>JAIFZK010000136.1:7327500-7712894 GCA_027481765.1 Tenualosa thibaudeaui
GTAGTCTGTATGTGTGATTTGTGTTTGCATAGATAAAGTAGATGGTATGCAGGTTGGTCCATATATACTGTATCTTGTTAGGTGGTGTATGTTTGTGTGTGTGTATGGGTGTGCATTTGAAGGATATGCATGCATGACGGTAGATATGTCTGGAGGTGGTGTGTGTGTGTGCATGCATAAGCCAGTGAATGTGTGTGTGTGTGTTTGTGTGTGTGTATTTGTGCATGCTTAAATCTGAGATAATGCCAAGTGAGCCCTGTGGCACTAGCTGTGCCATCTCCTGTGATGTGGGGCAGCAGCAACAGTTACGTGCATGCCTCAGGAATGCTTTTCTTGTCCCTGTCATAGGTGCTCCCTCACACACAACTTCGACCGCGATCACCAGTGGGGATACTGTGCCACTGAGAATCGCCACCCCAACGGTAGGATCCCAGCTCAGCTTTGTGATATAGATAGTATAGTATAGTTTCTTATGCAAAATAACGGTCAGTGTATATAGTTCTCAAAACCAAATATTTCTAAATATTCACCCAGAGGCCCCCAAATAACACAGTTGTTGTAGACACATTGTCCAAATACACTCTGTTATAAAGCAACTGTTAAATTCCTTTTTTTTAGAGTGAGCTTTCAGAGAAAGATAGTTATTATAGGTTAAGACTAAGCAGATGTTTGTGTGAACTGAGCCAGAGCTTAACCTATATGTTTAGTAAATATTTGTCTGGAGTCAGGAGTTTGTTTTGATTTGATTTAATTTGATTTTGTTTAATTTAATTATTTTATGAAGTGTTTTAGGAAATTGCTATATGTCACTGTCAAATCACTGTCAAAGAAATGGCATTTATTACGTTATTTATTATGTTTACATTATTACATGTTTATAAACATCACAGTGAAGTTTGTATGCAGCACACGCTGTGTGGGTTTTATAGTGGAAGCACTCATTTAAAGTCAGATCTTTGCTTCCCTCCTTGGCTGGTTTGTGCTCCAAACTGCGGACCTGACATTGCACTATAATTCCTCCCAGATGTGGCCTACTGCACGCAGGCACACGCGTGTGCTCACACACACATACATTTTGTTTCTTCAGAAACCCATTAGACCCATGCTTCCTTTCTTAAAGTGCTCTGGCTCAACATCAGTGACCACTTGAAAGACCATCTGAAGTTCCCTTGAATTCAAGATAAGATCCCTCTTTTGAAGCACACAGTGCTGGAGACATTCTCCTTCTGGAACAGATATTGCATTCAATGCAAGTTGTGTTCTTGCTGCATTTCTGAGAATCTGTATGATCGATTCTACTTCACAAAGCACTGTCTTGTTGTTAACACTTATCTGCATATTTTAGTCCTGAGAAGCGAACTAGTTGAGTGTACATGACATGTACATGTGTTTGGTAAGAGAATTATAGTGTGGAGTAGAGTGCCAATTTGCAGGTGCAAATCATTCTGATCATTCTTATGTTCATAACTGGCTGACTTATTGCTTGTTTATTTTTGTTTGTTTTGTTTTCAATTTCTACTTTCAGAGATTAGTCCTGTTTCTAGACAAGAACCTGACCCATGCGCAGGGCAACCCTGCTGGAACGGTGGCCTGTGCACGCGGGTCCCGCACAAGCGCACATTTGAGTGCACCTGTCTGGAGGGATACGCGGGCAGACGATGTGAAGAGAGTGAGTAAAACTGACCCTGAATCAGTGTAGCGTCCTCTGTGCACCTGAGGGAAATTATGCAAATCTCTCTGCTCCAGTGCACTAGGACATTTCCAGACCTATTTGCAAATTTGAGTACATATACTGTACACATTTCCCTAAGAGCCACCAGTAAATAGAATAAAAAAGGCCAATTATTGACTAAATGGGAATGTTTGACATTGTTTATAAACTCTTTGGTAAAAAATGAACAAATTGCAAAGTTAAAGTGGGATTTGTATTGCAAAGGTCACTGTGAATGAAATCCTATCAAGTCTAGCCTTGACATTATTGATATGTAGTCAATATGTAGATATTATGTAGATGATATGTAGATGACAAGCCGTCATCTGAAGTTAGCCCTTGGTCTCAGTCACCCCTGACCCTTCCTGATACCTCCTCCCTCTGGTTGACAGGGAAATGTTTTGAGGACACACATCTGCGTTACTATGACTCCGGGGATTCATGGGGTCGAATCGCCAATCGGTTGGTGGAGCAGTGCCAGTGTGTGAGCGGCAGAGTGCTCTGTGAGCGCACACGTTATACAGGTACAAAGAGCCGCGCTTTCAGATTTGTTTGTGATTGTTTGTGTGTGTGTTTGGTTGTGTTTAAAGCCCACAGACCCCCCCCCCCTCTTTGTGCATAACTTTAAACCTTTTAATGTTTTACACCAACTACCGCTGTATTACTTTTTTTTTCACCTCTTCAAGGATTGTTGACTTACTGAATTGCAGTGCTTGAATAGAAGTGCTGAAATGAAGATCTGAGCATTGTCATGCTTCGAGGCACTAAAAGTCTTTTCTTGGCACTCTTATGAAGCATAACAGCATCTTCCAGCACATTTCTTATCTAGCCTCACTAACGAGGCTTTTTGGACCACTGTGCTCCCCATACCCCCTTCTTCTGTTAGGGTGTAAGAGTGAACTACAGCCACTAGGATTGCATGGGCTTTTTGCACTATTTACAAGTTTGACCTTGCATCACTCAAAGAAAGAGATGACAGAAAAGATGAAACCAAAAGCAGATGAATAATTGTGACTCATGTGCATGCCACATAACAGCGATGAAGTTGCTGTCCTATGAAAGAGGCCAGGCAAGCTCTGTTCTTAGCGCAGTCATGGCTATTGAATCTTCAAAGCGATTTTTCAGAAGAGGGTCAAATTGGGTGCTACATCTCTCCCTTTAGCCTTTGATGAATGCTTTTATCCAAATGGAGTATAAATCATACCAGTCACACATATATATTGCCAGAAGTTGTTATCCCCAGGGTTTGTAGTAAGGACCTTTTCTACATTTGGCTTAAAAAAATTACCCATATTTCCTCTCATAGAAAAACAGTGTCTCTGCTGTTATGAAACATGAAAGTTGTCAAAAAGGGAAAGCCAATGTGAATGCCCATGATTGCTTCTCCACACTATATAAAGGATTGCAAATACCAAATATAATGGATTGCAAGTACCTCTATTTGTAAAATCACTCATTATAAACACGTAATGTCGCAATAATATTCTCTAATATTCAGCACCACAACTCAGCTTCGTATCCTCCATAGTCCACTGTACTTAACCACCCAATGTAATTCTTTTATCTTAAAAAGATGAACTTATTGCAATGGTACTTAATTGAAAGTGAAAGCAGAGACAGTTTGTTACCCTCGCTCTGCATTTCAATTTAATTTGTGTAGCCACAAAACAGTAATCTACTGTATTTATTCAAAAAGATGTCCAGTGTGAAAATGTATTTCCTAATTTTGACAAGTAGCTATATAAGTGGGATAATGCCTATTGGTCAATATCGAAAAATAAACAAGCAGGTGAAGCAGCCTTCGACTAGAGAGGGGACCTGTGCCTCGCACATTCACTAGCTCTTCGGGGACACTCATGTATGCAGACTGCATTGTGTTATTAGCACATCAGAAAAGGACACTAGACACCAAAAGAGTAGATGACAGCAGGCCATATGAGAGTTCACATCAATGCACCGTCCCTGTCTAAAAATGCTTTTTGTAATGTCGGCCATTCACTCATGAGGGGCAGGGCAATAAATGGCTTTCATTCACATGGATAATTCTCTCAAGCTGAGCGTAGGTATGGGAACTGAAGCCATCAGAAACAAATATCTTCAGATGGAGTCTCAGATGTATCACCTTACATGTGTTTCGTCTACCTACAAAAACACACTGAATGTTATGTATGGAGACTCTGGGACTCTGGGTTGTCAGGTGTCAGGTTCATTCGCCAATAAAGAAAAAAGACAAAAGCCTAGCACTGTGCCAACTTAAAAGTGCTGCTGGGAGTAGTTAATTTTATGCTGTGATTGATTATAGAGGCATTACTTTTATTAACGTGATGCTCCAGTGATTGATTGGCTTTGCCTTGCTTAATGTGCCTGTTTTGAGTTTGAAGCTGCAGACTCACTGCATAAAGGGAACTTGGGGCTCATAACTTAAATGCAGCCCTACTGCATGCTTTGGTTTTATTCTATTATATAACTTTTATTATTTTTATTGATGTGGTGTCTGATGGTCTTTCAAGATTTGTGAGTGAGTGAGAGCATGAAGGAGTGAGTGAGAGAGAGAGAGTATGTGTGTTTATTTTAAGTTTATATTTTAAGTTCAAAGTTTATTGCTGTAAAAAGTGTAACAAGGACAATGAAATTCCTGTGTGTGTGTGTGTGTTATGTAGTGAAAGAGACAAAAAGCTGTTTTAGTGCCGTTTCAGAAATATAACAGTGCAGAATGTGTGTGTGTGTGTGTGTGTGTGTGTGTGTGTGTGCCAGCCTGCTTGTGGAACCCATGTGAGAATGAGGGGACGTGTAGAATGATTGAAGCCACAGGGGAGGAAGTGTGTGCTTGCCACTCAGGATACAGTGGACCCTTCTGCAGCATTGGTGAGTAAAGAAGACACACACACATACATATGACCACACGTGCACACACACACACACAGACACACACACACACACACTAACACACATGCATGCACACACACCCACACACACACACTCTCTCTCTCTCACACACACACACACACACACACACAGACATACACACACACACATGCACACACACACTCACTCACACTTACACACACACACACACACACACACAAAAACATGCACAGTGATACAGACTAGGTCAGACATTACAATCTACTCGCCCACACAAACTCTTCCCATGTACTTACTCTCATGAACCAAGGATATTTTTCAAGATGACACACACACACTGGCACACACTCTTTCTGTCCCTTCTTTCCCTTCTGCTCTCATACTGAATCATCTTTAATTCCTTCTCCCCCCCCTCTCCTGGGGTGCAGTCCCAGGCTCGCTGTGTTATGAGGGCAATGGGACGAACTACAGGGGCACAGTCAACAGCACCAGGTCTGGGAGCCGCTGCCTCCCCTGGAACTCTGATCTGTTGTTTGGTGAGCTGAGCCTGGACAGGGCCAATGATAAGGACCTCAAGGGACTGGGTGAACATGCCTTCTGCAGGTGATTATTACTGACTTGTTGGATCCACAGTGTTTGTGTGTGTGTGCGCGTGTGTGTGTGCATGTGGAGCACACACACAAAGAAGAGCTCAATGGAACTGGGAACATGAGATTTCCAGAAAATGATGAACTGTGTGTGTGTGTGAGTGGGTGCGTGTGTGTAAGTGTACATGTGTGAGTGTGAATGTCTAGCATAGAAGACCATTAGTGTCTAGCAATGATAACACATCAACAGGACACATCAAAGGGCTAGTTTTTCAATGACAACCATTCTAAGAAATAGGTGGAAATGTTCATTATTGCTCAGTATTTAATTAGAATATGGCATTATTTAATACATGACAGAGTCAATTATTATACAAAATTATGTTTAAAATTATGTTATTGTGCATAATACATAGAACACATTGCATTATGCATAATTGCCTGCAAATTATTACACAGAACTACACATCATTATACATTTATTATGCATGATTACATATAATTACATGTGTTATTGAACACACTGATTAGACTGAAGCTGTTTTTTAGAGTAATCAGCAGTAATGGGATCCTGTGCATATCTCTCCTTTGCTGCACATACCAGCAGAGGAGTTGAATTATAACGTGATGACAATGTCTGTTGTCTCTATCAAACGTTTATATCTCATTTTAAAAACCTTTTTGTAGAACAGAAAATTGATAGCACAGGCTAACATCAGGCTATCCATCAGCTAGTTAGTCTAGTCTAGTCAAGTTTCCAAATGAAAGCAACAAGTCTGCTCACTCTCCAACCCAAACTAGCGCAAAGGCCATAAAACCATGTTTGCACACGCTATGAGTTTATGTAGGAGCAGAAGTTGTGTAAACTAATGCCAGGTGGTCGGAGATCTAAGGAAAATACACCGATCTTCAGCCGCACGCAGTGGCCGAGGGCCAGATTGAGATATTGACGACAAAAAGAGCCTATGCGTCGGTTTATTGGTTGAAAAATGGAGAGAAGACGGTACATGCCACTTGCCTCCCAGGCCCAGATGACATAATCAGTGCCCTCACAGAGGGCAGAGATTTATGAACTTAAAACCCAGAGACAGTTGTGAATAATTATTTACTTATTTGCATTGGCTCTGGTTATGGCTCCGGTTCCATGGAAAATTCTGGAAAGTAGTGGGAAGGCTTTACTGCTGACTCTTGATAAGTCAAACTGAATAGGTAAATGGATGGTGTGAAATCGCAAGTCCGTCTTCTGCCTAACTGTGGTTTGTTCCCCCATCTTGAAAAACTTTGTTTTGTTTTGTTATGCTTTTCTTCCAAACTATTTTGTTAACATGTGCTTGCAAGATGTGCTCTCCACTTAATAGACCTAAGATTAAGCTTTGAGAAAACTGCACTGCAGGGATAACATAGTTCAGCTCTAAGATCAGTGTCCGTGAGTCTTCACCAGAGCTGGCAATCTGACAGCGCTAACCTTTAGAGGTAAATATCACAAAGCAGCTCATGCAGCAAGCAGCAGACTGGTGAAGGTTGAATATGTCTGAACAGGTTAAATCATAAAATTATGGGCGTGTAATGTTGACTTCATCACCCGGTAGATGCAGGGTAAACTCCTTTCACAACAGAATCAAGCTGTACAGATACTACTGCTACTAGTAGTCAACCATAGCAATGCTTTTCAGGCTATTAGCATATTACATCTGATTGAAGGTCATTAAATGTGAAATAAGCAATGCCTTAATGAATTCAAGTTCACTGAAAGGAGAGGTGTATAATTGGCTGCCAAGTGCAGCTGTCAACAAGGTGGAGTTGGGTTTGACAATGGCAATAAATGCAATTCATAGAGGAGATGAGTCATGTTTGCCGAATATACTGTAAGTGATGGATGTTGAAATTCTCTTTATTTACTAACATGTCCGACAGCGAGGCTTCCATTACACAAACATAATTCTCAACCATGGCTGCCGTAACTGCCTGTACTAGTGTCACTACATTGCATGCATTGGTGTATTTCATATGAATGTCGGTCCTAAACAAAATATGCACTGTGTAAACTGTTGATGAAACAACACTGGATCAGATTTGTGTGTTGATCCAAGTGTCAGAGCTAAATTAAATATGCATAGTGTAACCTGATGGAGTGGCCTAGTGTTGGATGCAGCCTGCGTGGCTGGTCCTGCTGAAATATGTTTTGTGTAAACTGTGGTGTTGGTGCAGGAATCCCGATAAGGACAGTATGCCGTGGTGTTACATGATGCAAGACGGAGCCGTGTCCTGGGAATACTGTGACATTCCTCTCTGCACCAGACCTCCCAGTGAGTAACGAAGGACCCTGGTAGATGTAACACCTACACACACACACACACACACACACACACACACACGCACGTGCATATACAAGTATACATCTAACACCAATATTCATACCTCTCTGCCTAGACTTCTCTATCTCTCTCTCTGTCTTACACACACATACACACTCTCTCTTTTCATACACATGCACACAGACACACACACACACGTCCATGTACACATATACATCTTACACCAAAATTCATACCTCTCTCTCTCTTTCTCTCTCTCTCTCTCACACACACACACACAAACACACTCACACACACAAACATACACACACTCGTGCACGTACACATTTACATGTAACACTAATATTTATATTAGTCTCCCTATACTTCTCTCTCTCTCTCTCTCTCTCTCTCTCTCTCACACACACACACATTATCACTGTCACTATATTTCATTTCTTACTGTATGTGTGGCTAGGTCTGTTTCATATCCTTATAAACCATACAGATGACTTGTGCTTTGCTGCTATTTATGAGATCAACACTACATGTTTTCAATATACCCCCCCCTTCCCTTGTGTATTATTACATCATTACTGTGATACACTGGTTTCCTTTCAATTCAATTCATAATTTATGATTAAACTGTAAATCATGATTACAAATGAATAAATAAATAAATAAAACTACTTCATGAGAACATTTTGATTGTAAATAATGGGCTACCTTATTACTTTGGCACCATTCAGTCAGGAAAAAGTTGTAATTCAGCATGCCGCCTTTCTGTATCCCCACATAAATACGACTGCATCTGCGTGAAAGACAATGTCAAAGACTGTACACAGCGAGAGAAATGTTTAGCAAGTGTGTCTGTAGTGCACCGCCATGCTTCAGTTTTTCCAGTTCCCACTGCTGGTTTGGTGGTGTCTTTTACCTTCTTAAAACTTTGTCTTTATTGGTTATTCCATATTTATGGGAAGAACAACAAACAGATGTCATTGACATTGGATATGTTTGTGGTAATGGATATGGTAATTGGTTGTGTTTGTAAAATGTGGTAATGGATATGGTAATTGGATATGTTTGTAAAATGTAGTTATATTTGTAAAATGTGGAATTTTACGCCTTTATACCACCTCATTATTGTGAGTTTGAGAGGAGAAGATCATTGAATACTGACCAAGATAGAGCAACATAATATGTTACAACGGGAGCAAACTTAAATAGTTCTGGTCTGCATTAGTGGGAGTGTCACATAACGTCACAATAAAAACTTTTTTTTTGTGATCTTCTGGATCAGCGTATGAGTGTCCGACTCTGGTCTGCATAAAGGTGGGTTTTTCCCCCTCCCCCTTGCAAAAATAGAACACGGAACTTAACAAACATTTGTGCCTCTCGCTCCGACGTTTAGCATCTCTGGTTCCAGCAGTGTAGCTCGCCGGCCCTGCATCACAATGCCTCTGCCACTGTCTTAATGACCTTTTGGAACCATTACCATTTTGAGCTGAAGACTTTCAGTTGTCCATTAAAGATTTTGAGAAAATTGTCTTCATTCCTTTATCACTGCTGTCGACTACACAGACTCACATGCAAACACAAGCGGTTTCACACATTGAGGTCCACATACAAAACAAATTAGGACACATCATGACACAAGTCCACAAGCCAATGCATGATGACTCATCAGTAATACTTTTCTGTCTCCGTCAGCGTCCAGGAGGGTCATCCCTCTGCCTCCCCGTAAGAACTCAACTCCCAAACCCCCCACAACTCTCCGGCCCATACGACCCAACAAGTGCGGGACACGCCACAAGAAGCGCATCCCACGTGGCCGGATCCTGGGCGGTAGCTCGGCACTGCCCGGCTCACACCCCTGGATGGCCGCTATCTACATCGGAGAGGAGTTCTGCGGTGGCGCCTTGATCCATGCCTGCTGGGTGGTGTCAGCCGCCCACTGCTTCTACCGCAAGTATGTACTGATTCAATCATAGTATGTACTGCTCCTATGACAAATCTGCTCTGTTTCTACCAGTAGTACTGTATGTACTGCATCATTTTCTAGTTTGTATTGTTCCATCCACGCATATGCATTGCAACTAACACTAGTATGTACTCCCTCTAGCTCTCATTTCTTCTGCTTCTATTACAAGAATGTGCTACCACAAGTCTGTTCTGCTGTCTGTATGGCTGCAGCAGCAAGTGTTTAACGCTTCAACTGCAAGACCATAGAAGGTCTGCTGAAAGTAGGCTATGCACACTGTACTGTACTAAAAGTATGTTTTCTACTACTGCACAGTTGTACTAGTACTTCCAACTAGTACTTCCAACATCTACATGTAGAAAGTACTTCCAACATCTACTCCATACTTCCAAGTATGATGGCAATGACCCAGTCCGGGTATATGGTTGCCTGTCTGTCTACCAGGCTGACTGCCTGTCTGTATCCATATGTCTGTCATTACCTTTCTGTATGACTCTCCGTACATTTTGTATTGTCTGTTACATCTTTCATTGACTGTCAGGATAGCATCAAAAGGCTTTAATTAATTTCATTTGTGTGTTTGTCTTTTGACCACTGTCTTTTGGTTTGTTTATTCTTTTGTCTTGACCAATTGTCTGTCTCTCTTTTGTTTACTGCCTATTTATTGTCTGTTCTCTCTCTCTCCCTCTCTCTCTCTCTTGGTCTCTTCTGTGTTTTGTGATTCAGTCCTTCGTTGTCCAATATAAGAGTGGTTCTTGGCCAGCACATTTTTAATGACACAGGCCCCAATACCAGGAGCTTTGGTGTGGAGAAGTATATCTTCCCAGAACGATACAACCAGTTCGATCCCACACAACATGATATTGGTGAGTATGAAAATGGACCAACCCCCCCCCCCACACACACACAAACACATATGCACTCTAATTACATTCCTATATTATGATTCGCGCAAACACACAAACATGCTCAAACACACATTAGGCTCATTAGGCCCCACGCTCACCTCCTCCAGGCTTCCCGTCTCTGTGGTCACAGTTGTGCATCTCCATGACAGCTGTGGGCTGTGTGGGCTGTCCCTGCTGACAGAGTACACCCCTCCTCTCGCCCCATCTGTCTCTCCCACGCATCCACAGGCACATTCCTCACACAAACATTGTACCACACTACACTCTCCACACCATCAGTTTCAATGTGTCGTGGTCCAGTGGTTGTCAAGCTGTGGGGGTACTTGGATCAATTCTAGAGGGTACACAAAATTAATCTGTGAATGGGTTCTCAGCTCTCATCAACATGAAGATCACATGGTAAAGGATCTCCCACTCAGACTACCCCCATTACAACCGGATTTTTGACATTTTTGTTCCAAATGAATGCATGTGAAGCCCTCTACCAACAGAATTGGTTATAGGTTGAACACAAGTTTTTTAAGTAATGAGAGAGCTGAAGATCACTGCTGGGTGTCATGGTTTTATACACTGAAATGAAAATAATGATGAGTGTTTTTGTTCATTTCTTTATTTGCTCTCACTTGAGCTTTTTATTTTTTTCTTTATTGGCATGAAGTGAGTTCTGTCAGTCTGTATTAAATCAGATTGAATCTAATTTAATTTGAGCTCAGCTGAGTTGAGGTGAGCTAAGTTGAGCTGAGTTTTTTGGCATGCAGTGAGTTCTGTCAGTCTGCAGCTTTATAGACTCACTTGTCCTCACATTGCATGGCTTGTGCACATTCTTGCTAGCCCATTTGCTCTTTTAGTATTGTTTGAAACCATTGATGTTGCATTTCAAATTAATGTACTAATAAACTCTATTAAATCGAATTGAATCAAATTTAATTTTCAGCTCAGTTGAATTGAATTCAATTTAACTTATTTGAATTGAGTTGAGTTTAATTGCTTGTCTTGTGTGTAGTGTTGTTAAAGCTGCAGAAGAAAGATGGCCGCTGTGCCCGCAGGAGTCCTTTCATTCGGCCTATCTGCCTACCAGAGACAAACACCACCTTCCCTGACTTCTACTGCTGCCAAATCACCGGCTGGGGACACACACAGGAGAGTATGTCTCGCTCACACACGCACACACACACCCCAACAAGCACACCCCAACAAACACAGACATATGACACATATCACATGCTGAGTCAGAGGAATGAAAGGGGCATGGCACTACTTGTCTTAACCATAGTGAAAGAAACTCCAATACGATTGACAGAGAGAAATAAATATCACTGTATCAAGTGACCCAGAATTCCCCCATGTTGCCTCCCACCTTAAGGAACTACAGAGATTGACAGTTAGTGAGGAAAACACACACTGTTGCTACATCAATGTCAATACAGTCTTGTTTTCTATCTATCTATCTATCTATCTATCTATCTATCTATCTATCTATCTATCTGTCTGTCTGTCTGTCTATCTATCTGTCTATATCTCTTTTGTTCTCACACATGGAGAGACATACAATATGTAAGACCCAGATTCTCACACTCCATTTGCATCTCTTTGCAGGAGGAACTACATACTCCCACCTGAGGGAAGGTGTGGTGGGGCTTCTCCCATTCAACTGGTGTTCTCGACCAGAAGTCTACGGTCCTGAGATGCGGCCAGGAATGGTGTGTGCTGGGAGCAACCGCTGCGTGGATGCTTGCCAGGTGAGTAGTAGACATCTCCAAGAGCACACACCCATGACATACACTTTCCACACACACACTAACAAACACAGACACCCTTGTGATATACTCTTGGATATGGTTATGTAACACTGAGTCGCAGGAAGGGTGAGTTAAGCAGGGGAAAGTGTGTCCGAGTCACATCCGGTCAAGCTCTGAGTTGAAGAATGTGGTGTGGTATTGAACATAATTTAACAGGTCAGGTGTGTGTGAGAGAGTGCGAGTGTATACGTGTATGTGTGTTTATTAGCCTACTATTTGTGATTAGTGTTTACATGTATATGTTTGCATATGGAGAGTAGTCACACAGATGGAAATTAATATTTCTACATAATTATATCTGTTATCTGTATTTATTTTAATTAAAGTACAGTTGCATTTGTATGTATCTGTGTCTGTGTCCATATGTGTGTCTTTAGAAATGCATAATCGTCTCTCTTTTGCTCACTTGCACTCATGTGTTTGTCTGTGTATGTGTAAGGGTGACTCTGGTGGTCCGCTGGCATGTGTGAAGGACGGGGTCAGCATCCTATATGGAGTGATCAGCTGGGGTGATGGTTGCGGGCGTAAGAACAAGCCTGGTGTCTACACCAAAGTACCCAACTACGTCAACTGGATCACCAAAGTCATCCGCTCCCGGTCCTAACACAAGGCAGAAGGCCATGGACTTTTTCTAGAAGGACCAGCGCATACAGTTCACTCATCCAGTGCTGGTCAGATCACAACGGACAATCTCATGAAGCACATTCTGTTGGAAAAGACATATTTTGGCTGACCTTGGGAGGTCTTGGGTAGATGTGCTTCAAGAAGATATGATTCTTCAAAGGACACACATGTGGGCCAAATCTGTCCATTTGACTTTTTGGCTTGACATACAAAAGGACTTTTAAATTTTATTTGTTTTATATATTGAATAGAAACAGAGGGAGTGTTTATTTTACAACCCAACTGTGAATGTAATGTATGTTTTTCATGTTTATTATACAATAAATAATGTTCCCCAAAAACACATGCAATGCAAAACAATTTCAGTCTCACATAGGCATCAGCGGTGTGTCTAATCACTTGATGAAACATGCTCCTTAGAGCAGAGGAAATCCTCCAGTGAGTACCGATTTATGTTGACTGAGAGAGCTCTCAGTGCACAAAAGCGAAAGAAAATCACTCCATAAATCAACTTGAAGCTCAGTTCTCTTTGTTCTCCATGTACTATGATTAGATGAAGTAAACTGCTGGCAAAAACTGCACTCGCTAATTAAAACCCGTTGCTCCAACAATGTTTTGTAAGGGAGACACAACACATAACTTGTCAGTTTTAGTCGTTTTAACTGTCTTTTCTCAAAGTGGTCTGTGTCGTTTCAGCGAATTTGAAGATACCAAAGCAGTTCCGAGAAATATGTCATTCATTAATTACCTTCACTGTCAAAAACCTCCGCGTGTCAAATTGTTGCCAAATGTGGAAGATTTTGATTTAAGACAACTGCGGTAATAAAAAAAATATTAGTAATAAGAAGTTAGCAAACTCACGCAACCTAGAGATACATTATTGTGTCACATTTTAGGTGGATGGCCTTAAAAAGCCCCTTTTCTGTCGCTTGCTCGGTGTTAAACTCACTTGGCCTTTAACCTGCGAAGCGATTATAAGAAACCTGGCAACTGACCACGCCATGTAACTTGTGTCAGGGGAGGGTAACATTGCCTATAGGTCTGTAGGGGTAGAGAGAGGTCCCCCTTACGCGTGTATGCCGCGGCAATAAAGTTATTTTGAAAGTGACCCTCCGTGGGGACCACGACAGAACCGACGGGGCAGCTGGATGCCTGTGGAACCATGACTGAAGATGACGGATTCTGTGGTCGTGGAGGGTCTAGTGAAAATACGAGATGGCAAAAAGGTGTCTGCAAGTTGTGATTTCCCTTTCTTTGAAATCGCGAAATACACGGCTTTTATGTGAATGAGTGCGTGTATGTTGGCTGTGAAGTTGTTTACTTGTGTCGTCTCTCGTTTCAGTGGAAGAGTAGATGGGTCGTTCTCCGCAAGCCTTCGCCTGTTGCAGGTACTGTACGCAAACCCACAGCGCTTCAAACACTGGAACTGTTCTGCTTCATTGCGCCTGTTAAAGAACGTTTGGCTGTGAATATAACAAATTGAACCGTTACACTAATAACACGCTTTGGAAGTTATTCAAGGCTTTATTGGTTGTTTAACTTGTGTCACTTTTTGAGTCCTGGACCACTATTTGCTCTGACGATAAATGTCGCCTGCAAATGCTCCTGTCCCACAAGCCGGACAAACATGTCGTTAAAATATTACGTTACATTTGCAGTACATGACTGTTTTCGACATAGTGAAATGAGACCAAATTGTCTTCATTTAACCCAGAATGCTATATATTGCATGTTAATAAGTAGCCCTTTACATTTAAAGAAACAGTGAACATTACAGTGAACTCATAAACGGCAAAAGTCAACTGTTTGTGTAGTCGCCCGCAACCCCTCAAAATACCAGTGCTTGATTTACGGTTAGACATTCCCGGAGTGCTTTGTGACGCTTCGGAATTTATGCATAACCCATAAATTGCGCAGTGGTTGCCGGTGGGACACATTACTTACATGCATTATATTACATATGTTGCTACATTAATAAACATAAACGGAATCGTTTCTTGATAACATTATTTCGGACAAGATGCAGGTTTTCATATGGCGACATTATTGTATTTTTATCTTGATACTTGCATCACTCGAGGCTACTTTATTACAACCCATTACGCATGGTTCCAAAACAAAGGTGAGCACCTGCCTGTCCTCTGAATTACGCAACAACACTAGAATAAGCAGCGCGGGCCTTCGGTGTTACTGTACACTCTCGATGTCACTTTGTTGCCCCGCGTCCTACGGTACAGTAGGTGCCTGCACGGGTCAATCGCTTTTGAAGCGGCTGTTATTCCAGCTGTCCGCAGACCGCGGGGCGGTCATGTAATGCATGCATCCACTGGTGCCCCCTAGCCCCCACGCGCGCGTGTGTGTGTGTGAAAGAGAGAGAGAGAGAGAGAGAGAGAGAAGCCGAAGTGTAGGTCATGTTTTGTCAGTTGACGCCATGGTTGTGGTGTTTGATTAAGGAATGAACTAGAGGGCAAACGAATCGCCTGCACCCCCCTCCCCTCCCCATTGCCCTTGCAAAGTGGAGGACAAATCGCATCAACTTAGTAGTTCCCTACTGGGGAGGATGTTTGAGGCCCGGTTCTGTCTTTTATGGTATTAGGCTACGCCGCCCCTGCCTCTAGTCGTGTCAGTGCTAATCACAGGCTTGAAAATGACAGAAACCATTATGAATTTCCCCCCCTTCATGTTTAATGATAGTAATTGGAACGAATAGCTGGAGCATGTTGGTAAATGAGCCTCATTTTACTTAATTACACTCAACGCGACTCGTCATGTTCAGCGGTTTGGCCTTCTTGTCGCGGTCACATGCTTTCATTTCCTTTTCTCTCTTTTATGCCGAGTCTGTTTATAATTTATTCCCCCATCCTTGGTCTCTGTAGACTATTGTTTCCCCTTTTTTGATTCCCAAGTCGACCATCTTCTCCCCCACTCCTCTCTTTGATATTTTAATCTCTCTCCTACTTACTCGTTCTGCTTTGTTAATATGACCGTCATATAACTTTAATCATCCCACTGTTCTCTTAGAACATAATCACAGCATCATTATCTCCTCGTTCTCTTTCACTCACCATCACTGTGTGTGTGTACACATGCCAGCCACTGTCCACTTAATGTTTTGCCATTTTAGTTTTGTCTTTTATGTTCTGTAACTTCTAACCCTCACCATATATGATATCCATCACTTCTGTACATTTGCATGTTTCTTATCCGGCTTGTTCTGAAATCTTTCCTCATCTTTGAACTTCTACCCTTATCCCTTGCTATTGATTCTCTGATTGGTTCTCTCATTTTCCACTGTCATGCTCTCTCCATCTCTCTCTCTCCCTCTTCCCCTTCTATAACTGTTAGTTTCTCACTAACTCAGTTAGTTTCTCACTAACTCAGTTAGTTTCTTTCTTTATCTGTTTGTCCATCTGTCTTTTTTTCTTTTTTTCTCTGGGCGTCGTCCTCACACCTCGTCTCCATCCCTCCCTCAGACTGCCTGGTGGTGCTGGTGTATAAGGACCGCGGGGACAGGGCGTTGGGCCAGCGTGAGCGGAGCAGCGTGACCCTGGAGCACATCTTTGGCCTGGAGCCGGGGCTGCCTTATGAGGGCCTGGCATTGGGCCACTCGCTCACCATCCTCTGCTTGAGTCAGTGCGTGGCGCTGGGCTTTGACTGCAGGGAGACACTGCAGACCTGGGAACTGCGGCTGCGCTACAGCCTGGGCGAAGGTGGGCGGCGGGAGGATCTTATCATCAAATTTCTCCTCATCTTCTCTCTGCCTTTCATTTGGGTGATGGTCTGTGTGTGTGTGTGTGTGTTTCTGGTGATGGTGCTGATATGTTCAGAAAGGAGAGTGTGCTCTGGCAGTGAGAGCATTGACCGGTGATGCTGGTGGCCTGGATTTATACTACTGTTCTTTCTAATTTCATGGTGTTCTCCTGTCCTGCAACGGTTCCAGTATTCGTCATCTTTCTGCTTCTTTGCCTAGTGATTGGTAATGATGATCATAATGATGGTGTAGGAGGGTCTAGGAATAAGGTGTTTGCTGTAGCTGTGTGGCTGCCTCTAGTGAAGCCACCTTTAGGCCTATGTCACAACCTAGGCTTTGGTGGTTGTGGATGGCGATAGGTGTGTAAGAGTTGTGGCAGGTGCTGCTGCCTGCCCATTGTGCAGCCAGTTTAGAAAGATGGTTGAGAGGAAACATGGGTCGGGGAGTGCAGGTGGGGGCGGGGGGTGAGTGGATGAAGCCAGGGCCTGTATGTTTCCTAGCCCTTTGCACTTTTTCATGCATGCGGTATGGTGGACAGATTCATGTGATACAGTACATATAGGGATGATCTCAGGTTAACCAGTAATGAGCATCTGAGTGTGTGGACCTTGTGTGGATACCTAATTTACTTGAGGCACAGAGATGAGAATTGGCTCCATTTACAGTCTTGCTTTCAACTTTCAAAAACGATAAGAAAACAATTAAAAGATAATGATCAGTCATCAGTATCACAAGATAGCAAGAGAAGGCTGCATTTTGAGTGCATAGACACTGAAGAAAGCATTACATTGCATTACCAAGTGTCCTTGGACGAGGACACTTTTGTCAAAACAACTTGTTTTGTTTTGTTTTGTTGAAATTCTGGTGAGGTGGATTTGATTTTTTTTATATATATATCTTAAATGGAGCTACTTTGAGTTTCTGTGTTTACTAGCAGTTGAGACTTAAATGGTTGTCTTGATCTCATGGTCGGGGTCTTTCATGTGCCCCTATTGTGGTCTGGGCCAGAAATGGTTGCAGTCCTGGGTAGAGATGGTGGTGGTAGTGATGAGGCATGCAGACGGCAGAAATGGGTGGAGGGTTTATCAGAGGGGAAGATTCTTTATGTGGCGATGATTGGGATGGAAAACCTCACCTGCAGATGAGGCTGGACTGTGTGTTTAAGGTCTCTTATGTCACTATAGGTAAAAGTTGGGTGAGGGAGTAAGTGAGGGCTGATGGTTGTGTTATATACAGCAAATTTCCAGTACAATATGTGAATTGACAATTCTGGAACGATATGAAGGCAAACCCATTGTCAATCGCACTGGGCATTTTTAATTTTCAGTGGTCATTACCAAGAAATGCCAGGACTTTAAAAGTTGTGATGGCTCGTTTCATTCTCAATATAACTTTTTGTCAGTGTCCTGAAGAGCCATGCAATAATGGGTTCATAATCGGGAGGGACTGATTCTCAGTCAGTGACTGTAAGATGAGGGAATGAAATTGTGTAACAGAAGGACTACACACATCAAGAGGGCGTGTTTAATGTGTCCTCTGAGCTGTTGCCAGGGCACACAGACAATTCCCAAATCAAACCTGGCAATGTATCTGAAAACTAAAAGTAAGGTGTGACGACAGCAAAGGCAGTTATTTACTCCTTCCCTCTGGAAAAAAAAAAGAAAAACATAAATGAATAATAGAACATCCAGACAAGACGTCTGTGTTCTTCTTAGAATTGCGCTCGCGGCAGCCGAGCGATATAGACTCCCTCTTCCTAGTGTGTTGAGTGTTAATTAGCTTATGGTCTTATCAGTGGGAGCAAGACGATCTCCTAAAGTGGTTTAAGAGCAACACTTCACCGAGTCACTGCTTTGATCTCTTGGAGTTTGACATAATCTGCAGTCTGGGGCCAAGCAGGCATGTTTTTATTGTCATAAACGGAGTGGTGCTGTGTTGCGTCAGGTCCTGAAGTCAAAGAAGGCAAGACAGGTCAATTCAGTTTATTGAACAGTTATGAACAGTTTATTAGTGTTTCTTCTTTAAAGCATTAGAACCCTTACTTTAGTGTTTGCTATTGGTATCTTTCACTAAGTGCTGTCCTCAGAGAACAACTGTTGCTTTGCAATGTGGTGTCTCCCAGAACACTGGTATGCAGAAACTGTGTTTTAAAAGTGTGTGTGTGTGTGTGGTCCAGGCAGACAATGTCACCTGCCCCTGCTGTCACAGTGAATGGCGTGTGCCATGGCTTTTATAATGTTTTTTTGTGTGTGTGTGGGTGTGTGTGTTTCCGTGTGTGTGTGTGTCTGCTCCATGAATCTGGCTCCAGTGGCGGCGATGACAGATCCGAGCTGGTGGACATTCTCCCATCACCGAGCTCATTAATCTCCCACCTAACACAGAGGGAGGAGCCCTAGAGCTGCTATCACTCCCTCAAACAAACAAACACACACACACACACACACACACACACACATAACAATATGATATGATGCATACAAATCCATAAGACTCATCCAATTTACTTACCCACAGTCACACAAAGAAGCCCTCAAAGCAAATGTACAATGTAAGTTGTAGTGTCACAAACACATTACCACTTTCACTAGGCCTACAGATATGAATTTTGCAAATTCCACTTAGAAGTTACTCTAGCTTATATACTAGTGTACACACACACATAAACACACACGCACACTCAAACTCTCTATCTTTCACTCCCAATTTCTCTCTTCCTGTTTTATGCAAACTCACACATAAACACGGCATGTCTCTCATTAGATGCCATATTGATCTGGCTCTGCCGCTGTTTAGGAATGGCTTAGATTAATTGCGCTGGGCCTTGGTGGGCTATTTGTAGACACACACACACACACGTACACACACACATACACACACGTACACACACACATACACACACGCACACACAAACACACACACACATACACACACAAATACATTGGTATTGTTGCTCCATTCCCAATTCTGCTCCACCACTTTGGAACTCCTCCACTCTCTCTCTCTCTCTTTCTCTCCACCACTCCTGCTCCTGCAGGTCGTCCCCTCAGCTCTTTCATTACTGGGTAATTACTCTCCCTCCCTGCAGGCGCCTCTGGCTGTCTGTAGGCTGCAAAGCCTCCTGCAAACTTCACTCCCCTCAGAGGGGAGCAATGGTGCAGAACTTCTCTTTTTGTTTGTTTTCTTTTGTTTGTTTTGTTTGGGAGACAGGAGATGTGATCTGTCATTTGCCTTTTCAAAGTGTGTGTGTGTGTGTGTGTGATTGTCTACCCTGACTTGAGTGGTGGAGTGTGTGAGAGTTATCTGTAAGGCTCATTTGTGTTGAAACACAGCATTTCCCTTGTAACTACCATTATAAATACAGTGAAGGGCATTTTGGCTGAGGTTATGAAAACCTACCATTCAAGAATCTTGCCAAGGCATTTTCAGCTTGTTTTTCTGGTCTAGTCATGAAAGTTAATGTGTGTGTGTGTATGTGTGTGCCTGTGTTTGTACTTGTGTGTGTGTGTATGTGTGTGTATTTGGTCTTCACACTTATTCGTCCCTCTGTTGTTCTTCCCCCACAGTGCACAGGTTTGGAGTTGGCGTCTTACCGGGCACCAAGGTTGAGACTGGACCAGCTACGCTTTATTTGTGCAACAACCTGCTTGTCATAGCACGGGACCTCCCGCCAGTCGTAATCGGCCAATGGAATCTGCTAGATCTACGCAGATATGGGCCAGTGACCAATGGCTTTGTGTTTGAGGGTGGGACACGCTGCGGCTACTGTGAGTTCTTGGACAATGGATCAGATGGTTGTGTGTGTGTGTTGTGTGTGTGATGTGTGTGTGTGTGTGTGTGTGGGGGGTCATATTAAATGCCTGCTGAACTAAATGAGTGTGTAGCTCTGGTTATAGACCTGGCTAGGATGCCTCACTGGTTCAGAGTGTCTGTGTGTGAGTGTGCTGTATATGTATTTGCCTGTTTTACTCCACAGTATATCCACCATTGGCAGAATAACTCCATTGCAGTAACTCTGAAAGGGATTCTGGCTTGGAATGCGCTCTGGACAGGTGTAGCTGTTAGATCTGTAATCCCAAATCTTAGCTTGTGTGCGGCTCTTTTGATCTTTAAAGTTCCACCCCCATGTTCCTGAAGTAGTGAAAGGTTTCCACTCCTCCTTGAATGTCTGCTGTAATCCTGGGCCCTGGGATTAAGCATTAATTTAATTGTAATCTGGTGACACATGCTGTAATCCCCCACGTCTGTGGGTTTGTGGAGTGAGCCCATATGGTTGGAGGGGAAGACAGAGAGGGAATCCTAGGGATGTAGGATGCTGAGGAGTTTGTTTGGAAAGAGACAATGTGTGTGTGTGTGTGTGTGTGTGTGTGTGTGTGTGTGTGTGTGTGTGTGTGTGTGTGTGTGTGGTGGTCGGCTGGGATGGAATAGCTTTGTGTCTGCATTGTGTGTCAAAATGTGTGTGTGTGTGTGTGTGTGTGTGTGTGTGTGTGTAGATGTATGCCTTTCTGTGAGCACAGAGTTACTTTTGTTTCCGTGATCAAAGAGGGGGAGGTATGTGATATCCCCCTCCAGCTTTGATTGGGTTGAAAGCAAGGCTGGAGTATCGAGACACACTCACAATGGGAGCCGAGAGGAAATGAGTGTGATTTGTCTACTGATACCCCTCCCACACACACACACACTCACACACACACACACACACACACACACACACACACACGCACATAGAGAAATAAACAGACACAGACACTCACACACACACACACATGCTAGCACAATAGCATAAAAACACATTCACAGTGTCACACCTTCAATACCAGTGGACCTCACACCCAGCACTCTGCACACACACACATTGGCAAAATGGTGTACAAATACACCATCACCTTGTCACACCTGCAGTATCATAGGAGCTACCCCCCCCACACACACACACACGCACACACACAAGCACTTCAAAAGATTCTAAAGGTGATTCACTCCCTCTTTCTCCCTCATCTTTTTCATCTTGTTCACTCTCTTTTCTCTGTACTGCTTGGTTGCTAGTCTGTGAACAATGACTGGTGTTGCTCCATACTGTATGTAAAAGGCGGGGGCGGGAGGCGGGGGGATCCCAACTAAAGGTACAGATGAGTCAGGAATGCCGTTCCCAGTGTGTATCCCTCCTTCGTCCTCCTCTTTAACAACCTCGTTGGTGGGTCAGTTCGATGAGTTTGTTTACTTTGCCATGACGACACCATCTAAACAACGAAAAAGAACATTTTACGTTACATCACTGTTACCCAGACTGCTACCGTGTACATTCCAGTGAAGCGTCACTTTGTGTATGTAGCGGTTTTGTTGGTGATAAGCCTAAGCATGTTGTAAAAAGTAATTTAATCATTGTCTTGTTATGAGTGCCTATTATCATCAGACATCAGACAGTTGCTCTGTTTTAATTAACTCCTTGTTGTTTTTGTTTGTTTGTTTTTGTTGTTGTTTGGGAATTTGGCCCTGATAGAAACTGATTTTACATCTGTTGTGTGACACATGAATAAACAGACTGTTGCCAACAACCCCCTCCCTTGCCCCTTTGAAAAATACACACATGCAATACATACACACGCACACACACACATGCACACGTACGCAGACACACTCATATGCAGCCACTCCCATTGACACTGACTTACAGAGTGATTTTGGAGGAAGAATCTCAGTTGAATCTTAAGATCTTTCACAAGATTGTTCAGTTCAGTTCTTTTGTTTGTTGAGAAATAGGAATGAGAAATGTGTGTGTGTGTGTGTGTGTGTGTGTCACTGCTCAGATGTGACCTGTTGACACCTCTTACACACATGGGGTGTGACAGGTTTGTGACCTCTCATGGGTGGTCATGTAAGCAGGCTGATGGATAGGCCTTCCCTGCCTGTGACCTCCGCTCTTAACACTCTCTCACACACACATACTCTCACACACACACACACACATACACACATACATCAGTTTGACTTAAGAGTGCATAAAGAGGGTGATCCTTCTTCACACATTCAGTTTCATGCACAGAAAGCCATGTGTCCACTTAAGTTCACACATGGACACACGTGTGCGCACACACACACACATTCAGCCACATGAGAGAGAAAGAGAGAGAGAGAGAGAGAGAGAAAGGGTTCACCATAATCCTGGACACTGTTACTGTATTTACTGCCTCTTGGCCAAGTACGGCACGAATGAACGTGCTGCTGTATAGAAATAATTATTAAACACATAAGTGGTTCACCCTCTCCTCTCTCTCATCTTCCTCTGCCCAAAGGACTTGTTAATCACAATCTGATTTTGGCTCTCTGGCAGTAATAGGTCTCATTTAGAGTCATTTATACCTCTTTAAAACCTGGAGTCTCATCAAAGCCATTAAACCCTCTGCAAGGGGTTGGGGGGCTATGAAAGCCAAAATCGCTGATGAGACGTTACATACGTTTAGGACCAGTTTTTGCACATTTTTGACACTGAGTTTGAAAAGTTAGGTTCACAGTTGTAAATCATTGGCTGTCTAAAGTGCATGTGCATGTCTAAAACTAAAAAAAAGAATAATAATAATACTTTTTGTGAAATATGAACAAAATGGGTAATTAATTAACAATCTAATGGATTGCCATGTTATTACATGAATTTACTACTAATGTAAGAATCACTTATTGGTCCTGCCCGCTGCTGAGACTGTAAACGGGAAGCAAAATTTGTAGTGTACTTAAGGTTGTTTCAAGGTAATTAAGTACACAAATTCATTGTAGCCAGATTTCTTTTTTCTTTCTTTCTTCCATTCTTTCTCTCTTTCTTTCCTTGTTTGTTTGTTTGTTTGTTGTCTATTTACAGTAACTGTGAATGCAGGTATGAGTCAGGGTCAGTGAATGAATGACTGGATGAATGGATGAATGAATGAAGCAATTAACCAGTGAACCAGTGAATGAATAAATTAGTACCTTGTAGACCTGGTGTCCAAGAGTTCTGCAGACCTCATTCTTAAGCTGCCATTTGCTGTATTGAAACTAAGGATGGCCATGTGTGATGGGGCAAATTTGCTGACCTCATATGGTGATTTCATGTGGATTTAAATAAAAGTCTGACTCGAGAACAAACCCTAAGGCAACTAGTCCTGACCTGTCAACAGGCCTGAACAGACAATTCACTTCAACTTCAACAAAAGATTCACTTCAAATTCCACTTAAGAGCGATGGGCCTGTGGGCCTTTTGGGCCTGTGTGTGTGTGTGTGTGTGTGTGCAATTACTGAGTATTCATGTTAGGAAGTGGTTCACCAGAGATTCACCATTTCAGCGCTGGGCTAAATAGAAATATCATAACAATCTGGCTGTTGTGTATATTAGATATGAGAACATAATAGCACTAAGAGCTCATTTTGCAGCATATGGAATGTCAGTTCTCTCAACAGACAGGCTGTCCTGTCTGTTGAGAGACAGGAGTGTGTATGTGTGTATATATGTGTGCGTGTGTGCGTATATATATATGTGTGTGTGTGTGTCTGTGTGTCTGTCTGTCTCTTTGTTTTGCTTGCTCATTCAGTGTGTGTATGTATGTTTATGTGTGTGTGTGTGTGTACATGTGGGCTTTTACTGCCCTGGAGAAAGGCAGCAGGTCAGGACACACACATGCTGAAGGGCAGGAGGTGTGTGTGTGTGTGTGTGTGTGTGTGAGAGAGAGAGAGAGAGAGCTTGAGAGAGAGATGACAGCTGACCTGGACTCAAAGATCACTGACGTAAAAGCTCTCCTGCACTTCAGAATGGTGTGTGTGTGTGTGTGTGTGTGTGTGTGTGAAAGAGAGAGAGAGAGGAAAGTGGACCTGTCATAATGAGAGCTGTCTGAAGGCTGTGTTCATGGTGTTCGTACAGGAGCATGTGGTGTGTTTAGTAGTAGTTTAGTAGTACAGTAGTACACCAACAGCATTGTGAATCAACACCTGAGGCCAAGGGCCAGCAACACTCTCAGTGCCCTTATCTGTCATTTAGGACAGTGTGTGTGTGTGTGTGTGTGTGTGTGTGTGTGTGTGCATGCATGCATAAGAGTGTGAGAAAAGTGGAGAGTGAGTGTAATATGAAGGGAGTATTTGCATGTGGTGTGTGTGTGTGTACATGTGGGCTTTTACTGCCCTGGAGAAAGACAGCAGGTCAGGACACACACATGCTGAAGGGCAGTCAAGATCACTGAGGTAAAACTCTCCTGCACTTCAGAATGATGTGTGTGTTTGTGTGTGTGTCTGTATGTGTGTGTGTGTGAGAGAGAGAGAGAGGGAAAGAGAGAACAACAAGTTGGGCTACTTAACTAAAAAGGGTGTTTTTGTTTATAAAGTGTTTCATAACTTGAGTGTCAGCTTCGAAAACACTGACTGATTTACCCGCACTGCTTGGTTTCACTCTTTGTAAATCCATGTGGTCTCAATAAAGAATGTGTATATGAAGGAAGCTTGATGGAGATCTGCAGGAGTCTGTAATTAATTTAATGTCTGACCTTGTCATCTCTCTCTCTCTGTATGTGTGTGTGTGTGTGTGTGTGTGTGTGTGTGTGTGTGTGTGTGTGTGTGTGTATGTATGTGTGTGTGTGTGTGTGTGTGTGTGTATGTGTGTGTGTGGCTGCCTGCCTGTGTGGTGCCTTCAGCATGAGTGTTATTGTATTTGTGCTCAGTTGTTGTGTGTGCACGTGTGTGTTTTGACCCATGTGTGTTGAGTGTTTGTGTGTCACCACTCGCCTGTCTATCTTTGTCTCTTTCATTTGTGTTGCTTAATCTCCTGTTAGTCTGTTTTTCCCTTGATTGTATTATTGCTTCCATTTGAGCAGGGATCAGAGTGCTCCATTTCATCCATTTAATTCTTATCATTGATTCACTGGGTCTGCTGCCCTGTGTGCATGTGCATGTCTTCATGTCTTTATGTCTGCAATTGTATGCACACAGATGGATATTTGCCTCCATGTGTCTTAACATTGTGCCTCAATTTCAGTCTTCCTCTCTGTACGTGTGTGTGTATGTGTGTGTGTGTGTGTGTGTGAGAGAGAGAGAGGAAATGTTCTGTGTCCATCTGCAGATAGATACAGTATGGCTTAATCAGTCTCCTTTCCTGTGTGTGTGTGTGTGTGTGTGTGTGTGTGTGTGTGTGTGTGTGTGAAAGTTAGGTGTACATGTCTGTGTATACATGACTGCATATACATAAAGATGTACAGCATGTCTTAATCAGTCTCTCTCCCTCTGTCTATGCGTGTGTGTTTTCAGGGGCTGGCGTGTTCTTCCTGTCGTGTGCAGAAGGCGAGCAGATCAGCTTTCTGTTCGACTGCATCGTCCGTGGCATCTCCCCCTCCCGCGGCCCCTTTGGTCTGCGGCCCCTCCTGCCAGGTCAGTGGTTGGGCTCGAAAAAGTGGGGGACTGTGTGTGTGTGTGTGTGTGCATGTGGGTGTGTGTGTGTGTGTGTGTGAGTGTGTTTGTATTTGTATATTTGCGGAGTGGGGTTACAATCCACCATAGGAGGGCAGTAGTTCTAGATTATTATTTTACATGAAATGTTTATAATTTTTTATAGGTATCTTACTCTGACTGTTGTGTTAGTGTAACCAATTCATCTTAACGATCTTGAATTTCACAAATGTTGAGAGGGTTTTGCAACAGGTAGAAGAAAACGAAGGCATCACTGTCTCTGCTCAGGTTTTACCATGTGCTAGATACAGTGTGAAAACCCTTTTTGACACAACCATTCTTTGTGACTTCCTGGTATATATAGACACCAAACAGATTGACTGACTTGACGCAAATCAGGTTTTTCCCCGAGCAACGTTTCCAGGAATGTATATATTGAAGCACTATTAGTTAGGGCTTGTGTTTTTTTGTGTTTTTTTAATGTGCCGCTGACTCAGTGTGGTGGTCTGCATTGCAAACTGATTCCAGAAGCCCTCACTTACTCAGACTTACTAAGTCTGTGTTGAAACTTCAGATGCTTACAAGCTCAGACTATTAATGTTTATAAACAATTGATGAAGGAGGGTGGGGGAAGGGGAGGCTGGCTGGGGGTGCATTGTTTGATGATGGTGTTATTGTGTTGCAATTGTACGTACATTTCATGATCCATCGTATTTCTTCTAATATATATGTATATAACAGTCAGAGAAAGTAAAAAGCTATATGGTGTGGAAAATCCGGTCATAATGTGTAACATCCCCCTGTTCAGAAAAGGAGTCAAACTTTTTGCGGTTTTGGTCAATGAGGTCATCAGATGGGCTCTGCATTTAAAACATCTGTCTACTTCACTGTCAGGGTCAGACCTCCTAGCTCTGATTCAGCCATGCCTTCCTTGTAAAACTGGGTTATATTGTTTGGGACTGTACCAGCCACAGTTGTTCGTAACACACAGATGTGTACTGATAAGAACCATGTGTTCTCTGACGATATTTGTTACACAACTGACAGAAAACATTTTAAGAAACCATGTGATGTTACCGAAAACCTGGTCAGCCAGAGTAAGTAAATTGAGACCAATTTACTGAAATGAATGAACTAAGTGTTCCCTATTACCATTACTTGGACACCTCTGGAAGTTGTTTGAAGAATTGGACCAGGTTTGATTTAACTCTTGGTTATCTTGCTCATTATGGCATGTCAATGAATTTTAATCACCAATTCTGTATGTTCAAGACATTTACCAGTTTTTAAACACACCAACATGAGTTATTCCAACATGAGGTTGGAACCAAAAGTTTGTGAACGTTCATGGTTAATGAATAGTATTAATTAATTTAGCGTTGTCATTTAGTCTGTTTCATGCTGTTTGGAGGAGCAGTGCAGAAAGTGTAACTGTAAGCAGTCTTCCTTCCTCTGGTGTTGAAAAGGAAGGTGAGAACTTGAATCCCACAGGCTTAAATCAGAGAGCTTTTCTGTCTTATTCCGTCTGAGCAGTCACCCCTTCTTGAGTTACGGCCAGTCGCACGCGCTTTGACAAACATAACGAGAGGTTGTACATGCGTGTGTGTGTGTGTATGTCTGTGTTGCCGTGCGACATGACTTGGCTCGTCAGTCATCGCTGCCGTCGTCGTTGTCGCCGCCACCGCTGCGTCCGAACACTTTCTCGGCTAACGAGCGTGGTGCACGCGGACAGCTGAGGGATTGCGGGGCCGGGTGTTGGCGTTTTCACACATCGTCCCCGGGGCCAATCAGAGGAGCCCAGGGTGGCCTATTCTTAACCCGTGTGGGGGAAGAAATATTAAGGACACTAGTGGAGGTGGTGCTGGTGGCAGTGGTCAGAGGTCAGAGAGGCAGGGTTCACGCTGACGAGGCCCACGAAGCCTCTTAATCACTCGGGGAATGTGAGTAACCTCATCCCTTTGCTCTGCTCTGCTCTTCTCCAGCAAGGCTGGCTGGAGACGGGACAGCAGCACTCCCAACTCTCAGTCACACACACACACACACACACACACAAGGACAAGCAGGCACCGTCTGACATCAAACTACACACAAATACACATGGACACCAATGCTCACAGATGCTCACAGACCACATATTTTTACACATACACACACACACACACACACACACATACACACACACACACACACACATATACTGCTCTGCCACACTTTCACACACTACCATGTATAGGTACGTTAATATGCTTGTACCCACATGTTCATGTACACACACACACACATTCGGTCATTCTTTCCAAGCTCTGCATCTACTGACTCTTTTTTTCACTCTTGCTCTTCCCTTCTTTTTCCTCCCTCTCTCTCTCTTTCTGCTATACCCTTTCTCTCTCACGCAACCACATTCACTGGCATACACACTCTAATTTCTTGCTGTCTTTATCTCTGTGTCATTTTTTCCTTTTAGCCTACCCTTCTCTGCCCTCATGCTCACTCCCTCTCTCCCTCACACTCCCTCCCTCTCACTCTCTCTCTCTCTCCTTCTCTCTCTCCTTCTGTCTTGTCCTATTCTGCCCACTGCCCACACCCACTGTAGGCCTTTCCTTGCTTCTCTGTAATCAGACCTTGGTCCCCACCTTCAAGTTCAGGCCACTTGCTGACAAGAAGCTAAATCTGTGGCAGATGTTAGATAGCTTTTCCATTGACCGGGATCCTGCACGTCTCCCTGACTGCTGACTGCATGGGCTAACTCCAGTCTCTTTGGCTTGAACCCTAATCCCCTGGAACTTATTTACTCACTGCTCTTGGATTGAAGGGTTTGTGTAAGGGAGGGGGTATTTAAAAAAAAAAGTGTCATAAATTTGCCAAGTGAAGCATAGAAGGTAGTTATTAGCATTTTTGACCCATTGGAAATGTAGGAATTTTATGTTAGCTGTGAGTCTGCGCAAGAATTTCCCCCAGTTGCTTTGGTGACAGACAGATGGCATTACTGGTAGTGTAATTGGAGCGGGTAACCCACTGGAGATGATTTTGAGTTAGCGGTTTGATTAGCTTGTAGCTAGCCAGTTCCTTCAAGTGAAAGCCAAGGGGGGTTAGCTGTGGTGAAGCCCATTGGAAAAGAACCCATTTTGTGTTCTCCACAGGCGAAGCTGGCTAACAGCTGTCACTGGAGTCCTGTGACTTTAGCTGAAGGTGCACGTTCCTGGCTTTCTCACTCCACAGGCCCCAGCTAAACTCCTGTACAACATTCCGTATGGATCACATGGACCCTGCGGGCTATAAATAGCTGGAAAAAGTGCTAGACAAACAGAGAGGTGTTTCACTATGATCCAGCCTTTTCCCCTCCTCCCTCCTCAATGCTCTCCTGGTGGAAGTCAACAGCTCAACCTGCACTACACAGCTATACTGATAGAGGGCGCTGCACATGTGCACGTGTGTGCTTCTCACACACACACTATACATGGATACTATAAACATGTATGTGTACATGAATGCATTTTCATAAAGATGTGCACTACAGGCAAGATATAGTGATATCAAACATATGCTTGAAAGCACAGAATGAGTGTTTTAGAACAGCAGTAGAAAAAGAACAGTTGTAGTGATTCTTCTGAATGGTTGCCAAGCAATGCAAAGACACAGCAATTTTAACTTTTGTATCAATAAGGCAAAGTAATAGTATTGTAGAATGTAAGGGCTGGAGAGTGTTTTGCAATGAATTTGACCATTTTCCAGCCAACTGTGATCAAAGACTGGAATCAACACAGATGTAACTGCAAGGACAAAATTGACACAATTTTCCATGGATTATCTCTGGCAGAATATATGTATTTTAGTGTGTTCAATGTGGCTTCCTACAAGGATTCGAATTGGACGTAATCTTTGAAAATTGAATGAACGGTTCAAAAGTTATGTTCATGGATGCAATTCCAACTTTAATCTGTTGGTGGCGCTAGAGCCCTTGACTAGACTTGAAACTTGATGTTGAAACATGGATTGTGAAACAAAGAAGTGTGACAATATCTGACACAGAATATCTGGCTTCAAAACATATCTCAAACTCTCCAGTCGTGTATTTAAATAGAAGTTTCTATAGTGCATTGAGGTAAATTGATCCATCTCATTAATCTGAATCTGGCCAGAGACTGGGTTAATACGGCTATGGTTGATACTTACTGAGAAATAATTTACTTGAATCAGAATTTTTGTCCTTTTCTGGGGCCTAAGATAAATTTTATTATGTCAAGTAATCTTATCAAGTCATATTTTATTGTTCCATTGGCAGATAATTTTGCTTATTAAACGTGACTTTTTGCTTGTAATAAGCCTTATTTTCTTTTTTTTGGAGAAGCACTTTTTTGCATGTGAAAAGACAGACTTCACAGACTTTTTGAAGGAGATCGATGGTATTTTCTTCACATTATACATATTCAGCTCAGGCTCTGCTGTGATCACCTAATAGAGGTCGCCAAGAATTGTCTTGTCAGGAGAGACGGGCGAATGAAGTCCACAGTCTTTATCTAGACAAGCCTGAGACAGACCTAGGGGCTTTGATTGTGTCTCTATGGTGAATATGAGATACAGTCACTGTGTTAAATGTGTGTGTGTGTGCATGTGTATGTGCGTGTATGTGTGTGTGTCTGTCAAGCATGCTGGTATCAGGTGATCAGTAGTTGGCACAAGTGCCAAAAGAATGCTAGTGGCTTGAATAGATGGCATTAGCAGGAATAATCCATACTGAGGCATTCATCCAACAGGGTGCCAACTGAGAAGGCATAGAGGCAAACACGGCATGTTGCGGCAACCATGACACAACTGAGATCTAGATCATCTGTTAAAGTAGCCAAAGTACAAGTCTGTGGTAAATATGGGAATTTGATAGCAGTGTACAAAAACAAACCTGAGGCGTTTTTTTTCCCCTTAACTTTCTTTCATTTTCATTTTGAATAACACATTCCAGCAGCTTGGGCTTTAGTATAGTATGGTATAGTATAGTATTTCATACAGTATTCAGTAAGCAAACACATTCCTGATCACTGACTCACTAATGGGGATGTATTACGCATATTCAAATGTGAGTTTTTTTTGTACGCTTTAGAATTAGACAGATATTTTGTACAGCCTTGTGCTCCATTAATTTCTTTTCTTGTACAAACCAGACTGCTATAAACCATTAAAAGTTTAGTGAGGCAGGGCCACCTGTTGGAGAGCTTTGTTCTTTAGTGTTTTTGTAGAACAGCTAATATGCCTAAAATGCAGTCTCTGTCTAGACTACATCTGATCAAAATGCCTCTCAGGCACTGAACATTTTTCTCAGACAAGAGTGAACTTCCTGGAGAAGCAGAGGGTTTATGGTGCTGTTCCCCCATCTCTTTCTCTGTTGATATCAGACAAAACCAAACACTATCTTGGGTTTGAGGAATGGCCATCAACCATTTCCAAATTTAGGCTGCATGCCCAGTGTCCTCTCATTCCTCCCTCGTTCTCTCTCCTCCACCTGTTTCCCTTCATTCATTCTCTTTTTTCTCTCTCTCCCTCACTCTATTGTTCTCACATTATTCTGTGCTTGGCTTTTGTCTCTGTTCTTCTCTCATCCTCTGGCTAATTGATGTTAAAAGATTTCTGAAGTAACATTGCTTTGAATTTCAAATATGAAAGGAACCTCTGTTTCTTCTTTTCTTTCTCTCACTCTCTCTCTCTCTCCTTCTCTCTATTTCCTCTCTCTTTCTCTCTCGCAGACCCTAATGTCTGTCCAGCCTCAGTTGAGGAGAGACTAGACCATGAGGCTCAGGAACTGGAGAAAAGACTCAGCATGCTGTCCCACTGTAGTCACCACAGTACAGGTAGCTGTTTCTCTCTCACACACACACACCTAACACTCATGCAAACACAGAGAGAGAGAGAGAAAGAGAGAGAGAGAGAGAGACAGGCAAGCATGCATGCACACACTTTTTCAAGTCACTTTTTCAAGTGACATCATTTATTAGTTTAAATCAGTTTCATTTTTATTTTCTCATCTTTTCATACAGTATGTGCCATTTACTTACTTAGTAGAGGTAATAGAGGTCATAGTAGTTTCCTTCTCTCTTCTGTTGCTCTCTCTCTTTGTTTTTCTATCTAATTCTCCCTCTCTCTCTCTCTGTGTCTCTGTCTCTTATACCCTCTTTCTTGTGTTTGGTGTTTGTTCTCCAAGCTTCCACCTCCAGCTATTGCACCTCAGTGGCAGGTGATGACCGGAGCATCTCTGGGTCCTCCGACACGTCTGACACCAGCCAATCAGACAGTAGCATGGGCAGCCGCCTACCCGTGTGGACCGATCCTGCCCCTGGCACCTCCTTGTCAGAGGCTGTTGGCCAATCAGGAGCTAGCAGAAGTGTCACACTGCTGGCGGATGAGAAGCAGCTACCCATCACCCTTGGGGTTGGAACCAGGCTGCCCGGCATCACCGTCCCTGTTAGTGGTGGGTCTGCCAGGCCGGCACGCTCGCGACGGGCGCTACAGGAGATCGGACGCCAGAGCTCCTCGGACAGCGGCATCGCCACAGGGAGCCACTCCTCCTATTCCGGAAGCTTCTCCTCCTGCACCAGCAGCATAGATGTCATAGCAGGTCCCGGGAGTGGAAGTGGCAGTAGTGGCGACGACTTCGGTTCGGTCCATAGCCTGGCGCTGGCACCCCCTCTCGCCACCACTGCCTCGGCTCCCCCTGAACGGACTTTCTGCACGTGCCCACCGTGCCCGGGGCACGAGTACCAGGTGCCCTCCTCGCTGCGGTACCTGTACGACACACCTAGGAGCCTCCTTCTGAACTCACCTGGTGGTGCCAGGGACGAGAGTGAGGGCACGAGTAGTGCCACGGAACGCCTGGCTGGGACATGTGCAAAGACAGAGTCGTCTGAGGACTCAGAGGCCACAGCAGCAAAGCCCAGGATGCTCTCACAGAGCAACAGCAGCGAAGAAGCGCCCCCTGGTGACGAAGTGGCAGAAGTGTGTCAGATCTGCACCCCAAGGGCCATCTACACAACCTGCCCCATTTGTGGAGGCCTAAAGGTACCATAGTAACAAGTTCCTCACACACACAAACAAACACACTCACACATGCCCTTGTGCACAAAGATTTCTGTTTTCTTCTTAGCATTGTGTCTGACTGATGACACTTGCTCCAGGGGTTCAGGGGAGGGGTGAGGGTGCCTGATGTGGCAGTGAAGGCTCATTCGGGAGACACACACTCAGCCACAGGTGGGGTTAACATGCCCTGATGTTTGGGTGACACACACACACACACCCACACACACTTGTCAGGCTTCTACTCTACCATTTTACAGTTGTTTGCCATGAGAGCCACTTGACCAGAGCAAAAGAAGGCACATATCCAGGGGTGCTTTCATGTTTACTGACATTGTTAATTTAATGATTTTTTTCTAATGGAAGGCAGTTTTGAAATTGCCTACAAAACATTGTCTACCTTTACCTCCAAATCCCAGTGACTCAGTGTCTGATGCAATTAAATCAGGCATTCATGTCGAGCATCCTCTAGTCACTCACCTAATTCATCCTGAAGGTTTGTTTAGATGGGGAAGCTACTGAGGGAACTGGAATCAGGACCTCTACATTTTTTTTTCCCAAAGGCTTCCGCTTCAATTTGTTTGACTCATCATCAGATCACATTAATATGTGCTGAAAGGGAGATGATTCAAACTTCCCATTTCAAAAGCAGTTTGCCAAAGTTGGTCACTGACTGACAGCAGTGAGTAAAAATGTGTGTCTGATTTGTTCCTACTCACATACACACAAAAATGATCAGGTAGGTAGGTAGGTAGGTAGATAGATAGATAGATTGATAGATAGATAGAAGGATTGAGAGATAGATAGATGGATCGAGTGATTGATAGATGGAGTGATTGATGGATTGATGCATATTTGTTTTGATTTTGTTGTTTAAACAGTGTCTACAAGGAAGACAAACATCTGTCTGTAAGGCCCAAACCTGCCATTTCCATTCAGAGAGTTTGTAAGCATTACACATGCTGTTTGAGAGAAAGTTTGAGTAATAACAGTCTATATCCCCAAAGACTCTGACTTGAGTTTACCTACTAGTGCTCTGAAACCAGGTGGGATTAGAGTGTTCAAAAGATACATGATGCAATAAATCTTCCATACTGGCTATTTGGCAGTCTAGATTTTTTTTGCCTCTGCTGTTTTATGGTGCCAGATAAAATTAAGTTGTTCTTGAAGTTGTTCTTGAGGCACAGAAGCAGACACTTTGATCTCATGAAACATCTGACTTGACTCACTTATTGGTTTAGATATAGCAGCCTGCATGGGAAGAGGTTAGGGCTTGTTAATGAACATACACAAGATTGACTGAGACTGAGTTACTGAGTCTGTTAGATGAATACGGGTATTTCTATGAGACTGTCTGTGTGCATGTTTCTGCACCTCAGGATTTTGTGTGTGTATGTGTATGTGTGTGTGTGCTTGTGTCTGTGTGTGTGTGAGAGAGAAATAAAGCAAGCTCCAGGTGTATGCCTGATTCCTGTGTGTGTGTGTGTATGTGTGTGAGTGTACTTGCATGCATATGTTTTGTGTGTTATTTGTGCGTGTCTGTGATATGCTTGTCTACATCTTTGGTGTGTGTGTGTCATTGTTTGGGCTTTGGGAAAGCAGAACAAATATGGCAGACATGTACAACAGCACAGTTTTATATCCATCAGACACTACCAGCAGCTACCAACAAATAGCAGTGATGGATGCTACTGTCTGTGCTACTAGGTTATTGGAAAACCCATTGAAAACGGAGTAACAGCAGCTGGCTGTCCCATTCACATTGAGGTTGTTTTATGATTGTACATTAGTGGATGTTGGGATCAGTCAGCAGAACATATGGCGCATGACATCAGAACTGTTAATAAATGTTCCTTAAATGCTTTCCATCGGAAGTGGGAATGGTGTGTGAGACTGCAGTTCTACTGCCAGCAGATGAAAAGCCCTCCTTGTGTGTGTGTGTTTGTATATAATACTGTGTTTCTCTCATACTATTTCACAGGAAATGCACAAAGCATGATGATGAACAAAAATATTAGAGATCAAAAGGTCAAGTTCCTAATTAAAAACACACAGCTACCTCTTCTCTTCAGGGGAAGAGATAGCTGTGAATCCACATGTAGGATGTGAAATCATATGCTGCTGGTCTTTCTTGCAGTAGTTCTTGTGGAGTTCTTGGTTGAATTGAGTGGTAGATGGGTGAACTTCACAGGCTCTTTTGAAATGCTGGGGTTTGCCAGCCAGGATCGAATCAGATCGAAGTGCTGCCTCATGTAAAAGCTCAAAGCAAAGTTCCATTAAAACTACTAAAGGGAGAAAAGCCCTATTTGACATGGACCGCCATTTTTAATTGTATTAGATTTAACATTAAATGATAAAACATACCTCAGTGAAAGTTAATAGCTCTCTCAGGGTGTTGTCTTGTCTAGATTACACATCATTTTTTTGATAAAATTACACCCTTCAACCAATTTTGTACATGACATTAATATAGTAGTTGAAGACATTTTTTGCAACACGTTAGTCCTTCATTTCTTTTTTTTAGAGGTTGTCCTCTGTGTGTGAGGGAGTTTCTAAACTAAAGCTTTTAACAGGGTTCTCCTTAGACTCTGTGCTACTGTGCTAGTGCCATTTAAGATTCTGAAAACGGATAATTATGTATAATGACTGAAATCCTTTCTGATCACGTCAGATGCAGACATTTGTCTTGCTTTAAAACCCTGTGTAAAGTTTGTCTCATTTTTCCTGATGCCAACCAGTTCTTTTGTTTGCCCACAGGGGGCCCCACTTCCTCTTCCTGGGGTGCCGACGGTGCCCCTAGTGCCAGGTAAGATGCCAAGGACCTGTCGTTTGGAAACTAATCTCACTGCACCCTCAAATTTACATATTAATGCACGCCCTCAGTTTGTGCCCACCCGAGGATTTATGCAATTCAATTACAGATGCGTCTGCGATCCTCCATGTTTGTCTTCGTCATTTCATCCCCTGCAGTAGTCCCCAGTTTCGTCAGCTAATGAACTAACCAAGCATGAGGCAAGAAATATGTGTTTGAGTGTTTGCCTCATTTGTTGGCTATTGTAAATTAAATGTTCTGTGACGCTCTGCTGTTCTGAATTCCACATGTGTCATCATGTAAGCAGTGTTGTGTAAAAGACCAAAAAAATATTGATGTTGAAGTGAAGAAAATTCACTCACAGACAAATTCACAGAGAAGTCACGAGGAAGCCATGGAGACCTTAAATGAGCCTTGTGAAGAAAGTGGTGATCTCAAGAGCTCACCTTCTACCGTCTCTTTTTTTAAAGAAAAAAAATCTTAGATAAGTTTTTTTTCAGAACTGCAGATTTTCACCCAGCAGGTAAGAAAACCAGTGAGCAATTAGTCTCCGCTGCTCAGGAGGCCAATCAGAGAACAGCTTTGGAAGCCACACACACAACATCAACCAATCCTGGCCAGAAGAAGCTGCAATCGACAATCCATACAGCAACCAATGGAATTCCACAAAAACATGGCTACCTTAATAATTTGTCTGACCTTTTGGATCACTACAGCATTGCTGGATCATCTTGTGTTCGAACAAGCCGTCACAGTTGTTATGAACCAATGGCCTCAGCTCTTGTATCAGTATCAAAGACCTCCAGCATCACATACTCCAATGGAGGAAAGCATGAGCCACCCCTTAGCTGCAAAGACACAAGCATATATGAGAATTGCTTCCAGTGTAAGAGAGGAGAGAGTGGGTGTATCATCACCAGCGTTAATAAGAGGGACAGAGGAAGAGTTGGGGACTCCCTTCTGGCTGGGAGAAGGAACTGCAGCACCAGAAGCACATTCCATAGACCCATCACCTTTGCGGAAGAGCACAGGGGAGTGAGAGGTCTGAGGAACCAACCCAAAGACTTGCCCCCCGAACTGGGCATAATCCTTGTGATGGGTGGCCATTCGGATGAGGTCAGTCATGGCTCGGTGGAAGCTGAGGAAGGTAAGGAAGAGACATCATTCTGGTCCCTCATGCATGCAACTTTCTCACTCACTAAACTGCTTTCAAAGGAAGCAGTTCTACTGTTCTTTACTTTTATCACTCCACTCTGTCCTGTCTTTCTGTGGAGGTGTTTTCCTTGTCTGCTGTTCGGCTTGTGTGTGAAATGCTTCCTGCTCTGAGTTTTATCTGTCATTTGTCTGATTTGCAGAGTTGATCATTTTTACAACTATCTAGTCACTCTGAGTACCTGAGTTTTCTGTGACTTGTTCTTCTTGTGATTTTCTTTGATCTTTTATCTTGTTATCTGAGGAGACATTTCATCCTCCTGTGCCTTTCCTCTCCTCCTTTTTTTCGGTATGCCTCTCTAACACCGCCCCCCCCCCCCCCCCCTCTCTCCATGCCTCTCTTTCACACTCACACTTATCAGTTTCTGTCAATCAATTTTACCTCCCCTATTCCTCAGACACTCATCTGGTCTCCCACTCACTTAAGATCTTCATCCCTGTATTTTCTCTCCTCTTGCTCTCTGTCTCTTTCTCATTCTTGCCGTTCCTCTCTGTTTCCCCTGTCTTTCCTCTGTCGATTTTGTGAGTGAAAGTCTCTCTCTGAAGGTCTGGGGGTGTACTCTCTCTCTCTCTCTCTGTCTCTCTGTCTCTCTCTCTCTCTCTCTCTCTCTCACTCTCTCTCTTACACACACACACGCACACACACAGAACTCCAGATGAAACAGAATCCAGACAGAAAGAGTCGGAGTGATGTCACCTCTTCATCACTCCATCAGGTCGGTGCTCGTCCTCCTCTCCTACCGTGGGGAGCCATTTGTGCAAGGGATCCAGGAGTAGGAAGCCTTGCCGCAACCAGGGACCCAAACACTCATAATCAAAATGGGGTTTTGTGGCCAGGCTCACTGTCCCTGGTGCAAATCCATCTGCCACTCGGAAGAGGCTCCATCCTTAGTCCTAGTGCAATAAAAAGCTCTCCTTTAGGACATAGCCCCCCCACCCACCTCCATGCCAAAGGGACCAGTGACACCATTTCCCACACAACATCCACTTTCACTGGCGGTTTTTCCTGTTATCAGAAGCTCAGATTGATAAATCACTTTCCACTTGCCCCCTAGTCTGCAGGGAAAAATCTCCATCCACCACACCCAAATGATTCAAGAGAGGTTTAGGACAGAAGGTGGCTACTGGAAAAAATGGATAGAGATGTGAAATAACCTACAATCCTCAGAAGAACCTATATCAGCAAATATCAGCTTAGAGATCATTTTATAACCTATACTCCATGATTTCTAGCCTATATACTGTAGTAGGTCAATGTGTATTTCTCTTGTGTGCAGAAGGTAATTTCATATTTTTGCATTATGTAGAAGGCCATTTTTAGTATTGTAGCACTCCTTACATTTCCACTTCCTTTCTTTTCTTGCTCTATTTCATCTCTTTTTTCCTCACCCTCTGCTCGTCTTCATCTCTACCAGTCTCTTATTCGTCTTCAGTTTCTCACATGCCCTTTCTTCTTGTTCTTTTTTCCCCTCTCTTTTGTCTCATCCATCTGCAGATAAAAAGAAGCAGAGATGCAAAGCTGACCCTCCATACGAGTTCATGGAATCCAGAACAACAGAGAGGAGTTTAGAGGTAGGCCAGGGGATGGAACCATTTAATCCGGCCTGTGTTGCATTGGGAACTTGTGAAAACAAGGATTTGCACTCTGTGCCATATTGATCAAACGGCTAAGTGATCCCATGCAAGGCTTTGGTCTTATCAGCTTTGTGAAAGCCTCTCGAGTGGCTTCTTCTCGCACCACTTTATGAAAGATGGTTTAGAGAAAGGGTTGACTGATAGAGACGGAGAAGAGAGGATGAAATGTAATACGGAAGAGAAAGAGAGGGAAAAAGGGAGAGATAGGGAGGGGCGGAAACATAATTAGGTCTTTAAAGTCTAATGTAAAGGCTTCTGTCTGTATATGTCCGGGTTTTGCTGTTTGTTTTCTCAATTTGTCATGAGACTCAACCATGTATCCTGGCAGAAAATAGTAAATTAAAGCGTAGATGGTCCAGCACATTTGTGGGTAAGAAAGTCAGAAGTTTAAAAAGCTAACATGTTTTGGCACATTCGCCTTGGCTAGACTGGTGCGATCGCTGTCTCCCCTCATCTCTCTCATCTTTCTCTACATCATTCGTTTTTTCCACACATCTCTATCTGTTCGGACATGGTGCTGAAGTGTAAACACAAATGTAAACAGAGGCAGGGGGAGCTCCTAACAGAAACATCATCCCCTTTCACTTCATCAGAGTGGACACCAGTAGAGACGAATTTAACATGAGGGGTGTGGGGCATCTCTCTAAACTCGTAGCCTCTTCAAATATTTTGCTAGCAGAGATTTTGTGTGTGTGTGTGTGTGTGTGTGTGTGTGAGAGAGTGTGAAAGAGTCAGTGGGGTCTGCTGCATTGCATTTATCTGCGTTTAATAACAGTATAACATATGTTAGCAAAGGACCAACACAGTTGGCTGAATTCACAATATTGACTGAATTCACAATATTGTGAATAGACCTTTTTCATCGTTGTTTTTGTCTTCATTGTTTAGGGAGAAGAGAAGAGCAAGTATGAGCTCATGGGTACCTGTGGACAACAGAAGATTACTCACATGGACGTAGAAGGTGAGCTCTTGTGTTTACACCAACATGTTCCCCCGCAATGGAAAGTTTGAAAGAATGGGAAAGAATGCAAAAACAAACCAAGGCCCCTTTGGTTGCCGTTGTGGTGGTGGTTGCTGTTGTTGTTTTTTGAGTTGGTGTTGCCTGGAGAGATGTTGTTTTGTCTGGGTGAGAGGAGGTGGAGTAAACACGAGACATGCTGGGTGACCTTTCATCAAAGTTGCGCCGCTGCCTCCCACACGCTTTCTCAGAAGATGTGCGATGAGGCGGTTTATGCCACGCGCTTACTGGCCCACCAGCTCACTCACTTTCTCTGACTCCTTTTTTGTCTCACTCTGTCTGTCCTTCTTTTAAGATTTTACTCACTCCCTCCCTTTCTCTTTGTCTTTCTTGTTCTCTTTCTCTCTCTCTCTCTCTCTCTCTGTGTATTTGTCCCTCTCCTTGTTTATTTCCTCTCTGACCTTAGTCCAACCTCGTTTTTTTTCTTTCTTTTCTTTTTTTTGGAAGATGGCAAATGAGGCTTCCGTTATGCGTATTCTGCCTCACACGCTCTCCCTCTCTCAATTCATCCCTCACTTTCTCTCTGTTTCTCTCCCTTCATCCTTTTTGGCTCTGTGGGATAATTGTACTTGAGAGCTTATTATTTTCTATCTTCCATCTGTATTTTCTTCTTATTCTTCTTTTTGATCAACTCACACAAAGAAAGAACATAATGTTCAGGGACCAGTGTGTGTGTGTGTGCATTTATTTTTTGTGTTTGAGAGCTATTTTGTTTTCTGTGAGTGCACGAAGAAACATGTTTGTGTCTGTGTGTGTGTGTGTGTGTGTGAGAGAGAGAGAGCGTATTTGTGTGTGCTTCCACATCTGTGCGTGTGTTTATGTGCGTATATACATGCACATGTGCTCGCCTGCTCCCAACCTTGTGCGTCCAGCGACTGTCCCTGGCCTTGTTTATGTGCCTTCAGACAGGAGACAGATGCGTGAGTCGGGGAAAGATGAGCGTGGGGTGACCACCTCACAGCAGGGAGGCGCAGGGAGTCAAGGAAAGACAGACGAAGAAGCCTCGCATGGCCGCAGATGTGGGCTCTGTGGCCTCTCTCCTCCCCAAACCAACTCATATCAGCTTACGTATTGACTGCTTTTTTTTACATATTTTACATATTTTTATTATCCAAACACGCAAAATTTTTGCTATTTGTATTTTTCTGACACACAAGACACTGCATATGCACAGATGCAGAACAGAGAGACAGCCACATGTACACACAGACACACACATACTGTACACACACTCACACACACACACGCACCCCCCCACACACACCTACCCTTTTAGCCCCACTTCTTTGAAACAGATCATCTGACATAAAGATGTTGACATACTGCAGGCATCTTCAAGTTAGTAAGCTCACTGATGCTTAGACAGCATTGCAGATGTTTACTTGGGTGCTGTTGATGGATTTTGCATTTCAAGTACAGTATGAGCTTTTTTGACTCTACAAGTGTATGTGACTGAAATCCAGGCTCATGAATTTATTGTAAGATGTCAGTTCTAAACAGTATAACCTTCAAACACGGTGAAATCGATGAATGTGTTTTAACCGCAAGCTCAGCAGTAGCATATTAAAAAAACAAAACAAGGTTTTGTATTTCTTCCTTGTTGCAAATACGGTTTTGCCCTTCAAAATATTGAAGGGTAAGGGTAGAAATTCCTTTAAGGTCTTTTGTTTTCTGAAGTGTGTAGCACGAGTCTGTTTATTGTGCCTCTGTGTGTGTTTGTGTTCCTCGCCTGTCAACACAGGTCTTTGAAAAGTTTCAGGAAATTGTAAGACAATTTTGTGAGGAACATTTTGGGGAAATCTTTATGCCAACCCTCTGCCAACAGTAGAAATAACAGAGGAAGCCTGTGCATAGGCGTAGGATTTAACGTACTATGCCTTTAGCAAGTGGGGTCTTTAAGTGATGTGTGTGTGTCTTTTAGTGTTGTGTGTGTGTATTTGTATGTGTGTGTGTGTGGTTTAGTATCTGGTGTGCACTTCAGTATGTCTGTGATGATGTGTGTTTATGTCTGAGGTCCCTGACCCATAAAATCTGACCAGAGACTTCACACTTATTATTTAGTTTCTATTATATAACTCACCCGAGGGGGAGGAGGAGGGTCAAAAATAGCTACACAGGGTAGTGTGTGTGTGTGTGTGTGTGTGTGTGTGTGTGTGTGTGTGTGTGTGTGTGCGTGTGTGTGTGCGTGTGCGTGTGTGTGTGTGTTGATGTCAGACAGTGTGACTGTGATATGATATTTAAGAGAGGGTGTGAGTGTGCTATATGATAGAGAAAGAGAGACAGAGAAAGAGAGAGACACAGTGAATCCGCTGGTGCTATTCGAAGAGTTGATGCTGTCGCCTGTATGATCTGAGCTGAGAGGACACTTGCCACTTTTTCAGAGGGAGGATACTTGTCATCCCCACTGCACCCCGCTTCCTTTGCTCGCATCATCTCTCCGCGCCCACACACCTGACTGTGTCACTTGTGACGGCTGTCAGCCCCCGACACCGTTCCCGTCACTCACCCACCCATACTGGGCACTTAGAGCCAACCAAGCCTCCAACCCATAAACTCCACATCCAGCATGGCCTCAGGCTAGTCCAGCCCCCAATCCACCTCTTTCTTCCCTGCATATGGATGAGGTTCCATAAGTCTAAATGAGTCTCTCAGAGGAAATACAAAGTACTCCAACTGCTCTCCCATCTCCATGCAATTCTCTTTCTCTTTCTCTTTCTGTCTCTCTCTCTTTTTTGCTCTCTTTCTGACACCCCCTCTCTATCTAATAGGCATGTACATCTTAATGCCACATTTTAACCTCCATCAGAGTCCAAATCCACTTTTGTATGACAAAGATGCTGGTCGTAGCCATCGATGCTGCATTGTCAGTATGTCTGCACCCTATGAAGCTACAACTGGTTGTTTTTCTTTTTACTTTTTAACAGAATGTGTGAACACACAGACACATACACACAAATGAAGTCATACATAGCTGTTTAGCTTACATACATTGCATACATATCACTAAAACAGAGTTCCTAGGTTTTGCCTTTTGTGGTATGAAGTTCTTTTATTTTTTCTTCCCATGTTTCTGCATCTTTCCTCTCACTCTCCTCCTTTCTCTACCTCTGATTTGGTCATTCTCTCCTTATCTCCACATGTCTCCCCCCTTCCCCATTACTCCCTTTCTACTTTGTCTTGCCATCTCTGTCTGACTCATTCTCTGTACCTTCATTCTGGAGGTGTTGGCCCATCCCCATCTCTCTCTGTCCTTCCTTCCCTCCCTCCCTGTAATCATAACATTATTAAAGTAACTGGAATAAGAAGAACTTTGTATCCTGCCTAAAAATAGAAAGCCTCTACAGATGCGTGAAAATGACGTTTGAAATGCATTCTACTTAAATGACTATTTACTACTTGGTACTACTAATTATATTATTCATGATGTAGTTTTCCTATCAGCTAAATCATTAATTAAAACACAATGTCTGGACTCTGTCTCAAATAGAAACCATATTACCAAATGGGCACTGAAACATAAGAAATGCCTAAACTAAACATCTGTGGCAGAGATAGAACTAGACCGAGACTATTGCCATCATCAGAACAGAAAATATCAATTATCTGATTTGAATGGAATGATGATGCTTGAAAAATGAGGTGTAGCTTGGCGATTAGGAATACAAGTTATGTCATTAATACATTTGGGGCCTGTTTGCATATAGGTTATCTTCCAAAAGCTATCAAGTATGATGTGTCGAAAAAATGAAAGGGCAAACCTTTCATTGGTAGTTGGTGAGAGGAAGACGATTACACCCACAAATATGTTTTCACCGCTCTGGTGCTCTTTGTAACTCATAAACTCATCTCCATCAGCTTCAACCGCCCCACTTATCTACTGTTCTGCATCCCCAGGTGGGGTGTTTGTGTTTCCGGACATTTCCACAGCGACGGAGAGACCTCGAGTCGGAGACGGAGTGACCTATGTTAATATTCCTGTGAGTCCCACGTCCAAAAAGCAGCTCCATTACATGGAGCTGGAGCTGCAAGAGACCAGTGCGTCAGTCAGAGGTAAGGTTTTCCCAACACTAATAACACTTGCATTTAAAGCCAGAAGTGATTCAATCAGATACAATAGGCCTCATGTATGTACATATGTACATATGCATGTACATTTATTTCTTGTTTGTTACAAGTGCTAATACAGAGTGTGCTATAGATTATGTATAGGTTACATCATTTACATGTAATTGATAACACCAATTACACCAAACAAGCAAAGAAATTTACACCAAAGAAAAAGCACAGTTGCATCTGATTTGAAATCTATACATAGAAATCTATTGCAAATACTGTGTACATTTGCATATTAATCAGTGTGCGCTTACTAACAACTGTCGAACTTGTAAGGTTGGAAGTTGTTTTTGTTTGTTTTGTTTTTTTTAAATGAAGTTTTTGTAGTTACTCACATTAAGCACAAAGTGTTCTTCAGTCCTTTGTTCCTCTTGTTGAGAGAAAAAAAAGAGAACACCTTCCACCCTTCTGATGTGATATTCTGTATCTGATCCCAGAAGCACGGAGGACATTATCAGTGGCTGTAATTGAGTTTTCGCTCATTATCACTCCTCAGCCAAAAGCTTCCTAGCTGGCACACCAACAGTGCACATCCAGGCGTGCTAGTGTCACGTCTGTCGAGGACGCAAGCACAAGATAGCGAGATCTTAATCTTGTCTGAAGATGGAATAAACGAGCGAAAAAAACAAGCCATTAGCACCAGGCTTCCACACCTAATGCAACAAGGTTAATTCTTTGTGTCAATCGCATGCATGTGACGCTACTCCCTTGTGGGCAAAGTTGGCACTGGTGCTTTGTGTGTGCTACTCTACGCCATGGTTTGAGGCGTCCAATTTACCCATAATGTCAAGGCAAGGAGGCCTTCCTGATGGAGGTCAAAGTTTGCTATTGTCGTCATTGCCATGCCACAAGCGCCCATTTGTGCATTCTCAAACACAACACACAGCCCCTGTCAAAGTGGTTGCGGGTATTTTTTTTTTCTCATCTAACAGGATATCAAGGTAGTTGCTTGTCTTTTCGTTCTTTGTGATGTTAATTAAGAGGAGGATCATAGCAGCTGGCGTGGGGCCTTTGAATAATTATTGAGGTTTTTCAACATTGTTTTTTATTTACAGAACAAAGCTGTAGAGGCCTGTATGTTTGATCATGTATAATGGTTATTTGACATTCAGCATTGCTTGACCCTCTTAAACGCCAGAGCCCCTCCTTGTTTCTGCTTCAGTGTGGTGTGGGATATAATAGAGCTTGTCTTTTGTTGTTTTGTTTCTTTGTTTGTTTTGTTACCACACCAGGGAGAGGCTCCACGAAGTACGCCCAGATTGACATCACCGCCACAGAGACGGCACACAAGGTGGGCACCCAGCATGCACTGGGCCGAGAGGAAGGCCTGCTGAAGCTTGAGCAGAAGCGGAGAGGTGGGCTGCCACAGTGAGAAGAAAGGCGGAAGGAGAGGTTGACCTTTGACCCCTGGCATCGTTGCATTGACGACAGGCTGGCACAGCGGGCTACAACTGTGGCTGAGAGACACCAGCTATATTTGGAAGTCGGGAGCACAGAGATGGGAGAGCTGGCCTGTTTGAAGTGACAGGGGCTTGTAAGGGGTATGGTCAACATCTGTTTTCATTGTTTTCATCCTGGTTTTGAACAATGAGAATATGTCAAGACTACTTTCATCCACCTTAGAGGAATGTAACCAGAGTGGACTTTGGACATTGAGGACTAGATCTACAGTAAGTTCAGAGTCAGATAACCATAGATGCCTTTTTGAGTGCATTGAGGCCTCTTTTTCCAAACTCAATACTTAATCCCTTACCTGTTTCTCGCCCAAACCTATATTTAGGCCACCGAGGATGTGATGTGTGTCTTTAAGGAAAACAAGTAGCCAGCAATTAATTAAATTTACCGCCACTTTGCGCGGCCAACCGAAACAAAACCAAGGCAGACACACAGACAGACACACAAACACAGATGTACACACACACACACAAGCACACACATACAGAGCAATCAGAGGTGTCTAAGGGGACAGTGACAGCTCGTTTGTTGTCATTATGTTAGCAGCTAGACAAGGCGGGGGTATTAGGGGTTAGGGTGTGTGTGTGTGTGTGTGGGGGGGGGGGGGGGTTGTCTGTCGACGGTGTGAATATGGCCGGCTGCTTGCTGAGTCATCTGGGCCTGGATGCCCCGCAGCGGTAACTCCTCAGTGACTCGCCACTGAGAGCCTTAATCGAATGCTGTACGCTTGTGATTTCATTTCGGGGCAGGAAAAAATGGCGTGTTCAATTATACGGGGCATCACCTCCCATAAACCATCCCTGTGTGTATGTGTGTGTGTGGTAGTGAGGTAATTTTCTGTCTCTCTAACCCTCTCTCACAGCATTTAGTATTGCGTTTTTATTTTTTAATGACGCTTATGTAGACATTTTATTGTGCTTTGAAACATTGGCAAATTAAGAGCCAGATACTGGAGTTTGCCCTTTTTAAGAGGCAGATTTTTTGTGTTATGCACCAGAATGACATATTGTGACCCTCAATGACGTTACACTGATGTTATGACTCAACAATGACTCCATAAACCTGTGGAGGAATATATGCCATTGATTATTAATCATTATTAATATAGTCCATTGATTATTAATCCTGTTCATTGATCACAGTAAAAGTTGCATTCTACTTTGCAATGAGAGGTTGGAGAAGAGTCTGAATGATTGAATACAAAGGTTTAACCTTTGTTGGAAATGGGATCCCAGTGGTACACTCACTGTCAGTGCTGAGAAAACAATCATCAATAATTCAGCTCGAAAATGAAAAAAATGGGTTGACCACCTCTAGCACACACACACACACCACACACACATACACACCACACACACACACACACTTTGTTGCAGAGGACATGGGGACAACACTACTTGGCTGTGCATTAAAGCATTGAAGTGGGTTTGTGAAATGCAGTGTCTAAGTCTGTATTAGATCATTCAAGGGTCCTCATGATGAGAATGTACATGCTTTGAGCAGAACTAGCTGTTGATAAACTTGATTGCATGTGTTGTATTTTTTGAAGGAACTTAAGAGGATGTCAGGTAGGCTTGTACCATAATGAGGTTGCATTATTTACTAGCATTGTATTGCATAACTGGGATATTCCTATCTGTACATGGATATTGTGCATTGTATGTAAGTAGGGTCTTCTTACAGGCCTGTAAATACCTCTGTCTGATTTTATTTCTTTGTTTAGATGTCTAGACTGGTCTTAATTTATCCATCTTTTATTTACATTCAGGTACTTGTCAGATAAACAAAAAGAAATATGTATTTTTGGAAATATTAATTTTGGCTATTTTATTTCTAACAAATGGAAACCAATAAAACAGTTTATTGTGCTTTGTATATACCATCATATCTTTTAATAACTCAGAATCAGAATATTGTTTTGGAGTTGAGTTGAAGTTACATAATAACCTACACACACACACACACAAACACACACACACACAGACATACACAGACCCTATCGTAAACACATAAAAAATCTTTCACAATCATATACACACACTTTCTCTCCCCTTATCAAGTTAAGTTGACAAAGTGTATATGTATTGCATCTGTCTGCCTAGAGGTGCTTATTGGCAAGCCTTCTCTTTTCAGTGTGAGCCTAATGACTTCATCTCTGTTTATCGTTTGCATTCACGATCTCTCTCCAGACGCCTACATTCATAGACACAATTTTCTCGTTTTCTCTCTCTCTCTCTCTCTCTCTATCTATCTATCTCTCCATTTAGCTCTCTCTTTCTTCTGCATGCACAGACACACACATACATGCACACACATATTCAGGCTCTCGGTACAGCTTTAGCTGAATTCCTCCCCTTCTCTCTTTCACACACACACACAAATATACACACACGCACACACACTCACACACCGACACTGCACTGGTGAAGCACAGTCTTCCTTTCCTCTGTAGTGTAGTTGGCTGATTCCCTTCCAGTCATGGTCCCACTGGAATATAACCCAGAGGCCATCGCTGCTCAGACTGATGGGCAGAGTCAGGTGATCTAAGTGGGCTGGGAGGGAGACGCCAATAGAATGGCAGAGATGGGCTGGATGCCAGCGCTGAGTGACTACGACTGGATATCTTTGCAGAGGTTGCCCAAATAACGTTTAAAATTCTAATCATTCTAAACATAAATTTGCTCACTGCACCAACATTCGCAGTGAGCATTCATGACGAGAATAAACAAAAGACTTACTGTTAATCATGCTGCTTTGGAAAATGTGATTGGCTACTTTCTCTACAGGGTAGGACTTCCAGTTTCTCATTTCCACCATCTTTGTGTTACAAAATGCCAGATTACATTTCTATGTGATGTGTCTTCTATAAAACCATCTCTGCCTAAACACTGAACCTTCAAAGGGTGGCATGAATTGACTTCATGATGGACTGATTCATGAAAGTTTTGAGGATTCAGAGCTTAGAGTCAGGGGAGTCATTGGGATTCAGCCTATGTCTTTACTTTATATTTACACAGAACAGTTTGGCAACTAAGTATTAGTAATGTGGTCCATCTGGCATGTTCACAGATTTAATAGTTACTTCCGACAAGGAGGTTATGTTTTCGCCAGCATTTGCCTGTGTGCCATCTGCTTTTGTGTGTCTGTTTGTCTGACTATAACTCAAAAAAACTGCACTAATTTGGGTGATATTTTCAGATAACATGGGTATTTGGCCAAGGAACAGATGATTAAATTTTGGTGGTGATCCAGGAAACACCGTCTGGAATTTGTATTGGGTCAGTGACCCTATTGCCTTGGAAAAGGTTTTTTGAGAGAGTTTTTTTTCATCAATGTAATCTAAAATCCTGGGCTTTAGATTACTCCATATATTCATTCAATTATGTTCCCTTGATTCTGGATTTTCAAGTGGACGCTCATGTAATAATTCTCATTATTACATGAGGGTCGTATATTAGGTATTCTCAGGTTTCTGTATCCAAACAGCTTTTGATGGCTCACTATTCTTACTGCCTTCAGTGCATGTTGACACCTTGTTTGAGTAAATTTTTTACACATGGTGTTGTAAAAACCACATTTGGAAAACAAATGTCTAGTAATATACTACTACTAAAACACTCAGACCAAAAACCCCAAGAGCAATTCCTCTTTCTACTGTTTCAATGCTAAGAGCAAACCCTACCAATCAAGGAGGAGATAGCTAATGGCCTTGAAGTTGTTGAGGCATTTTGGGAAGGAATAACTTGTTCTTGATGAATATGGCATGATGCAAGGTGCTGTGCCTGTGGGTAGCTTTGGTTAGAAGACAGTTCACGCAGATGAGCAGCATGGACGTGTCCACATTTTTATTCCTTCAGCTCAGAGGGAAAAGGCTGTAGAGAAGAAAGGGATGAACTCATTCATAGTCTCCCAAATATCTGCAGCATTACTCTTCTAACACTCTCTGCGAAAAACCAGCACCAAGCGTTCATCTTCACTTCTCGGATTTAGCTAAAGGCCTTGTTTTAGCCGTTCTTTAAGGTTTACATTTTTCTTCCAGTCAGGTATAGATCAAAAAGAAGGAGGTGAATAAGTTGTCTCCAGAGTGTGAATGTGTGTGTGTGAGTGTGAGAGAGAGAGAGTGGAGAGGGGGGAGGAACAAAAGAAAGGGTGAATATTGTATCTGTCTATGTGGGCGTTTAGGGAGGGATCGAATAGTAAGTTAATGACAGAGCAGACAGATGGACAATCATACAGACACTTCATTGATCCCATGGGAAATTAAGGCATTTAAGGGAGACTGTTCCTGCTAGGACCTGTATGCTCTCTCTGTCACAAGACTCTTGATGGCCAGCAAGACACAATACACCATGTACTTGTGACATTAGAGCTGTGGACAATGAATTGAATTAATAGATTGAGTGTTAGTATAAGCTTCCCATGATTATGAAAACTGCATGATTATTTTCAGAGGTGGACAACCCCATGCTTCAGAAAATTACATATCCTGCCATGTGCTCCATCTGCACCACGCCTTTTAGCTGATGTACACAGCTAAGTGTACAGCAGCTATCTTCAGCAATCTATATTATTATTACTACTACTATTATTATTATTATTATTATTATTATTATTATTATTAGTGGTAGTAGTAGTAGTAGTAGTAATAGTAGTATTCATGTAAACTCACAAAGCCTTTCTTAGCTGGAATCCTTCTCTTCAACCTCTCACCACCCTGAAAAACCCATTGCGGTTCACAGAAGGACAGAGGTTGGGTTGGGTGGTGGTGCCGTGGGGAAGAGGACTCTTGTACAGGGCAAGCTGTGTCCTTTTGTTACTGGTATGAACTTGACAGGCATAACATTTCTCCTGGAGTTTCCTGTTCTCCTGTTCGCGCCTGGGGGAAAAAATCTTGTTGGTCAGAAAGTGTGTATTCAAGGAGTCTCATTTGACCTCACTGACTGCACATGTGGTTGAAGGAGTAGATTCCCATACTCAGGTGAAAGGCTGTTTATTTGAAAGTTGTAAAAAGTTGTTTAAATTAAAAAGTGAAGTAGAGCAACAATCCAATTTATTGTATGTCAAACTTTGCTCCAAAAAATGGACATTAACACTTCTGTCCCGCCTCAATGACCACTATTCAACAAACATCCTCCAGCTCCAAAGCTCAACATATGCTCAGACCAGGGAACTGTAGTCAAAAATTAACTTCACACCTCCAGTATAACTTTTTCTACTAAATTTATATTATTTTTTAATATGTTTTGACTGCAATCTTAAATTCTTAACCTGTGTTAAATTGCTATGTTTTGTCCTTGGTTTGGCCTTTTTCTGCTTTTGAAAAGCCTGCAGTAGACAGTATTTAACGAAACTCAAGGGTTTTGTTACAAATGACAAAAGAGAACCCCTTCCATCAAAACTGATAAGAGCATTCTCCTCAGTTAATATTCACCAGATCTCACAAAAGTTATTCAAACTCATAGAAAGAAGTGTTCTCTCTGTTCCCTGTAAAGAACTCTCCAAAATTTAATTTGTTCAAAATCTGTGAAGTCTCCAGCACAAATGCAATTTCACTAGATCACATGCCCTCAAAGGTCTCAGCGATATTCTCACTCAACTTGTTCCAGGGACATTAGAAGAGGACCTAGGAGAGACCTTCTTGACCCAAGCTCAATAGGCTGCACTTGAGTCTGCGAATACCATTCGGGAAAAGCTGCAAATGGAACACCACCCTTTTTACCCAGCTCAACAGTCTATGGTTCCAGGGCCCAAGAATGAGTTCTTCCGCTGCTAGCTAAAAGCTGTGACAGAGAAATGAGAGAAGAGAGAAAAAGAGAGGAAGGAGAGAGAAAGAGAGAGGGAGGCAGAATGAAATAGTAGCTTTAATTTAGTTTAGCTGTCTTCCTAGCAAAAGTTCTGAGAAAGTAAAGTTGCACACCAGTTGAAGTTGCTCCAAAGCTCTAGAGGCCCATGTTTTCTTGTTCAGTGCAATTCAAATGCAGTCACATTCAATTAGCATTCTGAGTGACCATCGCTGTCAGCCCACTGTTTTTTCATTTTCTTTATTAAGTTCATTCACATCCTTCCTCTTCACCAATTTGATTCTCCACCATAGCAACCATATTCAGTGGAGGTTTATGTGTAACTAAAGGGGCTCTCAAGTGTGAGGCAATGCATTGATATCAGCAAGCAGAGCTAATATTAACTTGATTAAATGGGGGGGGGACTAATCTAATGCCACAATGATTGGATGAGGATTGACAACCTTCCATCAGCCTTCTAAAAACGCTGTCAACAAACTCTAAAATCAACTCCCACCATGTTCCCCAAGAGTGAATTGATTGCACCTTGTTACCTGTTGCACTGCATGATTTCCGTAGTCATGTGCATTATGCACCGCTGAAACAAACACTGTGTACTGTGGAGTACACAAAGTAGGTCTACACTTGGGCAGTTGTGTGCGTTCCTAAATCATGTACCTCCTTTGAAGGACAACAACATACATTTAAAAAGCAATTCTAGCTTTTCTACTACAGTAACATGAGTTCCATTCCAAGATATAGTAACAGTAAAAACCATTCAACAACCAGTGCAATTAAGAGTGCAATTACAGCCTATCCTCCTGATAACAAAAACAGATGAAGAAATGAAACTCCCCCGCTCCGCCTCCTGACTCAGCTCGGTGACTCATCAGAACACAAATTCAAACAGCATTAATTTTTAGGTTTATTTTTGGTTGAACATGTTTTAGGAGCTGAACAGTACAGTAGATAGCAGACAAAACACATTTAAGAGAGTAAGGAGTGTGTGAGTGAGTGTGTTCAGGCTGGATTTGAACCTGGGACCCTGTGGATACTGGACCTATATGCAACATGTATGCTCTGCCTGGCCAACAACACACATGATCCACCAGCAGCTTCATCTTTTTTATGTCAATAAGCTTTCAAACAGCAACATTTTTAAAGACACAGCAGGCAAAGTTTTAAGGTTAATTTATCAGCTTCGTATTAACTTTGATGATTAAATGGCTCATTATGGGGTGAATGAAGTCTCTTGATAATGTAACTCATAAAAATGATCATTGCTGGTTCCTTAGGAAATGGTGATTGTATGGGGAGCTCCGGAAGTAAAAAATTATGCCTTTATAGAGGAGAGCTGCTGTTTAGCACACCGGTGGTGTCATTCACTACATCACATACAGGTCACATCTTTTCATAAGGAACCCACAGTTTATTTCTTTCCTAATCATTTTCTGGTCTTTGGCAGTAGCCTATGATAAGTGTGCTGTCTGAATGGGAAAGGAAGTGAGCATCTGACCATTTGGAAATGTGATTTTCTTGCAAGGTACCCTCTCACTTCACTTCCATTGCCTCAGCGCTTTAAATAAATATCTGTTTCCTTGAATAAAAGCTGTTTCATTTGATCTCATTTCGGCCCTGTCGGAAGTGATTTAGCCAAAACTGTCAACGCCTGGAGGTAGAGGTAATGACGACAAGCGTTACCTTAAAAAAAGAAGAAAAAAAGACAACGGTAGAAAGAGAGTGAAGAAGGTGAAAAAAAGAGAAAAGGCAAAGAGTGGATCAACAGTGACCTTTGTATTCCTGTGCGCTTGCTTGGCCATTGGTCCAGCGTGACACAACCCAATTAGATGCCCTAATCTGCAGCAGAAACCAGCTTTCACAGGCCCTGCCCAAGAGGCATTGGGTGACGAGAAATGTCGTAATCTTATTTAATGTATATTAGAGCGCTCTCTCTCTCCCTCTCCCTCGCTTCCGGTTCTTTCCCCCTTCCTACCTCTTACTCTCTGAATCAGTCTTTCTCTCAAAAAGACACCTACACATGTTTTTTAAGCTTTAGTCTTCTTTGTCTTTTTGTCTCATTTTGAATTTATCCTTTATTCTATCTCTTTTCAGTATTTTCCTATATCTCTTTCTCTTTCTTTCTCTCTCTCTTCTCTATCTCTCTTTATCTCTCCATCCCCACTTTCTCTGGCCTGTCTTTCCGGTCCTTGTGTTCTCTGTCCTGCTAAAAGCATTGAGGTTGACCAGACACATAAATCAGTTTTGCTTCTAAGAGGTCCCCATAACCCATATGATATAGACTGTGGGAAAGGGATTTGTCTTTGTGTGTGTGTGTGTATGTGTGTGTTTGTCTGTGTGTGTGTGTGTGTGTGTGTGTGTGTGTGTGGTTGGGTGGGTGGATGGATGATGGTATAATTTTCCTTTGATTTGACATTTAGTTTCTCATTATCTGTCAGATGAAAAAGAAGCATTATGAAGCAGTCAGAAATGAACAGATTACAAAGCATTTAAAATCTAATTGTATGTGTCAATTTATTTATGAATTTATTTATTTATTAATATACATTCTTGTCAGCTTTTTCTGTTGTCTTAATTTCCCTGCAGAATGGAAAATGTGCCACTCCTTCCACCAAAAAAAAGTACAGAGGTGTACAGAGCAAAGGAAACGTGTCTTCCTATTCCTATTGGAAATATAGGCCAAATCTGTGTACTATAACTTTAAAGGAGAAATCTGGTGTGTTTGCTATTTGCTATCGGCATTTAATATTAACTGAATAGGGCATGGGAAAATTAAACTGAAAGTAAGTTTCTATCCCCCATTTGGTTAGTGTTAGTGAAGATTCACTATTTAGTTTGTGTTGTATTACAACACAGGACACAGTGACCTCACACAACCTGGCTGTGGATTGATTCACACTGGATTTCTCCTTTAACGTCAGACCAGGCAAATAATATTTATATTTGAATCTATCCCAATCCCAATGTCCCTCCTAAACCTTATGCCCTGAACCTCATGCAAGCTAAATCTCTGAGGGCTCAGGTTAGAGAGAACACTGGGATTCATCCTATGCTGTTTACCTCTGTCAGGTATAGCCCAGTGTCTCTGATGAGTCATGACAAGTACTATATGGAGGAGGGGTGGATGAACACAGTAAATTATTAATGAATAATTTTCCCATAGCTCAGCAATAACTTCCCGCTCAGTCAAAGGCTTCTTCCTGGATTCCTAGAATTCATGCAGTTCTATGTCTTTTGAAGTGCCTGATCATTCATCTCTGTCTGCACAGGGCTTTCTCTTCTGAAATAGGGGGCACCACACCACAGCTATCTCCTCTTCACTTTTGTTCCGTCTGCTCTGCTCCCCTCCCGTCTGGGCCAGTACGAGAGCTGGATGCTGAACAGAGAGTCATTTCTGGTTCAGGTGCCCCCCCCTCCCCCTCCCCCGCCCCAGCCCTCTGAACCAAAAAGGTTTTCCTACTACACTCTTCAGTCTGGCTGGCAGTGCTCCCGCTACCCCCCACCCTTGGGCCACTGGAACCCCCATAAATAATTTTTCTTTTGCCTTTTCTTAATGAAATGGTCCATTTCACCCTCCGTCCATCATGTCAGGGCTCAGCACCCAAGGAATTATTTTTATTTATATATATTATATATATATATATATTGCCTTTCTTCTCAACACCTCGGCGTGTGTGTGTGCTTGTGTGTGAGTGTGTGTGTACAACGCAAATGCATTGGAGGTTCCTTTCCAGCAGTCATTTAAATACCCCCCCCCCCCCCCACACACACACACACACACACCCCACCCCCAACCCTCTGCTTTGATTTTCATTGCCATTTCTTTATTTATTGCCCATGGAGCTGCCTTTTCCTTTAACTCACTCACTTGAGATTCATGCTCGATGTGAAGTGCACTGCTGCAGAAGTTGTGAAGGGAAAGTGTGATTGAATGCTTAAAATGACTATTAGTCTTTAAAGGCAATAAGTAGTGATTAACCAGCGTGAATTAGACCAAGCTCAGGGAAGCCGGTGGTGGAGTGATTTTCCCCCTTCCTGTTTGGAAATCATCCCCATGAATTCATTTCTACAATTGGCTCAATCTTGTTTCCTCTCTTCACCCTCCTTCTGTTTCCCCTGAAGCATCTTGTTTTTCTCTGAACACTCTGCAGTACTCCAAAACAAAAACTCTAGTAAGAGGCTCAAACTCTACTTAGAGGCTCAGCCAGATACATACAACTCTCTTTCTCTCTCTCTCTCTCTCTCTCTCTCTCTCTCTCCCTCCCTCTCTTTCTCTCTCTCTCTCTCTCTCTCACACACACACACACACAAACGCAGGCACACACACACACACACACACACATACACACACACACACATACACATATATAGGCAAGCAGCAAGCAAAAGATGCAAAAGATCACTAGTGGTCTCTTTAGTCCTCTGCTGAGATGACTGGTTTCCTCACATCCATGACTGTCCCCTTTGCCTCCTTGGCATTTAGTTGCTTCCTCCTAGCCAAGTGAAGGGGAACTTACCTCTCCTGTCTCCTTTCATGTGCCCCTTTCAGTCCTCCTTCTCAGGACCCCTTGTCCCTTTTAATTAAGGAGCAAAGCCCATGGCAGCCCCCCAGAGCTTCTAGCATTTACCCCGACCCCGGGGGTAACTGGCAACCTCCAGGAAATGCCAAAGGAATATGGCCATATGCTTCCAGTCTTATGATCTAAAAAAGAAAGAAAGAGAAAAAATAAACTAAAAAATTTCTCAGTTTTCGTTTCCCCCCATTTATGGTTTAATTTGCTCCCAGGACATTTTGTCATTCTTGTCTTTTTGACAACATTTGGGTAATTGGGAACAAATGAGCTTGCCTTGGGGGCGCTGAAGCCTTGTTGTGTAATTTGTCGGCTAGAGGGGGAAAGCACAGTCACCGCTTAGACGACACATTTCGTGACATGGCGAGTCATCACTCAAGGCTGTCTCAGGCACGGCAAACTTTTCCCTCTGCATGGAAGTGTCAGTTCCCATCTTATGGATGTTATTCCCCCATCACCAATGATTCACAATTTTCACACTATTGTTTCCTAATTGCATATCTTTAATCAAAAATGAATTTAGATTGTGATCTTTGGCTGGGAGTGGTGGGAATGACATAACAAATGCATGACATACTGTGGTTTCCGATTCCATTTTGTCTTGTTTGAATAATACTGATATCCATATTGGAATTCATTTCAGGTTCATGTTGGTAGTAGCGTTTCTCAAGTGGCATTGGAATTAAATAATATGTGACATTTCAGTGCAATGAATTAATTATTTTAGATAAATAACTACAAGTGGATGGGTGACCGTTAATCAGAGTTTGTGGTTTGTTTTCACTGAGTTGTGATGTCACACCGACCAGATGAAGTTTGGCTTAATCCCTTAATCCCAGTCTGGGCTCCAGTGATGGGAAGAGTTCCATTAAATTAAGTTAGCTGGTTCATATCAACATTATTACAGTCAGCAAAGCTATCATGTGGAAACACAGCGCTGATCTGCCCAATGTTTGCTCTCAGGATTATGTCCATGATATTAAAGAATAATTTTGTGTCAACTTCTTAAATTAGCGGCAGTTCATATTTGCCTATTGCCCAACAGGCAGAAGGAACATACAGGCTAAATAAAAAGGCCTTCAAAATCTAAATTTGGCATAATTCTAGAGTTTAACTGCATGTGTGCACAGGAAACAGGCAATGTCACCAGACTTTTTCATTTACTCCATCGGTATAACTGTAGATTAGAGTACACATTAACTAGCATCTTATTAACATGCAAATTAGTAATATACTAACCATTTGTTAGCCATTACATGTCACTTATTAATACCTTATTCTACATGACCTTGTTCTACCCATAGTAGACTATTAATTAAGAATGTATTCAGTATAAACTCATAATTACTGTTTATTCATAGCTAGTAATTTAGTTGTTGTATATGAATTATGATCTTAATATGCCTTGGTTAGTATGGAGCTTATAAAGCAGTAGTACAACAGGAACAGTTATTCTCACTCAGTACTATTTAGAAAAGATGGCCTAGTCATAGGAACAAAACCCAAAACAACAAGTACCTAATAGTGTCCAAATAAGTTCTAATTACATCTTTTTGATGACTATTCCTGAGAATAACGGTTCCTGTTGTACTACCACCTTATAAGCCCCTTATTGAGCAAAGCATATTGAGATCATAATTCATATACAACAACTATCTTACATACTATGAATAAGCAGTAATTAGGAGTCAATATTGGACAAAGTCTAATTAATGGCCTACTATGGGTAGAATAACACCATGCAGAATAAGGTATTAATAAGTGATTTGTAATGATTAACAAAAATAGTATGTCATTAATTTGCATGTTAATAAGATGCTAGTTTATGGTGAATACGTGTACCCTAATCTAAAGTGTTACCACTCCATCATTTAGGTAAGTAAGGCAAGTAAGTAAGGCATCCTTGGTGACCTGTGAAGGATTTATGTGTCAGGTCTGAGAAAGTGTGAGACTGAAAGAAAGATAGAAATGAACTACTTGTGAAATGCCCTGAGAAATAAAATGGTATCGATCCCCATTAGAGCCGGTGGCAGGATGTGATCAGTCTTCTGCTGGTTTGGTGTATTTCTGTCAAGTCCACACTCGATGGTTCATAAACCAGATATCTAAAATTGTGCAAAAGTCGAGGAGGGAACATTTAGGGGGACTTTTTTTCTTCCCACTTGTCTCATACAGCTTTGCCAACCTGCTTAATTAGCCAGTCTGAGCTGAAATTGATTTCAGCTAAAGTGAGTTCACCTGAAGCTCATCCGCAACTCAGCAGGAACATGAAGTGGGTGGTACAGAATGGCAGAATGTGGCAGTTGTTTTAATAAATGAAATTAAATTATAATTTGTCTTAATTTATATTACCGTAGTTATAGTTCTGGGTTGCAGATACACAGATCACTATAGCTGGAGCTAAATCAATGCAATAAGAGAAGTTACTGTTATTCACAGTCATACTGTAGATGAAAAGTTATTCCAATGGATTGCGCCATAAATTGTACATTGGAATCATGCAACACACACACACACACATACACGTACACACACAAACACACACCATTATGGTTGCAGAGTAACACAAACACACACTCACACACCGACATCGCCATCATTACTGTGTGCAGAGTAAACAGGTGTAGCAGTGAGAACAGGCGGATACTAAAATGGGGCGAGGTGACAAGTGTTCCGTCTTCACAGTCTGCTGTACCACTCTGTGATTTCCTCCACACCTGACAGCTTTTTTCAGTCCAGTCCATCCCCCTCACCCTCCTCTGTTCCTCCGTCTACTGTCTGTTGCTTTGTTCTCCGCTTTGTGAGATAAGTATAATCTACACAAAGGTTTCCATGGTTTGTTTCCTATTTTACCCGTGACTGCCTATCTCCAGACACTGCAACTTTTGATGAAATTCATCTGCCTTAAGAATCTACAGTATTTAAGTAAAAAACAAATAGAAATTCCTGGATTTATGGACAATGTGAAATTTGGACATTTGCACATTCCTATAATCATATTCTAAAACCTGGGGCCTTTCCAGGACCAAAGAAGAGTCTGTTATAAGTGTTTTCCCCTTCTTCTTCAACTATAAACTGAGAGAAGCACGGGAGCCTTAAACTTGGAGGAAAAGCTTGATAATGGCATCAAAGCACAGCACAGTGTAAGCTTTCAACAGGCTTGAGTATCTCAGTGGAAAATAAATCTGGGGTCTTAATTGCTAGTGTACCGATGATTGTGTATGAAATACGTAGCAAAGATGACACGTAGAGAGAGGTATGCAACAGCTTCTCCCACGTTATTCCCTCCTGTAATTTATTAGCCTCTTTAAGCTCATTAGCCCCTTTTGAAATAAGGACGTGAGGCTTTGAGTTTTCTGATCAGTGACGCAAGAGCAATCAGGCTGTAATTTAGCTACTGTCCACCTGTTACTGCAAAGAAGCACAGTGCCTAATGCTGGCGCCAGGCAACCGCCTCCCAGGTTTATTAAGCATCATGTGACGTATTGGATCGTCAGAAGCGTAAAGCACTAGCCAGGGAGTGGGAATGTATTAGGGCCATTTGTGTGTGTATATGTGTGTGTGTGTATGTGTGTGTGTGTGTGTGTGTAAATGTATGAGTGTGTGTTTGTTTGTGCATGTGTGTGTATGTAAGTGTGTGCATTTGTGAGTAAGTGTGTGTGGGCATATGTGTGTGTGTGTGTGTGTGTGTGTGCCTAAATGCTCAAGGAGCTGCAACACATTTGTTTCGGTGCTGCCGGCTCACTCTTTTTTGGCCCGGCTGGCACACTGATTCAAAGCACTGAGCTCTCCCAAGGGGGAAATGAGCTAGAGAGAGAGAGAGAGAAAGAGAGAGAGAAAAGAGAGGGAAAGAGAAACAAAGTGGGAGAGACAGACACAACAGACATTAGAAAGAGGCAAAAAGAAAGGAAGACTGGGGAAGAGGAATTTGATGGAGATGCAGAGGGATGTAGAGAAAGATGAATGAATAAATATGAGAGGAGAGGAAAAGGAAGGGAGAAAGAGACAGACAGAGAATGAGAAGAGGGAGAGAGAGAGCAAGAAGAGTGATGATTCATAACCATGGGCTGTTTTGTTTTACCCCCATCCCCCCTCCCCTCATCAGCCTGTTTTGGCAGCGTGCACAAGGCATACTTTTTGCAGATGGTCAGGAATAAGAGCTGATGAATTGCCCTGCTGTAACTTAATTGAGTTGTGCCACTGCCCCATTCAACTGATAAGCACTCATACACCAAAGGTCAACCTTGAAATTTCATTTTATTTCTCTTTCTCTCTTCCCCTTCTCCCTCTCTCTCTTTCTTTGCTGCCATTCTTTTTCTTTCACTCTCTCCGTCTTTCTCTGTCATTTGTACTTCTGCTTCTTCATTCGCACATTAGCCAGAAGTCAAGCTAAAGGCCACGATATGTCAGGGTGACAAGTAACACGCTAGACTGGGGCTGGTTGTTTAGACACAACGCAAATTACCCAACGTTGATCATCAAGGTTTCTCTCTCTCTCTCTCTCTCTCTTTATTATTCCCTCTTGCTTTTTCCTCACTGTTGTTTATTTTTTCCCTTTCGTCCTCTGATTTCACCCCTGTTCTTTTTCTCCATTCATCATCAGATAATTATTTACTTTTTTGCTTCAAAGACAAAATAAAAATAAAAAAAGAATTAAAAAAACAAACCAAAACAAAACAAGACATGCCAAACCTGAGGCATTGGACTATTAATTTAAAACTTCACAAATTCCCATCTCCTATCCCTCTACCTCACAAGACTATGGTACATGAGATTTTTTCTTGTTTGTTGTTTGATCCAGTCTTTTCGCCTGAAAACTCTGTTATAAATATGGCATTATGAACATCCTCATAGATATACCAGCCCATATCACTATTATTCAAAACAATTTACAGGAAATGTTTGATGCTGTCAAAGCCTATGTCACATGCTTTTAATACGCTATTATAATGTCAAACTGTTTTGGAGTTGTATTTGATGATGATTGCCAGTAACAGTGTTATGACATGGTTGTGGAAATGACCAGACTGTGACAATGACTACTTTTACATGCACTTCAGTTCCCTGAATATGAGGCTTATCCCGGTTTTGATCATGTTCAGGATGTGTTTACATGAATGTAGAGAAAATTTGGTTATTGATATCCCTGTTTACATGATGAATACAAATATTCTACCGCCGCCTGACTGCATTCCATCTCGCACATCGCACATTAGAATCTTTCTCAGCAACTGTCAAAAATGTTTACATGCAACAGTCTCCCGGTTTCTTTCGAGTACTCCACCTGGCACATTCCAATTTTTCAGAAACCAGGATAAGGGCTTATTCAGGATACTGAATTCGGGAAAAGGTGTTTACAAATGCAAATGCGAAGCCAGGATACTTAATATGCTGATCTTATTCTAGAGACTTAAATGCATGTAAACGTAGTCATTGTTACAGAGTAGGGCATTTAAACAAGACATGCATATTACACATCAGCATGGTTATTATACACCCAGGTGCTGATAAATAGTTTTTATTTGGATCTGTTTCATATTCTGAAGGTTTAGGACAGCCTTGGAGCAGGTTCTTTTCTGTGTTCAATAATCACTGCAAGACAGTCCTATTAATTTTTTTCTTTCCTTGGTGGGTCATCGATGCAATGTTATGTCCTCAATTTCTTGTCAGACACAAAAAAGACATTCGAGACCAGGTTTTTATCTGTGTATCTGTCAAATCAATAGCAGTGTATTTATGAAGGTTCTGCAGAATGCTGTTTTTCTCTGGGAAGAGGTGTGGGTGTGGGGGGGAGGGACACCCGTCCACCTGGTCCACAATCAGATACAATGACGACATCTTAATCTCTGTGCCCCTGCCCCCAAACACACCCCACACTTTCACTCCAACCCCTGGCCATTTGCCTTGCTTCATTTCCACAGATGATTGCCATCATTGCATCGCATCTCTTGCTAATTTCCTCTCTGCAATTTCAGCTCTGCGCCAACTAGGGACGTTAGCCCACTGAGGCAGAAGGGGCCAGTCAGTGTGTTCATAGGCATTCACTGTTGATGGCCGGAATCTCGCTTAACACTTTGGTTTGGGCTAATGGGTTTGTATGTAATACCATACCCATCCCCTCCCCCCCGCCCCCCTACTGGTCATGTGAAAGGCAGGTCATGGTGATGCTTATTGGAAAGGTTCATTTAATGTCTCACTCATAGAGTTCATGTTATCCCAATTCACCTGCTATCAGCTAGGTTTCTGAGTGTCTATGCGTATGTGTGTGTGTGTGTGTTTGAGGGAGACAAGCTGCATGTGTGTATGTGTGTGACTGCAGAGTGTAATTCGTTCAGTAAATGAGAGGAGGAAGGGGGTCCTGTGATGACATAATGTCAAGTCATCTCAGATGCAAAATGAGGGTATTCATTCTGATGAATAATGCACCACAAGGCGCTCCGTCAATCTACCAGTGAGGAGGTTCTTCCCCAAAGACACAGACATACACTGAGAGCGAGAGAAAGAGAGAGAGTGAGAGGGAGGGAGGGAGAAGCATGGAGTGATTATCATGATGGTTGTAAGTTGGCAGCAGTGCTTCATCACATCACTGGCAGCCATACCAAACTGCAGTGAAAAAGGACTGTGACATTTACCCCAACAATTTGCATTCGGCAGGAATGCAGGAATCTTGCTGCAGCATCACATTTTAAAGCTGTTTTTTGCTTTGTTCCCAAAACAGCATGATTGAGCAGCTGAAGAGTTCTCAATGTCATCTCGCTCATTTAGTCTGAGTGCTCTGAGCTACTTATTTTTATGGAGGCCACGGCGAAGTGAAGATATTCCTGGGGGTTACAGCGCATCCCCAAGTGTCTGCAAAGAGTGCTGGGAATGGTATTGTTGCTCCATCGCACAAAAAAAAATATTATATTTTAGCATTGCCTTTGAAAGTCTGTAAATGTCATCAAGTAATTCATCAGAATGGCTTTGTGCATGTAACACACTTGGAGCAATTGAGTGCAACCTCTACCTGTCTTTGTGAAAACACCAACACAAGGCCTAATTGACCTCCATGACCGTCATGTGTGCAGGAAGGCACTGGTAATACAGAACTGTCCTGACCACTCTCTCTGCAGGGAGTTTGTGCTTCTATCTTCAGGTAGAAGATATAGGGTTCCCACACACAGGACTAAAAGATACAAACTCTCTTTTGTCTTTACTGCTCTACTTATTCAATAAGCACAGATGATGTGTGTGATGGACTGTACTATTTTGCTCTGACCCTTGCTTTCCCAGTCTCTCCATGTAGTGACTTGCACTGTGGCGTATTGTTCTAGTCTGTGTTGTATTGTGTATTGTATTGTATGGGGGATGGACTGTACGATGTGGTGGTCATTCTCTTCATGTTGGCATGTTGGTATTTTGATTTTTGCTGTGTTTTTTAAATGTCTGGCTGCAACTTAATTTCCCCTGGTCGGATAATAAATTTCTTTCAACATGACTAATTGAGGACCAAATTGTCTCTAACTGTAGACTAAGGAGGCATTCTCTTCCCAGCTGGAAAATAATTATTAAATAGATTAATCTTTTGACCATGAACATTGTTTCAATAGTAAAATAGTAAATAGTAAAATAGAAAATAGTAAAAATTAGAAAAAATTCTCAAGAATATGGTGTGTGTTTCTTCCACATAATAATAAACAGGTGATGATGTTTTTGGGAAGAGGGTTGCAGGTTCGAGCTACACCTGACCCTTTGATATCGAAATGTGCTTGAGCAAGATACTAAACCACAAATTGCTCTGGGTGAGCAGGTTGGTACTCTGCATGGCAGCCTCTGTCACTGGTGTGAATGGGGGAATGTGAGGCATACATTGTAAAGCACTTTGAGTGCTCATATAAATGCAGTCCGTTTACCATTTACCATTTGGGAAGATCCTACAGTAACATGGCAAAAACCTTAGGGCAAGTCCACGGAAAGTGATTTTTTTTGTCCCTTTTTTGTCACTTTTGTAACAGCAATAAATGCCATGGTATTTGTATGAAATAATTACATTAAATTAGAGCATTTGCTATTTTTGACTGTAGAACCTTGGACAAATTGTACTAAACATTTAACATAAATATTCACGTCTTACAAATACCATGGCATTTTACTGTCCTTACAAATTTGACAAAAAGCCAATTTTCCTTGGAACTGCCCTAAAGGATCTAAGCAAAATTCACTTTTTTAATGAAAATCACAGGTGAATCTCAGCAACTACCGGATGAAGTTAAAGATTTAATCAATGTCCAATCAAAGCTCCCATGACAGGTCCAATGAGAATGGAAGGAATGAAAATTTGTGCATGCCAGTTTTCCCATTAAGGAAATGAACAGCAGGACGATCCAATCCTCAACGCTCATATCCAAAGTCATTTAGTCTCCATACACACCAATTCACTCAACCATCCATCCACCTTTCTGTCTTTGTAAAACAACAGAGGTTTTGGTGCAATAGCCCAGCACACCATGTGCAGCCGATAAAGAACGGTGGACACATTTGAGACAGTCTCGCATTCACAGTTCATGTAGAGGCCTAAAATCCCCTAAAAGTGAAGTGTGCTTCAAATTGCACTATTTACGTTGGAGCCTTGTGCAACCACTGTCAATGACTATTCATAATAATTTGCTGTAACAGATTCTGGGAAGAGCATGTATTGTGTTTCTGGTCAGACAGATTTGAATTTTTTGGCCCAGACGTCGTATAATTTGGCGTTTGATAGCGAGGAACATGATCCAGGCCCATACTGGATTGTGGAGCACATTATGCTGTTTCTCTCTCTCTCCCTTTCTCTCTCTCTCTCTCTCTCTCTCTCTCTGTGTGTCTTTCAAGGGGAGTAAATGCTATGCTTTAATCTCTCTCTCTTTAAAAATATCAGTCTAATGAGAGTTCTGGAAGGTTGATGAAAGTCTTAAGAGAAGGGGAAACAGTGTTTTGTTCCCTGAGCTTGTTTCCTTCCAAAGGGTTTTTTGGAAGGCAGACAAAAAAGGCCTCAACCATGCCAAAGGTTAGCTACCATTAATGACTGATCTACATACAGCATGTGCACAGGGCCTGTTTAAGGCGAGTTTCTTTGAATAGCCCATTTCATGCAGAAGTAATTCCATTTACTCTACAAGCAGCACAATCTTAAGAATGTAACAAAACATATGATTTATACATAAAGGAATTTAAAGAGTTAATAATTTTTAAAAGTTGTCATATAGGAACTAGGTGATGTTGAATTCAATAGTCACTGGCATTGGACTGTGAAGGTGGAAAAATCACATCAACGTTACTCCTTAAAAAGAGAGTTTGCCGTTGATAGATTAACAGTACGGACAGTACAGACAGGGAGAGTACAGAGCTGAGGAGATGCTAATGTTGGTAGTCCTTGTAGTATTAGCAGACAGAATCCTTGAAGATTACTTACAGCAAAGAAACTCATGTAGCACAATGTCATATGAACAGCATGTGCATAACATCATTGTGTAATAGATGGTCACTGAAGTGTCTTCTATTTGTGTGTATTCTGAACTTTGTGTCTGTCAGCCTGTTTTTCTGAGTGTGTATGTAGCCTATATGTGTGTGTGTATGCATACATATGTCAGCCTGTACAGCATGGATGTATGTATACTATGTGTGTAAATACAGTGTACACATATCTGCCAATCTGTCTGATCATCTACATGTCAGTCTTTCTCTTTTGTCTGGTTATAGTTCTCTTTCTCTGTCTCTCTCTCTCTCTCTGTCAGCGTCAGGTTTGCCCAGATGTTTTTGGTGGGAAAGAAAATATTTGTGTTAAAGTCATGCACACACATACACATACACACATATAATTATATTTCAGAGGATCTCTGTGTGTCAGACTTCAACAGCTTACATAAATGTTTCAGGCGGTCGTGACAGTTCGGCCGCCTAACGACACATGGTGTGCGTGGGTAGTAATGTGTCTGTTCAATTATTCAGCCAATGGTGTGGTAGCTCTTTGTTTTTGGTTCTTAATTTCCTGCACAATGCATGACAATACAGCAGTGTGTGTGTGTGTGTCTGTGCGTGTGTGTGTATGTGTGTATGTGTGCGTGTGTGTTTGTGTGTGCATGTGAGTGTCAGTGTGTGTAAGGAGGAGTATGGTCAGGAGTTAGATAGAACGGAAGGACCCTATTATTATGGTCACTGAGTTAGATGCATGTATGTATATGTCACGTGGTCATATGCTGTGTCATCTGTGGTTGACTTGAAGTTGTTTGGATACTAAATGCTGTTTGAAACAATGGCATTGCATGGCAAGGACATCATTTTTAGAGGGACTGAAAATCACTTTTGATGAGACGAACACACACACACACACACAAATGCACACTTACACACCTACACACAGATTCATTCTACATACTTAAAGTATCATTGAATTGCTATTGGACTCCAGACATTGCATTTATTTAGATGTTTTTGGTGCTGCACAAATTATACAAACACTGTTGGATTGAATTGGATTGGAGGTGTGAAATGTTGACCTTTTGTGTCTTTTACACCTGCAAGACATTGTGAATGAGTGGCAAAGAGGCTGCAAATATATTTAATAAGAGAGCAAATATTGAAAGCCTGTTCAGTAAATGATGACCTTGTGACTAGCAGACACACACACAAACACACACACACACACGTGCGCGCACACACACACACACACACACACACCAAGACATGCATGCCTGGAATCAATTTGCCCTGCACTTCATCATCTGATGCAAGACCAATGAAAAGCCCAGACACAGAGCAATGGTAAGATGTGGATGGGGGGCCGGAGGGGTACTTACTCTGATCTTCCTTGACACATCTCAAGGATATCTATATCCTTAAATCCGTAGAACGGGGTAGAGGAAGCGGCATATTTGTGTATGTGTATGTGTATGCGTATGTGTGTGTGTGTGTTTGTGCGTGTTGGGGTTGGGTCATTTGTATGTTATTGCCTCAACAAAGGAAAAAAATGTGTCTCTGTGTGTGTCTCTGTGTGTGTGTGTGTTTGTGTGTGTGTGAGAGAGAGAACAAATCCAATAAAGGAATCAAAGTGGAAAGCACACTGTTCTGATCCTCTCTGAAGAGAAGGCTCACAATAAGGGCAATGATAACACTTGATAACAGCTCCTCTCGTGTGTGTGAAGAGTTGGCTGTCAGTATGGCCACAACATCAATTGAGACCCAGTTGATATCATGCTGTAATAGAGATCTATACCTAAAATGATTTCCACGAGTCCACAGTGACAAGTGTTACCAACGCAAGGAGTCCCTTTGTATGTTGAATTGCTGCTTGTGCAACTGTTCTCCAAATATTAGTCACCCAGAGCATGTGCTGTGGGTTCGCATTGTTTCTTTTCCTTCAAGACACGTGGTCATATGCTTAATGACCAGGAATGCTGGAATAATCTCATTTGGAGGGTGGTGCACTTAATGCAACACGGTTGTTTGATGAAGCGTGCTCATGCTAGACTCTATTATGAACCAACACAATGCTAATGCTATCACAAAAGATGGAGAGACAAAGAGAGTAAGGGCAAGGAGAGGAGAGTTTGACAGAGAGAGGCAGAGTGAGTCAGGAGGGATGGAATATAGAGGACTCCTTCAAGAGAGTGAGTGAGGAAAAGAGAAAGAAGAGAAAAGAAAGAACGGAGAAAAGCATCAGGGAGAATTAATGAAAAAAAGGAGTGAGAAAGAGAATAAGTAGTAGACTGAGAGAGTATGTGTGGTCCAGAAGGAAAGGCTGAAAAGACCCAAACCAAATTAAGAAAAAAAAAGAGCAAATGAAGAACAAAGGAGCATGACAGAGAGGGATGGAGTGAGAGAGAGAGAGAAAGAGAGAGAAATGAGAGAAAAGCAAGAGATAGAGTCATAGGGTGATTGTAAATGAGCTACGTGAGTGACAGGCCCTGTTGTTGGGTGGTTAGCACTAATTTTGTACTCTAATGATCTGAGACAGTGTGGTTTGGCCCCAGCCCAGGCCCCTAATCTCTGAGCAACGCTCTCATGATCTTCCCTGCCACAGCATTTTACCATTGCATAGAGCCCTGAGGGATGTTTGCATAATGCTATAGACTGCCCGCGTATGCTTTTTGCTGTCTGTGCTACATCGGTTATAATAGCATGCAGGCTTTTATCACCAACAGATAACTGGATATTACAGTGACACTTTTCAAGACTTTCCTGAGGACATCAGCATTCTTCCATCTTGAGTCATGTTACAGAGTTGACTACGAAGTGACACAGAACTACACACTCGGGATCCTTTAAATCCACTATTAATTGTACCACAAGAGTCTGGTAGAGTGTTTGCTACATATTTGACATCTGAAAAGTGTCATTTACAAGACAGGTGTTTGCTACACATCTGAAAAAAAAGTTTTTTAAAAAAAAAACTGATTTACATGTTTACACTGGTTATACCCCTGGAAATAGGACGTAAATGACTCAACTCCATGCTCTCATGGTAAATGATCAGCTCTTATTCTCAAATGAGGTGCAGTCTGGGTTTCCCCAGGCTAACTGTCAATGCGAGCAAGCCATCAAGTTAAGCATACTATCAAATATACAATGGCGTGGAAAGCTGTGTTTACATAGGCATAGTTGAATAAGGCACACAGAGCGATATGCTGTACTCCTGTCTCCCCTCTCAAATGCAAATCCTGCATATTGAAATGACCAATGTGAAACGGGCCAGTCCTAATAAGCCACTGCTTTGTCCTATTGCAAATAAAGGTTGCTGAAAATAAATAATTTATCATTTACTGTTTAATTTTAATTTAATGTTGGACTATTTATACAGACCTTGTGTAAACATTCATTTCTCTCTTGAGGGATTTAGTTTATAGTAATTATCAGAGGTTTGGCTTGCATGGCAAGAATGAGTCCACATACAAATGACTTTTCATCAGATGTAGTGAATGAGGAACAGTACTTAGAGAGAGTGAGAGAGAAAGATGCACATACCTTCATATAGTATTATACAGAATTAATTAAATTGACTGCAGGTTCCCATTCACCCTTTAACCACTGTTGTCTTTCAAAGCAGTCATTCTCCACTTAACTGGAAAAAGCTTCCTTCTGACACATGGCGACTGATAGACATGCCAATCACTCAGACTTGTCAGGGGTAATCAGAAAAAGTTAATATGAAGAAGCAACTGTATTGCATAACGATAGAGCAAAGGGCTGTGTTCGACTCACAGAGCAGTTTAAGAACTTTAGTGGAGCTCCAAGACAACCTGATTGAATATGAACAAATGATTCTTTTGTTTGGCATGCAGTGCCTGATGAACACCGGAGGGTGGAGACGTGGGGGTGGAGGAGGGAGGGGCAGAAAGGAGGTGGTGGTAGTGGTGGTGTTTGGCTTTGTCTGTCCAGCTTGTCTGCTTAAGTTGATGGGCGTTTAATCATCAATTTGAAAACTGTATGATGTCCTCAGACGCCAGTTTGCTTCTGTGACCACGCATACACACACATACACACACACACACATTGCCATTTTCTTCATACCTCCCTTAGAGGACAGAGTAGTGTTCTACTTGATAGGTGTTTAATATTGCATCACCTAGACATTACTTGTTGTGTTTGGGTGCTGAATGGGAAACTCTCAAAACTATGTTGAAAGAATATTCTCCATTGGAGAATCAGTTCTGCCAGTCAGCACACACACACACACACACACACACACACAAACTTTCACACACACACACTCAAAACAGAGGTGTGTGTATGTGTGTGTGTGTGTGTGTGTGTGTGTAGTGTGGAGTATATTTTGTCTAGCCCTAAGCTATTGTAACCAATTGTATGTAAGCCTAGAGAAGGCTTGGTGAAAAACAAAAATCACATCACACACATTAAATCCATTTGAAAGCATCGGGAGAATTGCTGTATTCACAGAGCATCATGAATGTTTTATGGTGTTTTACATCAATAACATTGTTTTGTAGACTGAACAGAATAAAGTGCTGCAAAATGCCTCCTTATACACACACACTTTTGCTCTATCTCTCTTTCTCTTTCTCTCTCTCTCTCTCTCACACACACACACATATGAACACACACTGATTACAATAGGCCATAAAATAGAAAAAGACAGAGAGAGAGAGAGAGAGAGAGAGAAATTGTCAAAAAAGAAACTTTTGAAAACAAACTTTTGAAAGTCTGAGACTTAGTCACAAAGTCAGTTTATTCTTTTTTTCATTTTTGCATCCACATGAAACATCCACTCTTTGCCCCTCTGGGTAAATTATGCTAATTCATTCAGGCTCAGAAGGCATCTTCCTGGGTGAGGATCAAGTCCTTGAGATCCTTGAGTTAATCTAGGTGTCAGTAGAGAATCAGTTCTGAACTCTGCTTAGTTCCCATAACAGTAATTGGAAAAGGGCACAGCCTGTTCAACTTGAAGGCCCAATCTGCCAACCTAGCTGCCAAACATGTTCCTTCAACGATATATTTCCACTTGTCACCTTACGGAGGATATGAAAATTAGTATTCTGGCCAATCCCTGGCATTTTTCCTGCGCCGAGGAGAGATGAGTCCAGGGAAAGCCATTTTAGCATTTTAATTAAAACTAGAAATAACATGATGAATTAGTCGTTGTTTCTAGAAACCTCGTTACAGCTTCGAGCGTTATTAATATGCGTTCCTTGTGTCCGGAAGCAAATGAGAAATTTTACGTTCGCAAGTGTTTGGGATAGATCTCAGGTTTAACAAGCTACCAACCAGGAGCCTACCAACCAGTAAACGAATGATAAGCTACGTAAATCTGATAATATCAGACAATACCAAATACAAAATGACTCGCAAAACAGGAATCCCATATACTAGTTAATGCAAACGTGAATGTGGCAAAACATTAAGAGCATATGCTGACGTAATTTGTGAAACACTGAATGGTTGTAATAATGTGTTGCAAAGTCTATACATTATCTTGTCAAACAGGAGCTAAACACAATACGATTAACATAGCACGAACTGAGCAGCAACCCCAGGACACTCTCTTGAAGAGGTATACAGCCCTCGCAGACGAAGCTTTTCCATCCTTTGCTCAGAGATATACACAGGCTGTTAGGGGCGGGAACGGTGCCGTTTGGAGCGCGCAGAGCACATGGGTACTCAGTGCGCTCCTGGCTCCACAGTCTGGACAGCGCAACAGACGGAGGAGTAGCTGTTCCCTCTGCACAGCAGCGGACTAGGGCTTTAAACATGAAAAATGGGAGAAATAGCTGATAGACTTGAAATCATGCTAGAGCATTGTTAAATTCATTGCGTGTTAATTAATCGACTTTTGTGTTCATGTGTGTGTCTTTTTCTTTCCATATCATTCCGTATTTTTGGTGGAAATGTCATGATGTCGTTCTCAAAAAGCAAGGCATTTTCAAGGCGCTCAGAACGGCGATCTCGCGCAGGATTTATCAAGCGAAGAGTATAAAGTTTTTTTTATTTCTCCAACATGAAACATTTCGGAGAGAACAAGTGAAAAATGGGATCCCTTAACTCCAGTGGAATTGATGCTTATCCCTTTTTCCTTCCGAATTCCTCCCGGGCGAAGGATACTCCTTATTCCCTGGCGACAATAGCCGGTCTTGCGGCGCTGGTAAGCTTTCTCATTTTGTTCACCATTGTCGGAAACGTGCTGGTTGTGATCGCAGTGTTAACGAGCAGGGCTCTCAAAGCCCCGCAGAACCTGTTCCTCGTCTCCCTGGCTACTGCTGACATCCTGGTGGCCACGCTAGTCATGCCGTTTTCCCTGGCAAACGAACTGATGGGATACTGGTACTTTGGGAAAGTTTGGTGTGGCATCTACCTTGCGCTGGATGTCTTGTTCTGCACTTCATCCATCGTCCACCTGTGTGCCATCAGCCTGGACAGGTACTGGTCGGTGACGCAAGCGGTTGAATACAACCTGAAGCGCACGCCGCGGCGCGTCAAGGGCATCATTGTGGTGGTATGGGTGCTGTCAGCGGTCATCTCCTCACCACCGCTCATCTCCTCACCACCGCTTCACCCTGAGCAACAGCAGCAGTGCGAGCTGAACGATGACACCTGGTACATGCTGTCGTCAAGCATTGGCTCGTTCTTTGCGCCCTGTCTCATTATGGTGGCGGTGTACGTGCGCATCTACCAGGTGGCGAAGACACGGACACGTGGTGCCTCTGGGAAGAGGAAGAACGAGAGCTCAGCCTGTACGGATGGCATCACTCAAACGCAGACAGAGAACGGCTTCAGCAAGGTGACGGTGACGGCGGGGGTCGGAACTATGGTGGTGTCTGGGGGCTCAGCTCTCCGGGCCAACGGCAGAGGTGAGCAACGAGAGAACGGGCACTGCCCGCTGTCGGCACCACCGACACCAGCTCGTGGTCACACGGCAACCACCACCACCACTACCACCGAGGATCTGGATGCTGAGGACAGCAGCTCGTCTGAGGGCAAAGGCAGCCGGCCGGAGAGATTCCCAGCAAAGGTGGCGTCGACGACAGTGGTGGCTACGACCACAGCCGTTGCCTCCCGAGCGACAGCTGACCGACAAGGGATAACAGGACGACCACCGTCCACCAGCGGATGCCAGACAGATGGACGTACGGGCAGCGTCCTGTCCAAGCACGCCAGCCGGGCATCACGCACCAGCTGCAAGTCCATGGACCTGTTCACCTCACGCCGGCGCCGAGGCACGGCATCACGGAAAAAAGCCTCGCAGGCACGTGAGAAGCGCTTCACCTTTGTGCTGGCTGTGGTGATGGGCGTATTTGTTCTCTGCTGGTTTCCCTTCTTCTTCACCTACAGCCTGCAGGCGGTGTGCCGCGAGGCCTGCCATATCCCTGAGCCCCTCTTCAAGTTTTTCTTCTGGATTGGTTACTGCAACAGCTCCCTCAACCCCGTCATCTATACTATCTTCAACCAGGACTTTCGCAGGGCCTTCCAGAAGATTCTTTGTAAGTCCTGGAAAAAATCCTTTTAGGAAAATGAAGAAAAACAATCAATAAATCAGACGATCAATCAACGAAATGTCAATCAGTCTGATTGAAGACAAAATATCTATTGTTGGAAGGATTATGATGGATTTCTCTGGAACATTATTGACAATCAGATATTTGTTTGTGATGTTGAATACTGGGGGAGGGTCGCTGTAGGAACTAGGATGGAGTTTCGACAGTAACCCACAGTACTGTAAATAACCCAGTCAAGCACAGCCATAAGTATCTTAATCCAGTCGTCTCAGTGACAGTAACCACCATGTGGCATTCTTGCTGGACCCACACTAAGAACACGCCTCCGCAATCACATCCCTGGTCTCACTACAGGATAAAGACATGTCCCGGAGGCAGATCTGTCTGTCGTTTTCACTTTTTTCCCATTATATGCTTATATGATCACATTCACACACACGCATGCGCACACACACATACACACACACACACAAACACACAGAGAAAGACATACATTTACACAAGTCTCTTTTTCCCTTTCTTTGTCTCCCTTACCTGCATCTCTCCATCCTACACGCACACACACACACACATATACCCACAGATACACTTTTTATGCTCTCACTTTCACAAACACACCCACCACCCACCCCCCCTTCTCTCTCTCTTTCTCTTTCTCTCTTTTCTCTCCCCCCCCCACACACACACAAACCAACACATGTAAACACTGCACACACACACATTGCCTGTCTCACTCATTTACACATCTGCACACATGCACCCTCCCCCCCTTTCCAGACACACACACACACAACCTGCTTAGAGAGGTTTCAGCTTACAGACATTGAGTACTTTACACCCCCCCATTAGCATCCATCCAGACACCCACTTTCTCCCTCCTTCTCTTCTCTCAAGCATGCTAACACGTCACGTTAGCACAGGATCACATGACACAGCAGCACAGCACAGCACAGCACAGCAGAGCTCAGTTCAGCTCAGTTCAGCTCCACTCCATCGGGTTCACCTCACTAATGCAGCCTTTTAAAGAGCCTCCTTGGGCTTAGCCGGCAGAGCCACTGATAGCAGAGCTCCAGACTCCACCATATGGGGTTGGTTGGGTTGAGGGCGGGGGTTGGAGGGATTGTACGTGTGTGGGATGAATGACAGACAACAAGGATGACTGGAGGTTTTACATTTGTAGTGCTGTTCAAAGAGTCGGCGGACCTATAATGGTTGGGGGATCAGATGGGGTTGGTGGGGGATAAAGGGAATTTATTTTTAACTGTGGATACTGATGATGAAATAATAAATATTTAAAGCGAGCCATTATGGGAGCATTTGTTTTTGTGAGCCCTCTGGTATTTTGGGGGGAAGGGGAAGAATGATGCTGAGAGAGGATATGCTGTCATGATGTACAAAAACTTTTCAAAGTGAAACACTCTGGCTGGCAGCAGAACTCAAGGTATTCCCTCACTTTCTCTATCCACAGTGACCTTTTTGTGTCCTTTTGATCTTTTTTTATCTTTCATTATTGACTTTGTTTTTTACCTTTTATCTAACCTTTTCTTTACAAATCCGCCCCGTTTATTGAGCCAGAGACTGTTGGTCCTAATAGTAGCAATGAACAAGCTGTCCTCCTCTCAGTTGCTGTTCTTCTTCAAAGGCAGTGTTCTACATAGGTAGCTCCTAACTTGCTGTCGGTGAAATGTGTTTTATGCAAGTGGTTTTGATTCTGAAAAAAAAGACTAAACTGTTTTAAGCCAATCGATTGCTGTAGGTTGACTCCTGAAGATATTATGCACATTCCTCAAGAAAAGGTGCTGTCTGTGCATGGACTTGTCCTCAGAAGAGTCACCGTGTTAATAGTGACCTATAAAAAACACCCAAAGGTCCTTATTGCTTGGAGATTAGCCCCTTAAAGGAGGGGTCTGTGATCCTAGTCAAAGGTTGTCGATATTTCAGCTTGATCCCAGTTTAGTGCTTGTGAAGCCCATCACACTGTTGATTCACTGGAGCAGGATATGGTCTGGTTTGTTTCACTGAACACACACACACACACACACTCACATATTATGAGCTGTGAGCTTTGAACTCTCAAAACACTGGATGGCCAGTTAGAATACTGTTTTGAGAGATTTGCTCAATGTGACAAAAACCGTACAAGGTTATAATTGATGCCTCTGCCTTTAAGGGAAAGCCTAAGACTACTGAAAGAAATCATAGAGGAGAATCATAGAGAATATGTGGTTTCAGAGAGCTTTATTGATTATTTTATGTTGCAACATTAATGGTGTTTCCTTGGTGTGTTGTTCCTTGACGGCAGTTAGCTCATGCATCCTTCACATCATAAGGAAGAGATGTGTGTTTTATGTGCACAGAGGAAGAGATGTGTGTTTTATGTGCACAGAGAAAACTGGCTGCAATGAATTACTGGCTGCAAAGCATTGAGAGAAAAGAAGAAAACATATTTTGTTCCTTTACAATATGTCCTTGATGTGTATACTCATTGGTTATTGCTCCCCCTCCTTTCTCTATTGTAGCAGAAAATCACTCAGGGAACAGATTGTGAGAGTACTTCTGTTGATTCACACTGGCAAGCTCCTGCTTTGGTGACAATGGCAAAAGCATCCCAACAGTTGCTCCATACAAATGTCAAATGTCATGGAACAATTTATTGTGTATGATTGTGATTGATTGTGATTGTGACTGAAATTATTTCACCTTCTCCGTCTCTAATTTTACTGTTTTGTGGAATTTTACCAAATATCTCTGTTGCAAATTCATCAATAGAACTGATCATCATAAGACCAAACAAGGACTACCTGATTCGTGTCCAACCAATCACAGTGAGTTCAGTGAGTGTGCAAGCCTGTCTCTCGTGCTCTGTCTGTGAGCAGCAACAGCCAAAGAGGACAGTCGAGTGCTGCCTAAGTCCACTCTCAGAAAGAGTCTTCTGAGTGTTATGATACAGTCTCGCAGTGGAGTACCACTACAAGCTGTGTGCCCGCAGAAGGAACAGATGGAGAAAAAAATAGAGGGAGATTGAGGGAGGGAGGAAGAGTGAGTGAATCAGAAGGACAGTAGAGAATGAGTGATAGGTAGGTAAGGAAGAAGACAGTCAGAGCAATTCTAAGGGAGTGAGTGAGACACAAGGAATGAGAAAGAAAGAGAAAAGGAGAGGGAGTGAGTGGGAAAAAAGGAAAAAGAGAAAGAGATAGAAAATGGAGAGTGGGATAGAGAGTGAATGAAGGAATGAGGGAGTGAGATGTCCTCCTAGAACACCCTGGGGGCATGGAAGAAGTACAAGGCAATTCATCCAGAACTGTTGAATGGCAAATATCAAAGTCTTATGAAACAGTCTGGATTTAGGCACAGCCCCATAAGAACGCGCGCGTGTGTATGTGTGTGTGTGTGCCCGTATGCAGATAGGAATCTATTTTGTTTACTCTGGTGCACATTTATATCCTTTTTGGGCTTTGTGTAGTGTGTGTGTGTGTGTGTGTCTTGTGTGTAATAGAGAGCAGACCACAATTTTCTGAGTTCTGTATGATGTAAGACACCCAAGAACAAGAACAGGTGTTTTGTGTGTGCATGAATGAAATGACTAGTCTGATTGTAGGAAAGTTCTCTCTGCGTGTGTTCACATGTGCTTGTATTTTCTTGTGGGGGTGGATTGCACAGTGCGTATTGTTGTTTGCATGACAGTCTTCTAGAGTAGGTGTCAATCTTGTCTCTTCACTGAAGTAGTCATGGTCCCTCTTCACTTCCGGACATGAGATGTCCTCCACTAAACACAGCAGGTTACAGTTACAAACAAAATGATTACCTCAAGCACTCTCCCCACACAATTAAATTCAGAACACTACTTATGAACACCTTAAAATAGCAACAGCAGAAAGCATCCTTGATGGTCACCATGGTTACGTCATTATTTTGAGTGAAAGGGGTTTTGCTCTTTATAGCACTTCATGGCCTAATACCCCCCCCCCCTCCTCATCCTTTAAGTGGTCACCTTGACTCCACCTCCTGCCAAGTGCTGTGGCTGTCAGTCAAGCCGAAGTGACCTCACCTCTCTGGTTTGGAGGTCAGTGGGCAGTGTGCCATCATGGGCAAATAGTTGAGTTTGGCAGCTGCTGAGAGTTACGTCACTGACAGAACCACTGACAGAATCACAGACGGATGGCTTTCACTTGAGGACGAGAATTTCAACCATCTCTCAAATGCAGTTTGAAGACTGCCTTGAAGACAATACCATCTTGCATCAGTTTGCCCAGACTCTACACTGTTTGTTGACTGTCTGACTGGGGATTTTGGAGTGCATGGAAAAGAATGATTAGAATTTAAGTGACATGATTCTCATAAATGAGGTGCTCATTACTGTAATGTTGTTCTAAATATACAGTGTATTACTGTAGATGCCAACCCACACAGTGCTCACTGTTGTGCCTTTGTGCGTCATATCAGATGCTGATATGCTACATTAACGGGATAACAACTCTGTGTTCAATACAAATTAGACACATTACTAAGTGCTGTTAGATATCTGCCCACAATAATGGAAATTATTGATAGATCTGTGGATAATTGTGGTGACTCTGTGTGATGTACAGGCTGATTTTTGTGCACAGTTGTGATTTGTAATGCAGGGGCAGAGAGAATGCTTGTTTTGCTGGAGATCGCTGTAGCGGGTGAGTATATGCTTGAATCAATTATCATTGAGAAGCCGCAGTAATCAACTCAAGAGGCAGGAAGAGAAGGATGAGAGAACAAGAATGTATTTGAGTATTGTTTATGTGTGTGAGTGTGTGTGTGTGTGTGTTTGTGTTTTGTGTGAAGCAGAGATGGGAGAGCTAATGTATGTGTGTGTGTGTGTGTGTGTGTGTGTGTGTGTGTGTGTGTGTGTGTGTGGCTGTGTGTGTGGCTGTATGAGAGAAAGTGTGTACATGTACACTTCAGTATGTTTGTGTGTCTGTGTGTGTGTGTGTGTGTGTGTGTGTGTGTGTGTGTGTGTGTGTGTGCAAGCACGAAAGAGAAAGGAGTGTGTGAGTATGTTTGCTTGCTTGTGTATCAGCTTCAGTCTAGGCCACTCCATTTGACGCTGTTGACTCATGCTGACAAACTGTGATGAACACATTGAACTCTGGAGCGGCGGCACATAATCACACCTGGCAGTTCAATCCATCCTCACGTCCCCACTCAGGCCCTGCAAAAGCCAGAAGGCCAGAGAGAGAACTTGCAGTGGGAGGAAGTGTTGTTTAACAGGTTTACTACCATATGCTCCTGGATTTGTTTAGTTGTTGATGACGTAAATGTGTGTGTGTGTGTGTATGTTCTGATTTATGAATACTTGGTTATTTAGATATTTCAAACATGTCTTTTGTTTGCAATGATATGGTTGATGGCAAAAGTGTTTACTAGTGATGCAAAATCTGTGTGTTTCATGTCCACCAGTGTCAGTTTAATATTTCTAAGGAATACTTCAAGCATCCCGATCAACTAAAACAGGAGGTCACTGGAAAACTGTGGCACTACTACAGAATGTCAGTGGATGTGAGCTCAAGCACAATTAATCACACATTTAAAGTTTCAGAATTCTTCTTGATTTTTTTGTGAAGAAAGAATGTCATACATGTCTGCGTTCACGTAGCACACTTCACCAAATTGCTTTGAGTGGAACTATCTACTCTTCAAGTTGAGTCTAGTGAATTCATTTGTCATGCTTTCATTTTTGTTAACATTACTGTTAAAAGAGACACTGCATATTTCAGCAACCTTGTTCTTACAAAAATATATCAGAACTATTTACAAGGTTTCTGGACAGTTTATGTTCTGTTAACGAGGAAACTTCTCATGGCTGCCTACAAAATGCTGTCTGCTGATAAATTCAAAACAATGTCTGAAAGTGAGTGGTGGGTAGTGTGACATATCAGTCTGCATAATTAATTTGCGTTAAATAAAAAAGAAAAAAGGTTGAAATTTTTACATATTGTTTTTACAATATGTTAACATTGACAGCACTAGTTTTTATGTATGTATTATGTGTGTGGGAATTTGTCTGTGTGTGCCACACATTTGTGAGTGTGAGTGTTAATGCTTTAAAGAACAACGAACTGCAATGACAAGTGACATAACTACCTCAATGTCAACACCTTCTTGCCCCACCCACTTCATGCACACACACACACACACACACACACACACACACACACACACACACACACACACAGAACACTCACACAATGCTCACAGACACTGCTCCCTTCCATGTTCCTACTTTCAGTACAAATCCATTCCAAAGCAGGTTAGCTGGGGCCAAATCAAATCAAAACAAGCCTTGGTAAACGAAAAGAATAATGAGGTGTTCTTCCTGAGCCAGAGATGGCATAACTGAGACCCCCCCACTTTCCCCCCTTCACACACACCACACAACACCACCCATCACAGCATAGTGCGATTGACAATAATTGTTAATAGCTCCTAAATGGCCTCTACTAGTATGTAAATATGGTAAATATTGTTTTGCTCCAGGAAAATGTGTGTGTGTGTGTGTGTGTGTGTGTTAAAGGGTTAGAAATTTACCAAAGACACAGAATGACAGGATTATTAGGCCTACATGACATTGCTGTTATTTTACAGATGCTTTTATCTGGGCAGGGTTAGAGTCAAAGGTTCTTACCCAATGCACTTCCTGCCACCTGCAGCAAAATCAGTGAATTGCTCCTCATGGTTCAATATACAGTAATGCTTACTGTATGTGTGCTGGGCAAGGGTTGGGCAGTACCCCCTTTCGGGATGTTTGATCATGTGTGCAGTAAAACATCACAACGGACAATACTATCAAAGTATTAGCAAACAACAGGGGACGGGAGATTAGATGGGGATGGATGGGGTTTCCCACATCTGTATCTGTATCTAACTCTGTTAGTCATCATGCTTTTTATTTGAAAGCTCACACAATATTGTAGCTTTTTTAATACAACAGTCTTAATTAAAGCAAATTAAAGTCTTGGGGTTTATTCTCGACTACTCAATGATAAAATTGGGTTCTCTTCATTCCATAGTCATCTTTGGGATCCATTCTTTTCTTCTTCTGTTTTGTCATCTTGGTAGTCCTGCTGCAGTCACCAATCCAATACTGCTTTGTCTCTTCAGGACTTATATGAGAGTGTGTAATATGTGGGGAATATGTGGGTAATACTTTCTATGAACCCAGTATAAATAAATATAAAAAATATATTTATGCTATAATGCATTCCCAATGCTTTATAACTATAACTGCTCATACAATCTCATGACTGTACTCATAAGGTGTACAACTTATATCACAAAGCATTATAAGCTTCTTTGGTCTTTTGATACTAGGGAAACATACCACTTTACTGAGTGTCTCTAATGGTGCCTTACTGATTTTCATGAATAATTCACTAATAATTATTCACTTTACTTAGCGTATGCAATGAGTGTTTGTAACTCTTGACATATAAAAGGACAATTAAGAAATTGAAGCTTTATAATGATTTGTGACTTTTTGAGTTGTAAAGGCTGGTAACACTTTAGGTTATGACCTGTGAAGTACTGGGCAAGGAGTAGAATGGCCTAACAAGAACCATCAATAGATAAATTATAGAGTACTTACCATGTAAGTATGCTGGTATAACTCAAACTACATGAAAGTTAACTGCTTAATCTGTCCAACAATTCCTTCCTACAATACAGGCAATAATTTGACCCCAGATCTAATTAAAATAGCCCATTGTGCTTCTTACACCCCACCTATGAGTTGAGTTTATGTCATGTATTTCTGATGAATCAATGAACAACGCCACCATTAGATAGGCTAATTTCAGGTGTGATATTTCCATGATTTCTGATGCACCCAACCTGATCAGCAGTAGTTTAGGCAGCACTCAAACTGCTGTCATGTTGTTTGTGTCGCTTTAGGGTTGTAATCTAGAGCATTACCTAAAGGCTTATGAGACAACGTTTTAATGCTTTATAAGTACAGTCATTTGAATGTATAAACAGCAATGAACACTAATGACATAAGTTATAAGACTATGAATGCATTATAACCCTTTATGAATGGGTTTATAATGCTTTATGAATACTGTGTTCATAGAAAGTGTTACCAATGTGTAATTATGATTCCATAAATCTGACTTAGGCTCCACTACACCTCTGATGGACGTTAAAAAAGGAGCGATCACTGAGTTGCTTTAGCTGTCTGACACAAGGAGCTTAGAAAATGGTTCCAACAAAACATGCTCCAAGAATAAGATCATGACGGGAAACTTTCCCTATTCACCTGCGGTTACATATGCAACTATAAGCATGAAGACCCAGTAGATGAATTCTTGGCCCAGTATCATTTACAAGATTATAATCTTGGGTTACATCTCATTTGCTAATCCATACACTGCTAAACTCATTACATGTGGAGTCTCTCCATCCATCTAATCAGTGTGACTCATTCTCAATGGGCCTCATTCATCTATATTTTTTTTGAAGAAGAAGATCCCACGAAACTTCTTAGGTATATTCACAAAGGTGTTCTTAAACCCTAAAGTTTTTTGTAGCTTCATTCTTGTCATGCTGAATTCCATTTTTTCTTAAATGTATGGGGTGAAATTTTCATTAATTAGCATAGGTAAACCTCCACCAATCCCCATAAAAGGGCACTAGACTGCAGGGCCTTGTGCAAACAAACTGAGAGAGAGAGAGAAGTTTAGCAGACCAAATTGAATGAAGGCAGGGTAATAGACACCAAATGTAAATAAATATAAAATAATACATGAATAATTGTGAATGAGGCTTAATTTTTCACTTACTGTTTTACTGAGGCACCATGCTTTTGTACCACACATTATACAGTATATCTGCATGATGATTTCATTACCGTATATGACGACTTTTAAAAAACTTTTGAACGATAAATGACTTTTTATAGTACAAGCAATATTTGTGGATTAGATGTGAAAATGTAATTTGTTCTGTTTCTTTACTTTTAAACACAATAATGATTAGTAAAATAATGAAAATGACTGTGGAATTATAGCTTTACTTTTATAAAAAGACATGCTGTGAATTATTAAAAACTATATTTGCATTTCAAATTCTTGATATTTTACAACTGCAGAATTGATGAAAATGCAGTAACCATCAATGTTGTATTAACAACTCTGGGCCTAAAGGTTCGTAAGAGTACTCTTAAGTGTTCATACATTATGTTCTCATTGAAGAACAAATCCTGATAAGAAAACATTGGTAAATGCCAGAGTCTTTGTGCAAACTGCGTAAATAGGGTTCAAGAACAGATTTCTTTGTAAAAACGTTTGGTGAATGAGGTCCAATGTTCTCTGCATTTGTCTCACTTCAGTTTATCTAGACAACCTCCTGCCTGGATGCAAGACTATGATTTGGTCTGTGTCTTGTTCACAAGTTCCTATTATGTGCATGGTTGTACAAGATCACTTTCTTTGAGCATCTGTCTAATACACATCAAGGTGAGTTACTGAGCTTGTTGTGTAGGTTTTGATATGTTGTAAATGAAAGCTACAAATATGACAGAGTATCCCTGTATAAACAAATGACTGACAACATTCAATGTTTTGTTTTTTTCTGAAATGCATTTAATGGCAGACAATATAGGTTAACTGTGATTGATCAGTCAAATAACTGACCAATCGATGCCTGTCCATTGCAACAGAATTCTTAGCCAATAATGTAATGAATCATGGAAGCTTCTCTTAATCAGTGCCTACTGAGGCTGCACTTATAAGGCCAAATAGCAACCCAGCATAATAAAATATGTCAGGCCAAGACACAACACCAATCCGTTCTGATATCAAATAAATTTGTTTCATCACAGACAGATGTCACTGTAAGTAGAGGACTGTGTGATAGCTATTCAGTAATACTTTACTTGACGGGTGAGTACATAACGCATTCATAGCAGCTGTCATAAATTGCTCACAAAGCATTTGTGACTACTTCATAAGACATGAACAACCCAACCTTACATAAATGTGGAAGGCAGAATGGCAATAACTTATCAAAATAAAACTCCAATGGTCTCAAAGCAGCATTGCCATTTTTGTTTCAAACCTGTTGTCTGATCACGTGACTTAAAAGTCAATGGGCAAGTCCAGTGTCAACTAGACAGAACATGAACATATAATTTAAATGTTTCATAAAAAGGTTCATGTAATCTTTGCAGGTAATTATAATCTTTTGCTACCTTGCCAACTTTTTAGTGAACAGTGCTGTTGTCAAAGGAGCTCAGATTCATTTGGATCTATTGCAGATGTTAGCCTGCCAGAAAACAAATCAAGCCTGTCTATGACTCACAACACACCTTCCTTGCCAAGTCTCAACTTCTTGTAAAGAATGGGGCTCTATCTTGTATCAGAGACACCCGACACTGGTGAAATATGACAAACAGAAGCAATTAAGGAGACAGTGGCAGGTGAGTACTCACAAGAGATGGCCTCTTCGTCTTTCAGAGGATTAGAAGACTGATACTTGGCAGTATTTTCAAGCACTGGAGCCACATTCATTTCAGATATTATATGATTGTGGTTGTCACCAGATAACTAATAAAGAGGGTCTGCTTAGGGCCCATGGATCTCTCATGACCAAAGACAAAGATACTCTACATATGAGATACTCTCCAGTATGTCATTGTGAGTCAGTGAGTAGCTTTCCCTCTCGATTCTGGCTCATTCTCTAGGGTTTCAGGTTTGTTTTTTTCTGACTGTAAACAATAAAAAAAACCCTCCTGTGTATTTGTACCAACCACAGGTAGAATCAATATATGAAGACTGCTGTCTGTAGACTTACAAAGTTCCTCATCTTAAATATCAGGGCCCTTCTATCAATGAAGTGTGGAGCTACATTGAGCCTTGTTAATGGTGTGAAAATCTTAAAATAGTGATTTATTTGTATGGACAACACTATGCCCTTAGTGCAACATTCTATGCCTGTTTGGAGCATCAGCTAAAAGTGCTGTATTTTGACTGTATTTGACAAAAGTTCATACTCATTATGTTTCAATACAAACCAAGTCCATTTCACACCGGACTTATCCTTTAACACATTTTTATTATGTCAAATCAAAGCTTAGATGTGTCTGGTACAGTTGTCAAATTGTAAAATTGAGGCCCACTCATTCTACTGTCTTCAATCATATCGTTGTGACTTGATGGCTCAGTTATAGCACTGTCAAGGTTTCATTTGACCTGTTGGGAGCAGTCAGCAATTTAGACTGACCTTGCATGTTGAGAACTTAATATAAGCGGAAATGAATCTCCACTGAGCCAAAAAGGAAGGCATGGGGCAGAGGTGCTGGCAGGGCCGTTTCAAGATATTTTGGGGCCCCAGGCAAACAGGAGCTGTATGTATAACATCATGATATATATACACATCATGATAATCAAATATTTTTTATTGATTTGTAAGGCCCTTGTAGACCAGCGGCTTAATGTTTTTTTTTCAATTTCACTAATGTATTAATTTGTTACTTTATATATTTTGTTTTTTCATTGAAAATGACGGCAACAACCATAACGCAAGTGTGTGTTGTGTTTATTTCCCGCTAAAATGTATGGCCTTTAACCAATCCCATGTAAGTTTAAAAGCACTGTCAAATGGACCAGTTAGAATTGAGAACAAAGAAAAAAGGTGGAATCTGCTGCTAATGTATACGGAGGTAAAAATATTCAGATACGTTTCGGGCAACGAGGTGAACGGTGAGAAAGCTGCAAGAGCTTTAAGTGGAGACACTGAGTAAAGGCAGAGGCTCTTACCAAGCCAGTACTCCCTTCGGAAGAAGGCTCGCTCTTCAGAGACTCGTTATTAATCGGACTGCCTGTTGCTGCATGGAAAGAGCCTAAATTGCCGTCAGTCTGCTAATCAACCCAACAGCCTGAACTGCCCTGCTCGTGAGTAGGCCGCTTGAAAATCTGCTGCCTCTTCATCTGCTCAGAATGACAACAGTGTGAGTGAACATTTCCATTGACTAGGATCTAAATCAGCACTGGAAGTGTTGTCGTGTTTTTTCAGTTTTCTCCTATGCGCACCAACGTGATAGGCCCCAACATTTTTGTTGCAAGCTTGCCATTTTGTTTTTCCACTGTGTGATAAAACGGACTGTCATATGTTCAAGGGTGTTTCGTACTGAAACCGCAGTTATTGTGTTTGCATTAACCTATTGTAAATGCCCAGTGTTTGTTATTCGATGGGTGAATAGCGGCATTTAATTAAATTGAGGTGTTGGGTATATATGGTTGCCAGGTATGTTCTCATGTGAAATGTTTGGTGTTATATATCCTCTGTAATAGTGTACCAAGGTGACGACCAAAAATTGTTTAACGTATATTTGAGAGGTACACTCTTCACATTGCACATACATTTACATACAGGTCACATAGCCTGCCCACCTTCGTAAGTACACACCATTAGTGCGCACATGCATACAACATTTTGACTTCCACGTTCTTAAATGTTTTTTTTTTAATTAAAAATAAATGTCATTTATTGGTCACATTTCATAATATTTCTGAGGATTTACATAGTTTAGGCCACCGTACCGTGGTACCGTATTTCTTCAGTGGAGGCACCGCGCTAAGTTTCTGCTTTATTCAAACTGGCACACTAGGTGGCTATCATAGGGTCAGAGCCTTATAGTAAACTTAAGTGGTAAACAGGACAACTAGGCTATTTGCCATCAGTTGCTGAGAACCCAGGATCCTGTTGGTGTATAGGAGTGTGACCCAGGTGTAGAGTAAGGTAAAGAAAAAAGGGGTTACAGATTACTTCTGTTGTGCATACAGCATACAGTAACCCTAGTGTATACATAACAGTAATGTAGTTATTATATTGCAAAACACCACCAACCTATGCAAAACTAAAATGTCTCATTATTTTATAATTGAAGTATACTATTACTGCACACACAGAGAAGGGAAAATCATTTGCATGTGTTGCGCTAGTTTGCATGTGTTGGGCTCTGATGTTTTTATGTTTGGAGAGAACAATTTTACCAGAGTTGTAGTGTTTTTATGCAAACATCGCTTTTTAGCGAAGGCTACTGAATTGACAACATCCTGACTAGTATTTTTACATTTAGGACAAAGTTGCTTATCACATTGATAGCATTCCATTTACATTTGAATTGGGCAGAAGCTAATAATATTGCTCTCATGAAGCAGTTGAGAGAACAGTTTTAGTCCTTCCTTAACAGGAGAGCTATTGCAGTTCATGCCTGATAGAAAGTCATGCTACTGCTGCTGATAACTAATTAGGCTAGCTCTTATTGTTTGCACTGACTGACAACCAAACAATATCTCTGGTGCTGGCCTACTAAAGATGAAACCCTTAGCATTATTTATTAAAAGTAACAAATTTTAGTTATGTTTATGTTTAGTTATGTTTTTTCTTTTCATCTTCCTCTTGCCTGGCCTCTATTTTCCCTAAACCATAGGAGAGCTTCATTCAAAGTAGCCACTTGGAAATCACAAATGTCTTTTTTGGCAGCAAACCATTGGGGCCTCTTTAGGGGGGTTTCATCATATGACTAATCGTAGAATTTGAAGTAATTGTGTAATTGTGGGCCACTCTGTCCTAAGCACTAGGTCTCTCACTGTTAATGAGTGCCCAAATCTATTCTGGTTGTCTCTCAACACCACTGTCTCAAATCATGTGTAACACATGAAATACATGTAAAAGGCACAAATATACAGACCTATAACAGATGTCTTCAAACACACAATAATGTTTTTAATGTTTTATGATTTGTTCTGCATTACACAACATGTAGATTTCACATCATGGAGAGAGATACACAGATCATTTAAAAAGTGACGTATATTGCATGTTAATATAAGATTCATGTACCATAGGGATTTTTTGTCTAATCCATGCAGACCTACTGTGTTTCTACACCAGCATTTGATTAAAATCATCACTCTCAAATGAATAACTAGGAAATTACAGTTGCGAATGAGGTGATTGATGGACTACTGATAGAGGTTCCCCTCTAACACCTTGTGTGTAAATAGGAATGAATGAATCAATCAATATATGAATCAATAACAAAATTAAACAAATAGGCCTACTTACACACACACGTGTACCTTTGCAAAATGACTTTTAACTCTGTCCATTCAATGCTGACTCATAGCAATCTCAAGCCAGTCACAAACTTGCTTCCAACCACTCTTTCTCCCCCCCCAAAAAATCTCATGTCATTCAGCCCATATCCCTGTTCTTTGAGGCTGCAGAGTGCTGGCAGTTGGTATAAAGGGCATATCAAGATAACTGTAACAGTAACAATATTTCCATCCACATTGATCGATAGCTGTCCTGATAGCTGAATGAACTTAAATTTCATGGTTTCTGACTGGCTGTCAACCTTTTATCATTCTAAAAATCACTCCCCACATTATCGTTGCAAGTTCTCCCAACGTTATCGTTGCAAGTTCTCCCAACGTTATCATTGCACGTGTTGTCGTTATAGTTTGCATTGTTGACATTGTCATTCATATTAATTAGAGCGATATTTGTTGTTGTAGTTATAGTTATTGTTCTTAGTGTAAACAGCCCTATGAACAATTGCATTTGGTGCAATGTATACTGAATTTGTGAACTGCCAGCTAATGCTAACTGATAGGGGCACAGGTCCAACAGCTAAATGGTCTAATATGCCAACCAATGGTTTTAATACATGGCCAACACACTTTGTTTATGTCTGAGAGCTATCCATAGCACTAGACTGACCTGGGAAACCCATTCTTGTCCATGATTTGATTTTGCTCTGTATAGCTCAGTATGGCCATTTGGTCTATTTGCACTTCATTTGTCTGAGATGGGAAACCTATCAAAAATGGGCTTATTCCATGAAATGATGAGGGTGGGTTTAACACTCAGAAAAAAATCAAGAAATAACCAACAGAGGCATTTTGATCTTAATTCATTGATCTCACTTCAGAGAAGTGAGCAAAGATGACAGCAATGTATCCAGGCATGACTGTCAGAATGACATAATTGATAAACTAAGACAGAAGCATGCTCGTGTGTGTATCTGTGTGTGTGTGTATGTGTGAGTCTCCATTCACCTTTAATTAATCATCTTCATTACCTCAATTCAAAATTCAACTTAAATGTAATCAATTCAACCGGAATTCAACAGTCATTCAAGATTCAGTTCTGTTCGTACTTGCGCGTGTGTGTGTGTGTGTGTGCATGTGTGTGTTTGAAGTATAATAAAGATGGCAACAAATGAGCAAATCTCAGTATTTCCCCATCCCCAGCTGTGCCGAAGTGTCTAAGTATAGATGTGGAGTACTACTATTACTCAGTGGTTTTACTTATACGTTTTGTTGTTATTTGTGAGATTATTGCTAGGTGGTGGTTAAATGGCAAACTTGGAGGTAGCCTGGAGTCCTCATTCTTTTAGCTAATTTTCTATCAGCAGGTTTACCCCTTTCTCTAAGACAGATTTATCACTCATCCACCTTCTTGGAGCTTTCCTGTTGTTTGGAGCTCTCTCAAAGTCTGCATTTTGTAAGTGGGTCTAAAATGGATCCCCTTGATCACGAAGGGCATTTAATCCATACAGCAGAGCTCTTTCTGTGCAGGAGGTCCATCTAGTGGATAAACAGACAACAGTGATGGAAACTACAGTGAGGAACAGAAGGCCTGTGCCTTGTCCCCCAAATGTGTGTTCTGCCTTTCCAGAGCTTTAGATACATATATTAATAATCTACTCAACTGTATATTTGTCCATATTACATCTGTATATCTGTACATCTGTAGATTTGCCTTATGTATAGTAGTAAAGAACATTTGTATATTAACATGCTTCATCTGCACATTGCTCTTTTGTAAATCAATACTAATTTATACCCTGCTCCGATAATCTGCACATATCTATTCCCACTTTTACACTGCCCTTATCTGTACATAACTGCTCATAACTGTACATGCTGCACATACTGTACATATTGCACTTTCTGCTAGTTGCACCTCTAAATAGATGCTAAACTGTATTTTGTTACTCTGTAGTCATACATGTGTAATGACAATAAAGTTGAATCTAATCTAATCTACATGAGATTTAGGTAAAATAGTAATTTTAACCAATCTGACTCCAATTTAGAGAACCACTATCAGTTAACCATTATCAGTAGCACATCTCCTAAGAGTAATGTGCTGTTCAAACAGAACTAGGTCTGGCAAAATAGTTCAGTGATAGGAGATATAGCTATAAAAGCTATCCAACAAATCTTAGCTATTTCAGGTATGCTATGAAGTGAGTTTGACTATTATCTTGTTTGATTATTTGATTATTTCTAAGATTACCTTAGGAATGCTGTTCTATTGATAGTATGGCCATTTTGGTTACAATAAACTGTTAACTGTTAATCTGTAGTATTACCTTGTTGAGATACCTTTTCTAGTAGGCCTAAGAGCCTACGTTTGAGTCTCAAGCCCTCCATTACATCTGTGTTCCTTTGGACTACTTTAGTATTTAAAACATAAAAAAATGAAAATATATTTCAAATTCAAATACACTTTCCTGACCTAGGTGGTCATTGCATATCATATTTTGTAGGCTATTTCAGCTGTGTTTCTAGGTACAAAGCAAGCAACTGTAAGACCTGATCATAAAGTTCTCTTTCTGTTTGCCCATTTACATGTATCCATTTTGCATCATAGCAAGCAAATCTCATTACAAAACCATAACACAGCCAAAGATAAACCTGCTCTTTCAGAGGTGAGGACACAATAACTTTGCATATCTTTTTTAATCCCCCGAGTGCAGTTAAGTGTAACCTGAGCCTGTCCAAGGCTTAACAGGTTCTAACAGTTCTTCTGTTAAGCCTTGGAATCTATGAGACTTAACCACCCATACAATACACTTGACAACAAACAAACAAAATACCCAAACTAACTTAGTGAGTGGACTTATTTAAGGTGACAATACACAATAGTCTGTTGAGTGTTCACCCGGTGTGTGTATATAGGATCATAAAGAATTTATGTAATTGTGTTATGTAAAAATTTTGCTGTACTAATAGCGGTAAACAATAGCCCGAGGGAAATATAAAAATGTGTTTAAGTGTTTGTAAATATTTGTAAAGAGGAAATATATTTAAAGAGTTAATAATCAGAATCAGTTGTGTATGACACTACTGCTTTATGTTTTATTCTTATTCTGTAATGCTTGTATGTGTTGTTGATTCTGCAGCTAGACATTGGAGTCAATTTGTCTCTGCCACCATAACTCTCCATGAATGCCTGGTGTGTATAAATGGGTGATCCCTTTATTTCCTATCTTCTGGTTACAATTACATTAGTCTGTCAAATCAAATGGCTGACCTCACACTTTTACGTTTGTTCACACATTTAGCGTTTGTGGACAGACTCCCTCCTTTTGATCTATGCCATATTTAAGATGGGTCAGTACTTTGACTAGCCAGAGATACTGATGGAACTGTGAATAAAGCTGTGTCTCTCTCTTGTTGCACATCACTGTAAAGATTAAACCTGATTCCTGATTGATCTGAATCCTGATTGAGTCTGCACACATCCGTGGCCCATAGAAAATTACAATCAATATATAAAGAGTATAATGTCTGCAAAGCTATATGCAAAATCTGTAATCTATATGCTAAATCACCCTACCTTTACAGTGAATGTGTGTAGTAAAGAACATTTGTATATTAACATGCTTCATCTGCACATTGCTCTTTTGTAAATCAATACTAATTTATACCCTGCTCCGATAATCTGCACATATCTATTCCCACTTTTACACTGCCCTTATCTGTACATAACTGCTCATAACTGTACATGCTGCACATACTGTACATATTGCACTTTCTGCTAGTTGCACCTCTAAATAGATGCTAAACTGTATTTTGTTACTCTGTAGTCATACATGTGTAATGACAATAAAGTTGAATCTAATCTAATCTACATGAGATTTAGGTAAAATAGTAATTTTAACCAATCTGACTCCAATTTAGAGAACCACTATCAGTTAACCATTATCAGTAGCACATCTCCTAAGAGTAATGTGCTGTTCAAACAGAACTAGGTCTGGCAAAATAGTTCAGTGATAGGAGATATAGCTATAAAAGCTATCCAACAAATCTTAGCTATTTCAGGTATGCTATGAAGTGAGTTTGACTATTATCTTGTTTGATTATTTGATTATTTCTAAGATTACCTTAGGAATGCTGTTCTATTGATAGTATGGCCATTTTGGTTACAATAAACTGTTAACTGTTAATCTGTAGTATTACCTTGTTGAGATACCTTTTCTAGTAGGCCTAAGAGCCTACGTTTGAGTCTCAAGCCCTCCATTACATCTGTGTTCCTTTGGACTACTTTAGTATTTAAAACATAAAAAATGAAAATATATTTCAAATTCAAATACACTTTCCTGACCTAGGTGGTCATTGCATATCATATTTTGTAGGCTATTTCAGCTGTGTTTCTAGGTACAAAGCAAGCAACTGTAAGACCTGATCATAAAGTTCTCTTTCTGTTTGCCCATTTACATGTATCCATTTTGCATCATAGCAAGCAAATCTCATTACAAAACCATAACACAGCCAAAGATAAACCTGCTCTTTCAGAGGTGAGGACACAATAACTTTGCATATCTTTTTTAATCCCCCGAGTGCAGTTAAGTGTAACCTGAGCCTGTCCAAGGCTTAACAGGTTCTAACAGTTCTTCTGTTAAGCCTTGGAATCTATGAGACTTAACCACCCATACAATACACTTGACAACAAACAAACAAAATACCCAAACTAACTTAGTGAGTGGACTTATTTAAGGTGACAATACACAATAGTCTGTTGAGTGTTCACCCGGTGTGTGTATATAGGATCATAAAGAATTTATGTAATTGTGTTATGTAAAAATGTTGCTGTACTAATAGCGGTAAACAATAGCCCGAGGGAAATATAAAAATGTGTTTAAGAGTTTGTAAATATTTGTAAAGAGGAAATATATTTAAAGAGTTAATAATCAGAATCAGTTGTGTATGACACTACTGCTTTATGTTTTATTCTTATTCTGTAATGCTTGTATGTGTTGTTGATTCTGCAGCTAGACATTGGAGTCAATTTGTCTCTGCCACCATAACTCTCCATGAATGCCTGGTGTGTATAAATGGGTGATCCCTTTATTTCCTATCTTCTGGTTACAATTACATTAGTCTGTCAAATCAAATGGCTGACCTCACACTTTTACGTTTGTTCACACATTTAGCGTTTGTGGACAGACTCCCTCCTTTTGATCTATGCCATATTTAAGATGGGTCAGTACTTTGACTAGCCAGAGATACTGATGGAACTGTGAATAAAGCTGTGTCTCTCTCTTGTTGCACATCACTGTAAAGATTAAACCTGATTCCTGATTGATCTGAATCCTGATTGAGTCTGCACACATCCGTGGCCCATAGAAAATTACAATCAATATATAAAGAGTATAATGTCTGCAAAGCTATATGCAAAATCTGTAATCTATATGCTAAATCACCCTACCTTTACAGTGAATGTGTGTAGTAAAGAACATTTGTATATTAACATGCTTCATCTGCACATTGCTCTTTTGTAAATCAATACTAATTTATACCCTGCTCCGATAATCTGCACATATCTATTCCCACTTTTACACTGCTCTTATCTGTACATAACTGCTCATAACTGTACATGCTGCACATACTGTACATATTGCACTTTCTGCTAGTTGCACCTCTAAATAGATGCTAAACTGTATTTTTTTACTCTGTAGTCATACATGTGTAATGACAATAAAGTTGAATCTAATCTAATCTACATGAGATTTAGGTAAAATAGTAATTTTAACCAATCTGACTCCAATTTAGAGAACCACTATCAGTTAACCATTATCAGTAGCACATCTCCTAAGAGTAATGTGCTGTTCAAACAGAACTAGGTCTGGCAAAATAGTTCAGTGATAGGAGATATAGCTATAAAAGCTATCCAACAAATCTTAGCTATTTCAGGTATGCTATGAAGTGAGTTTGACTATTATCTTGTTTGATTATTTGATTATTTCTAAGATTACCTTAGGAATGCTGTTCTATTGATAGTATGGCCATTTTGGTTACAATAAACTGTTAACTGTTAATCTGTAGTATTACCTTGTTGAGATACCTTTTCTAGTAGGCCTAAGAGCCTACGTTTGAGTCTCAAGCCCTCCATTACATCTGTGTTCCTTTGGACTACTTTAGTATTTAAAACATAAAAAAATGAAAATATATTTCAAATTCAAATACACTTTCCTGACCTAGGTGGTCATTGCATATCATATTTTGTAGGCTATTTCAGCTGTGTTTCTAGGTACAAAGCAAGCAACTGTAAGACCTGATCATAAAGTTCTCTTTCTGTTTGCCCATTTACATGTATCCATTTTGCATCATAGCAAGCAAATCTCATTACAAAACCATAACACAGCCAAAGATAAACCTGCTCTTTCAGAGGTGAGGACACAATAACTTTGCATATCTTTTTTTATTCCCCCGAGTGCAGTTAAGTGTAACCTGAGCCTGTCCAAGGCTTAACAGGTTCTAACAGTTCTTCTGTTAAGCCTTGGAATCTATGAGACTTAACCACCCATACAATACACTTGACAACAAACAAACAAAATACCCAAACTAACTTAGTGAGTGGACTTATTTAAGGTGACAATACACAATAGTCTGTTGAGTGTTCACCCGGTGTGTGTATATAGGATCATAAAGAATTTATGTAATTGTGTTATGTAAAAATGTTGCTGTACTAATAGCGGTAAACAATAGCCCGAGGGAAATATAAAAATGTGTTTAAGAGTTTGTAAATATTTGTAAAGAGGAAATATATTTAAAGAGTTAATAATCAGAATCAGTTGTGTATGACACTACTGCTTTATGTTTTATTCTTATTCTGTAATGCTTGTATGTGTTGTTGATTCTGCAGCTAGACATTGGAGTCAATTTGTCTCTGCCACCATAACTCTCCATGAATGCCTGGTGTGTATAAATGGGTGATCCCTTTATTTCCTATCTTCTGGTTACAATTACATTAGTCTGTCAAATCAAATGGCTGACCTCACACTTTTACGTTTGTTCACACATTTAGCGTTTGTGGACAGACTCCCTCCTTTTGATCTATGCCATATTTAAGATAGGTCAGTACTTTGACTAGCCAGAGATACTGATGGAACTGTGAATAAAGCTGTGTCTCTCTCTTGTTGCACATCACTGTAAAGATTAAACCTGATTCCTGATTGATCTGAATCCTGATTGAGTCTGCACACATCCGTGGCCCATAGAAAATTACAATCAATATATAAAGAGTATAATGTCTGCAAAGCTATATGCGAAATCTGTAATCTGTAATCTATATGCTAAATCACCCTACCTTTACAGTGAATGTGTTCAAATGTGGTTGGTGTGATGTTCTGTGCACGGATAGATGGCATAATGGCCACTGAGGTGTGTTCTTATATGGAATTTATAAATGTGGCAGAGGCAACTTATGACGTGAATGCAGAGTCTAATTCTCCACCAAGAATCAGCTGTTACCAGCGATAACCACTGCTGTTAGTAAGAAAAGAAAGCAGTACTACAGCAACAGCTGCCGTTATCCCTTAAATCCTGTATTCATGGAAGTTGTTGCTGTTGTAATTCTGAATACAGAGATAAGCGAGTGAGAGAGCTGAACTCAAAGACAGTTTGCCATGGTTCATTTCCATAAATCAATTTCGCACATCAGTAAACAAATTTCATTGGAACCAAGAACACTGTGTATTTAGAGGTATATCAAGGAAAAAAAGTTTTGCATCTCTTGTTACTCACTGTATGTCAGATACACACCCAAACAGAGAGATTTATTGTGAATGGTGAGTGTGTGTGTGTGTGTGAGAGAGAGAGAGGGAAAGAGAGAGAGTGTGTGTTTGTGTGTACAAGTCGCAGCACTCCAGACTCCAAGGTGAGCAGGAAGTGAGGTAAACCCTGTTAAGGCACTGAAGATAGTTTTGTGTGTCTTACTATGTTATGACTTATACCTAGGATCTTGTTTAATTGATCTAAAGGGAGGTGACACCTTTCCTTAAGTGTCTATTTGCATACTGAGTACAAATAGGTAATAGGGTAACACTATTTACACTCAGGATAACAAAGGTTATGGCAGTTAACCTCGGTTCTCTGAAGGAGAACATGAAATGCCACCTATTGGGATATCGCCTCAGAGATACTAACTTTGCCGACACCTCTAGCACTACACCTGACGTAGTCAGGCATCAGTCGTGCATGCATAGTCTCAGCCCTCAGTGGAGTGCATTCTCATGTGTTCATGCATGGGAGGAGGCTGTCAGGCACAGACAAGGCAGAGGCAGATTTAAACAAAGGGGTATTTATTTAAACAAACAAAACAGAACACAACGAAAGTCACGTCCGCTACTCTAGTGGAGGAAACCGAAAACTATAATGCTCAGCAAACTAACACTCAGTAGGTCAAGGAAAACAAACTCAAAAGCACAGACTTATGTAACGGGGAGACACAGAGATCAACTATACCGACTGGGGAGTCTTGCTCGTGGGGTGAATGACACAGGAGATCGCAGGAGACGGAGAAAGCACAACAGACACAGAGTAAATCCAGGGCAGCATTGACGGTAACATTGACGAGGCCAGACCTCAGGGAAACCGGGGAGGAGGCTTAAATAGAGTGGAGACCAGGTGACACCAATTAGTACTCTGGGGAAGGTGCCCGTGAACTAGGAAGTGAGTGCGAACGGGGAGGGATTGAGAGTCTGTGAGGAGGAGTGAGGGGGCGTGACCGTGGCCAGGTCTGATGCAGACCTGACAGAGGCATAGCCTGGTAATAAAACCAGACCCCCATTCTACACCTCATTTTGTACAGAGGGTATGGACATTCAGTAGTGAGACTTGATTGCTTGCTTGAGGTGTTTATGTGTAAAAAGTTTGGATCAGGCACTGACTGAAGGCTTGTCATGAGTGATAGCATTCTAGCCCTGCATTCACAACACCTCCCTCTGTTTGCTGATTGGACAGGTTAAAATGCCTCTTGAGACAATGGGATCAAATCCAGACTAGTACTGAAGGGAGATGATAATCAAGCGGATGTGCTAGGAAGACATGGCCAGGCTAGAGGCCTTCCTGGCTAGCTGGTAACTGGCTGCTAGGTAGCTCGTCATCCCTTAAATCAGCCCAGAGTTCAGCCAGATAAGTTTTCCAATCCATATAAGGTTGTAAATGGGCTTGTAAGATTGCATCTGAGCATTGGACAAATCAAAGTTGAAAACCTGTTTTAACTTGTTAACCTGTTTAACCTGTTTTGTACAAGGTACAATACCATATTAGTCCATTCATGTGACCTTAGAAAATATTACAAATCACTGATCTTTTAAGAAGCTTATGAGGTAGCATCATTCAGTACCAGTTGTAAAGCTCAATCATGCATACTGATTTTATACAATTATGTAAAATTTCATTAGCATAACATACAGCTACAACAGCATATTTTCCCGACAAATACAATTGCTATGATTGAGGAGGCAGGGTGCAGCCTGGAAGCCTGGGCAGCTTGCCAGTAACTGTTCAGGGCATGAACTTGGCTGAGCATGGCTGAGCATTCAAAAACATTTATTTGGGAAGACATGGGCTCAATAAATCTAGCAGCAGCAAATGGGAAGCCCTACTGGCCATTTTCAAAATTGCAGATACAGTTTTTGCACTTTTTACACATTTTCACACTTGTCTCAATACAATGTCCACCTTTTCAAAACTCTTCTACATCTGAGCACCCCAGTTAAAATTTTCTGCAAAATGCACTACAGCCAGCAAAACTCAATACTTCACCCAAAATTACAAATGCCAAGGTATATATATTTGTGGGATTTAACACATACCATAATATATATGGGCTTTTGACTGCATACACCCTGTGTGTGTATGTGTAAATGGACTGCATTTATATAGCGCTTTTCTACTCATACGAGTACTCAAAGCGCTTTACATTGTATGCGTCACATTCACCCATACACACACATGCACTCACACACCGGTGGCAGAGGCTGCCATGCAAGGTGCCAACCTGCCACCGGGAGCAATTTGGGGTTCAGTATCTTGCTCAAGGACACTTGGATGGGGTCAGCCAGAGGGGGGCACGAACCTGCAACCCTCTACCACCTGCGCCACCATCTCCCCAATGTATGTGTCTTTGCATGTGTGTGAAAAATAGAGAACAGACAGGAATGTGTGTGTGTGTTAGTGTATGTGATTTACCATGCGTACATGCATTTTTGTGTGAGTGTGTGTGAAATAAAGAACAGAGGGCAAAAACACAGTCTCATACAGACACATGGTAAAGGTGACTCTCAAAACTGACTCTACTGTCAACCCGGAAGACCCTGCTATCCAGGCTGCCATGGCAGAGCAGGTAAATGTGTCTGCACTCTTTTTGTTGAATCGACACTGTTATGATGCAGAGCCTCTTCAGCGACCTGTACCCCCACTATCTCTGCATCGCCTGATGTGCAAATTTTTTTAACTGTGTGTCTATTTGATGCAGATGTCAAGGGCTGTGATTGGATAAACCCGACCAATCACTGTTTTGTTTGCTGATGTGTTTCGGCAGCCCATCATAGGTACTTTTAGCAACACCTGCTCTATTGCCCTCCCAATCAGTTCAGTTGTAATCTTGTTTTTTACACAAAAAAGTCACTGGGTACATCATTTAAACCATGCAACTATGATAAAAAAAACCTGGCCTGGTAATAAAACCAGACCCTCGTTCTACACTTTTGTTCCGTACAGAGGGTCTGAATGTTCGGTAGTAAGATTTGATTGCTTGCTTGAGGTGTTTAAGTTTAAAAAGATTGGATCAGCCCCTGACTGATAGCTTGCCTTGACCGATAGAATTTTAGCTCTGCATTCAGAACACCCCCGTCATGGTCCTTGGAGGTATAAGGTATAAGGACCCAGGCGTACACAAGCTCAATAGTAGACCCAGGCGTACACAAGCTCAGTAGTAGAGAAGATTTACTCAAGGAATATGCAACAGCAGGAACATTCATGGACAACAACTGACAGAGGACTGAGGAAACATGAGGGTTTAAAAACACAGGATTAAACTAGGGAGCAAGGAGTAGGTGAAACAAGGCAGAGAATAACAAGACTAATGATGAACATGACTAGGTATAGGTGAGGGGCGGGGCTAGGGACAGGGACACAGGGCAGGGATAAACAAAGGAGCACATGGAGCACAGGACCAGGAAATAAACAAGGAGCAACAGGAAGTGACAAGGAACCGACAGGAGGTAACACAAGGAGGAGTTCAAAGTTCAAAGTTGCTTTTATTGCTTATATTATTATTAATTTCTTCACGTGTACATGACATGCAAAGGAATCGAAATTACGTTTCCCACTGCCCCATGCGTGTACAGGAGACAGCAGGATTCAAACTAAGGATGCAAGGGGACAGGACAGGACAGGATGTTACAGCCTCTGTCTGTTCACTGACAGGTGTATTGCCTCCTGAAACAACAAGCTCAATCAAATCCAGACCAGCACTGTAGGGAGATGATAATCAAGTGGCAGTGCTAGGAAGGCATGGCCAGGCTACTAAAAACCATGCTTATGTTCAATAACAATTCTGCATGTCCATTCCATGGATTTCTTTGATGAGATTTTCATTAGTCCCTCAGTTGGGGACAGTTGGAGGCAACAGACTGATGGAAAGGTTTTTCATAAGATGCAAAATAAGGATTTAAAGAAGAAATGTGAAAAGAGAGATCAACTTTGCGGCAAGGTGTAAGGCAACAGATGAATCAAATGTCTGAGAGTTCCCAATCCATCATTAAAGATCCTATAGGCTGAAATGATCTGGTTTCATTAATTTCAAGTTAGATTTACCAGTAGTGTCTTGTCTGTAGTAGTCCTATAGGCCTATAGATATTACATTAAATAAATATGCACACACTCACACATGAAGTGAAATTCTTCTACCATTTTACCATGTTTGACTTCCTTCTTTTATGTTTGGAATGAAATACTAAAATAAATAAATAAATAATGCTTAATGTTAATAATGCTGCTGCTCCGTCTCCCGCGATCTCCTGTGTCACTCTCCCCACGAACCCAGACTTCCGAGTTTGTATTTCAATTCCCAGTATTTTCTAGCCCTGTGTGGTTACTCCTGACGTGACTTTTGTTACCCCTTGCCTGTTTAACTTCTGAGCGTTATTCTTGTATCTTCCGTTATTGTATCAAACGTGACTTTTGTTATCTCCTGGTTTTGTTGGATTATTAAACCCCCGTTTGATTTGTACTGTTACCTCCGCCTGTCTGTGTCTGCCACCTTACAGCATTACTCAACACTGACTGCCGTCAAAAACCTTTTAAACTCCCTCAACACAGCGACAACATTGTTGGACATCAACACCTCAACACTGCCTTACTGTGAGATTATGCTGATCTTTGAATTGTTATGCTTGCTAAATCAAATATTTGACATTCAACATTTTGTGAACCTCACTGAATAAGCAGTTGTCTAAAATAAAGAATGTATAGTATTGTCCAAAACTACTTTTCTCAGGCGATTACCATAATCATAGGATTATAATACTGACCACTAGAAGGCATGATTGTGCAGCTATTTTCTATGACAAAAACAAAACAGTTCTGTCTCCATTTAGTCATGAATCAGTCAGACAGCATTTCTTCCATTATTTTAACATGAGAGTAATCAAGGAGGTGTGTGTAAAATAACTCCTCAGAAATGTGTCCTCAACATATAAGAGATAAAATCACAAATTTCTTTTTTTTTTTTAATAGTCATTCAGTTTTCCAGCAGTTACTTTATATGCAAGGGATTGTTTTTACATGGTCTTGTATACAGCAACAATATATTCAGTCTCAGCAAGTTTGTCAACCGTGCTCTGGCTCCAATTCCAATGCACTGAACATCAAAGAAAGAAAAGAGAAACAAAGCCAGACAATGTCTCTGCCTTTTCTGAAGTTACAGTGGGTAAATGTTCATAGTTACTGTCCATAACATTTAAAATAAGAACACCATAAATCAAGTGACGTTTAGTGCATTATAAGTTAACTAAATTCACAGTACAAAAGTGAGTATGACATCAGCTTATGAGATTTAATAAATCAATTCATAATCTGTAATAAACAATAAAAAAGACAATACACAAAAAGAATGGAGTACATAATGTTTTTTTTCCAACATGGCTGAGATGTAAACAAATTATTAATAAGTGTCAAACTCAACTGCACACGTTTCGTGGTTAAGCTATGAATCCAGGCGCGCCACACGGGTAAATCATGTACTGTATGGGCATCCGCACAAACTCATACACACACACACACTCTCACAAGCAAACATACATTAACACCGTGCTAAACAGGTCAATCAAAGACCTAAAAAGGCAGACCAGACAACTGACAACAGGTCCTGGGACAGCACCAAAGCCAGTGCATAGGAGACAACCTCACGCATCTTTCCATTACTGAGTTTGGTATCAAGAAAATCCAGTGTGATGAGGAAACTACTGACTGTATGAATAGTGGAAACTCACTGGTGGCACTAGATAACACAGACATAGTGTAAATTTTGTGTATTTAAAAGGCAATTTGATCCTTGGACAAGTGGTATAGAACACATGGAAACACATGGAAATGCTATCTATAGCAAAGGGAATACTGATCCTGTTTCTTTTTTTTCTGCAGACTGAAACCAAAACAACAGTGAATGATCTTTATAAAGATGAAGGACGGTCTGTGGTCACACTGGCTAAGCATGCTGGCAGACCAAAACTCTGTTGCTAAGTCCAATCATTTACTTCATTTCTTTCCTTTCTGTCCTAAACATCTTTTAGGACCCCCCCCCCCCCACACACACACACACACACACAGGCATCCCGACACCTTTGTGGCAAAGGCAGACACCAAAAAGGTTTAGATGTCGTGTTCAGATTCGGGGCTTATTTAACAAGCACAACACCCCTAACCTTTTGTTTTGTCTTAATTGTCTCTTCAAGATTGACAAGGAAAACAGGTTTGCTTGGCAGAAGAGCCCACTCTACAAGTGCCAATGACAACATAAAGGATTTATATAAAGCAACAGCATGAGTTATTAAAGGACAGGTAAAAAAAAAAAAACAATACATGATAAACTGCGCAAGAAAGTCCGCACTTGAATCCACCTGAATGGAACAAAGCCTACCAGGTTCTTGGGCTATGTGGTAGCGAACAGCAGTCTTGGTGCAAGCCCGTGGTTAGGAGCAGCCAGAAAATGACAGCTGAGTTGTTGGGACTTATAAAACAGCAAAGACCCCCAGAGGTACATTCCCAATTTCACATATGTACAAAATTTTTGGAAAGTTACACCTTCACCCCCCATCCCCCCACCCCACCCATCAGCCCCCCCGGCTCGTGGCCCTCATCACTACCCCTGTTCACCCCCTTAAAAACTGACTAGTGCTGACCACACTAGTTCTATAGCTATATTGGCTAGCACTAGTTAACTGTGGGCATATAAGTCCAGTTGGCCCACAGTCGCATCCCGTTGGGAAAAACCAAAAGGGACCTACAGCAGCATGAGGGCTTCGCTCTCACTACAAGAGGAATCTCCATGGTAACGCTGTTGCCATGGCAACTGTGACACCTGACATCTAATCTTTCTCAACTAGCAACTGATTTCTCTTTCCCTCCCCCATCGCACATAGGGAACCAAAATAAAAAAGATTAACCCATGATAGCAATATTAAACCAAAACAACAACAAAAACATTTCCGTTACAAGATAATCCTGGATGCTTGTTTTGTTTCATTTTTTTTTTCTTTTTTCTTTTTGGCAGCTTCAGATATGAGAATCTTTAGTGTTCTCCTATCACTCCTCTCCCATACCTCCCTATCTCTCTCTTTCTGCTGAGCATCTCTCTCTCTGTCTTTCTCTCTCTCTCTCTCTGTGCTCAGTCTCTCAGGCACTCCTCTTCGGTGATGCCCTGGGCCCGGAGCTCCTCCAGGACATTGTCCAGGTGACCCGGATCCGGGAAGCCGTGGCCTGTCAGGTTAGAGCCAAACTCCGTCTTGTGGTGGACTTCGTTCCAGATGACAGTGTCCGACTCACCTGTGGTGCTAGACGTGCCCACAGAAAAAATCAGACGACGATCCCAGGCTACCAGCAGCAAGCGCAGAACCTGCACAGATAGATAGATAGACAGATAGATCAATAGATAGATTATGACATCTCATTAAGACAGATCAATAGTGGATAAGAGAGGCTCCTAGCCTTTGCTGAAAAATTAGGAAGCTGCGCATGTCAGTTCTCATAATAGTGTGTGGGATGAAGTGTTTGTGCATCTGTGTGTGTGTGTGTGTGTGTCTGTGTGTACTTACAATACGGCCTTTCTCAGTGTCTGGGAGGTAGCAGTGGCGGGGGAAACCGCGGGCAGTGTAGGGCTTGCCTGGATTGGGATGCTCAGGACCCTGTGCAGAAAGAAACCGACAGACAGAGAGAAAAAGTGAGAGAGACAGATGAAGAGAAAGACGGTCAGAGAGACTTTCATTGGCTAAGACATATTTTTCACAAACTGAATGTGATCTATTTACCATTTGAATGTGATCTATTAGCTGACTAAATTGAGATAACTGATCACACAGCTAACCTATGTTTACTCATGTGCATTTAAGGGTTGTGTAACCTGCTTCTTTGGTCATCCATGCTCACCTGGATGCCTGGTGGAATGTTGTAGATGATGCGGATGGTCTTGCAGTCGGGATGACCGGGCAACGAGTGGGGGATGACGTGGTACTCCATCTTGCCCGGCGGCTGGTTGCCCGTCTTAACCCCATAGATGGTCTTGCAGGTGGGGCACTGGAGGCTGCCGTCTTTGTTGCCGTTATTGTACATGGCCACCAGGCACTGCAGGTGGTATTGGTGCCCGCACTGGGCCAGGCGGCCCACCGACTCTATACCCCGCGAGACGCCGCCAACACCGGGACCCTTGTAGCCCGAGGGACCTGACAGGGCCTCCATGCAAATGGTACAGTCCTGAAGACATGCAGAGAGAAAGGAGGGAGAGGGAGAGGGAAGAAGAGAGACAGAGACAGAAGGGAGGATCGGGACTAAGTTAAGTAGGCTAAGAGACATATAACTGCTCTGAAATGAAATAAAAAATAAAAGAAAGCATGAACAAAATAAAGATATGGATAAGAATTAAGGAGAGAAAAGAAGGTCAGAAAGAAAGAAAGAAAGAAAGAAAAGAAGGAAAAAAAAGAATAGAAAGAGAAACAACTTACCTCTTCTGGGGGGTTGCGCACCTTCTGCAGGTATCTCTTCACCACCTCCTCTGGAGTTCTTCCTGTGTGCCACAAAGTCAGAGGGATTCAGGATTTGTATGTGTGTGTGTGTGTGTGTGTGTGTTGTTTACATGTTTGTGGGTGTACATGATGCATTATGAATGTGTATTTGTGTACTGCGTTGTACATGTTTGTGTATGTGTAGGTTTGTGAATGAGAATGTTTTGTGATTGTGTGTAGGTACGTGGACGTGTGTGTGTGTGTAAGTGCATAAGTCACCTTTGCGTGCCTGCTTCTTGGTGGTCTTGCGACAACAGTGGCCCAGACCTGGTACAGGCTTGATGTCGCTCTTGCTAACGGGCGGTGGGTGCAACACCAATTTGGGTGGCCGGGTGAGGCAGACAGGCAGACCAGCAGCACTCATCAGGATGCCTGTGATACCTGCAAGGGCCACCAGGGGGCATAAATGATCCATGCAGCCTGCACTATGCCTAGACGCTTCTGGACAAATCTGAGCAGTCATTTGATCTCCCACATACACCTGGTGTCACTGTTGAACTAATTTTGATGTATCAGAGTGCCTCAACCCATCTGACTGACACTGCTTTGTTTGGCCAGAGACATCTAGACAATTCTGAACACATCTGAACCTCCACACAAACTTCTCATAACCACTGCACTAAAATTTTTGATGTATTAAGAAAGACCTAATCTTGGTTTTCATAAAGTCTCTTTATGCTGAGATTACTGTTGAGAGACACAGACATCGAGTTGATTACGGACACTTTTCACACATATACTGTGTGCTGTGTCTCTGTTGTGCTACTGACAGAACACCACCTTATGTGAAGACTGATCTCCCTCAGCTGTTACACTAAGAAATACAGAGGGTGACCAGTGACAATGAACATTAATGCCTCCTGTTTTTGCCACACTGATGGGACTGAGAACTCATCTAATTTTCACTTTTTTAAAGGCCTTAGTCATTTACTGTGTGTATTGATGCACTGGATAGTACTGTTGTGTCATTCACATTCCCTTTGGGATCCTATTCAGAATTCTTAATCCTATTTTAATTGTGTGAGGTGTGAGGAGATAACACTCTCTTTGCTTGGACCTTGTCTCCTTCACATGCTCTGCTTTTCTGATCATGTCTGATCACGCCAAGTTTATTAGACAGTGTAAGCCGGAATATAGTTGTTGGTCACAGTTGTGAAAGAGTGATGAAGTGAATGGGAAAATCAAGGACAATTGTGATCACTGCAAATAGTACAGAGATAAATAATTTTGATGATGATGATGATGACGACGATCATGCAACAGGGGAAAGGATAAACTTCCTTATGTTAGTGTAGGAAGAAACCTTGGGCAGATCCACGATTCAGGGGCTAACCCAACTGCCAGGGGTCATGCAGAAAAAGTAGTAGTAGTAGAAGTAGTAACCATGATAGATTACAAGTTGTTCATGGTTTTAGCTAAGAATTATAATAGTTCCAAAACATTGTTCCATAACACTACATGGTAGTCAATTCAGAGGTGGTTGTCAAGAGTTATAGCTAGACAGTGTAGTAGCAGCCATATAGTTAAAGTCAAGGAATGGGATGGGTCATGGGGGTAACAATAAGGGTCCATTTTGACAGTGCCATGATGACAATGACTTCCATTCTTACCTGCCAAAGCTGGATGTACAGGGCTTGAGCCATTTAAGTTCTTCACTGGAACAGTGGGGACCCTAGAACAAACAAAAGGTAGACTAATTTAGTACGTCATAAAACCACACATGCAAACACACACATTGATACACACCTAATATTCAAAAAATGTACACGTAACAAATGTACTGGGACATACAGGCACGCCTGTAATAATAATTTGCTGCACCTCATTTTATCACATGTTAATCATGTGGGTATCCGCACCCACACACACCTATTATTGTCCAAAAAAAAACACATAATGAAGGCAACACAATACAGTGACACACACAGTTGCGCCATATGCTGGCACGCCTGGAATAAACAGGCTTCAAAACCTCTTTGAGCAACGTGACACACAGACCCACAGGCATCACAAGATCTTGTAGGGCAACATACCATGACCATCTATGCAAACAACAGATCAAAAGCGACAAGCACGCCTAACAGTTGTAGCCAAAGTAAATTGACGACAGAAATGAATATGCGTAGCATTATACAATCCAACTATGTAAAACTTCCTGGCCTCTAGCATGTTCTCACCCACCAAAAAAAACAAACAGAAAAAAAATTCCCAAGTCATGGCAACTCACAAATGTCCCTGCAGATCAACCTTTCTGGTGTTCCAAGACCCCACAGGTGACACCAGCTGTCAGCAGAGAGGCCTTCTGCCCACACCTGATGGACCTGACTGGCATTGTGCTCTCTGTCCTACTAAGCCACCCGAGTGACTGTGCATTATTACACTGCCACGCATCAGATCAATGCATGATAATCACACGTTGATATGTGGGTAAGAGTTTGTATGTGTTTATTTTGTGTTCTACAATTAGTTGTAGGCCTCCACACACTGCCATCAACACAAGTGAACTGACACTCTCTGTCACCTGCTGCTGACACACGGTACACTGAAACTTAGAACATTTGAGAAAAGGGATGAAATCAATGGATTTTCCTGAGCAGCGTGGACAAAAACAGAATTGAGGTGAAATCTACACAGCGACGATGAGAAGGGTTCGGCAGTGGTGTGTGCGGTTTCCATTGGAAACAAGGGAATCCAAGTGATCAAAAGTTGAAAGTGGAGTCTATCGTGCTCATGTCGGTGCCAGTACGCGGAAGGCCTTCTCAAACATTTACTTTGTGTTTACTCTCCTTGCTATAGCTTGATTGTACTTCCTCTATTATACTCAATATTTATACTCAACTTAACCAAAGGTAAACAACTGACTACATCTTAATATATAATACTACTACTACTACTACTACTACTATTAATAATAGTATGTTCACATTAATAATTAATATTGGTACATCTCTGCCATTTCACGCTGTATCCTCTAGGCTGCACTCTCTACCCTAGTGCTGACACACAAATACAGGTGATTGTTACAGTTTCATGCACCAGTAATTATACTGTACACACAAAGCTCTTGTTGGATATTGGTACTTCCTCTGCGTGTTGACAAGACAAAGCCTGACACACGGTCCAATGAAACCAACCACCCAAGGCAGCCCTTTATCTCCAACAGACATCATATCAGAATGCTGCGTGTATCCTGCAGGCCGGCAGACTGTAAACGCGCTGTTTTGACAGATGGTTTCCTGAACGAGCTAAACACGCATTTACCAAAGTGCATCTTTTTGTAAACAATAATGAAAAGATATTGAGAGATACAAGGGAATTAGGAAGTCAGACGTCTGTAGTTATTATCATGAACGTGAAGACTGGTATTCTGTCAGATAGTCTTGTCTGTAAAGCAGACAAGCTCTACATTGACTGACACCAGTAGTGAGGCCTGACTTTCTTTTTGACATGTAAAAGCTCTCATGAGTTTGTTAGTCACTGAAATCCTACGTAAAGCTCCCTTGAGTTCCTTAGTCACAAGAGCTCTGACGTGATGCCTTAGCTACAACACAGACAAATGGAGACTGATAAGCTGATAAAACTGATAAGCACTTCCTTGATATGACTGAGTTATCAGTCTCTCTCTCTTTCTCACTCCCACACACACACACACACACACACACACACCAGTTTCATCAACTAGTCTTCTCTATAGCAGTCACACATTTTTAACAGTTCTGTTACCAGCACAACAACTGACTACATCTTAATATATAATATTAATACCACTACTACTACTATTAATAATAGTATGTTCATATTAATAATTAATATAAGTAATCAATGTTACATGTCAATAAAATGTGAATTACCTTTATTCACATTTTATTTAGGCTTGTATATTACATTGGGTAATTACATTTGTATCACACTGGTACACTGGTAGCAGTCACACATGTTTAACAGTTCTGTTACCAGCACAATTACACAGGACCAGCACAGGTCTGCCTCATTTTATTAACTTCCTTACTATTCCTCTCAGATAATTACCTCATAATCTACCTATCTCTCTAATTCATAGGTTTTGTGAGGTGTCAGTGGATCTAAAAACTGGAACAACTTCTCTGCAGTTCGGCACATTACTGCTTTTTCAGCTACACACTCTCATGACAAACTGACTAACCGATTGAGTCTAATGAATCTAACTGGTACTTACTCAGAAAACTTGATAATCGTCATTTTTTCCTCAAAGAGAACCCAATAATGTAATTCCCGAAGTCAGTATCTGCAGTCTTGCTCGTGTTTCTCAGACAAAACACACAACAGTTCCCCCTCTGAGGGTCCTTGACAGTTTTTGCACTTGCTGTGAGTACTAATACCAGATCGCTCCTAGCTGTTGGTCTCTGTCTGTACCTTCTTTCTCTACCCTCTATGCTTCTATCTGTGGAGATGACGAGTGTGTCTCCTCTGCTGGGGGTTCTCTTATAGCGCTAAGCCGGCGGTTTCCATCTGGTGGCTAATGCTGACCACGTCACACCTGAGGACCCGAAGGGGGGGCAGGAGGTGGGATTACTACCGCTGTGGACGTCACGGCAACAAAGCGCCATAAGGCACCGTCACACAGGCACAGAGAATGAACGGAAGTTGGGGGGGGGTTACATGTACACACACACTCACATAAACAAACTACACATAAACAGACATGAACATACATGAAACACACAATGTCACATGAAATCTCATCTCTGCACACTCACTCTCTATCTGACACACACAAACACACACACACACACAAACACAGCTGGGAATCCTGACGTTTCTCTTGATCCAAAGCCCATTAGGGAAGAGGAAAGGGGAGGAAAGGAGACCTTGGATAGTGTACAGGTGGTGAGCTGCAGTACTTAGATACCATGGCCATATGATATTTTGAGGCCATAAACTCATTCATCCTCTCCCAACTTCTGTTGACAATGTTGGACTTAGGCAGCACTGACAGACACTACTGGTCAAAGCTTAAGCTCCCTTAGGACTCACTTTTTTCTGATAATGTCTGACTTATTCTTACTTCCCCACCCAGTCTCATGTTTTCTGTCTCTAGAATGTCTTTCTGGATCAGAACTGATGGGGCACATTTCCAACACTCTGAGACAATTAGTGTTTCAGACAGTTCTTTGTTGGTGGGTCCTTAGATGGAATTTCTAAAAAGACCTTTATTTCTAACCTAATCAATGACTATTTACGATTCAAACAGATTTAATACATTTTGTTTTTATAAAAGTTGATAAAAGAAACCTTCTGTTTAACCCCAAACTTTGTAGCAGTGTACTGATAATAATTATCCAAACTGTACAGGAAATGTTGTTTAAAAAGAATAAAATTATCCAAATTTCTTTTACTCCAAATAAAATTTTAAAAATCCCTATTTATTCTTTTCCTCATTCTTTCTCAGTAAGAATACGTACGCAGAATAGCAGAGAACTCCTTTCTTCATTTTAGAATGCTTTAATAGACTTGACGGTAAGTCTTTGTTTACAAGTGTGTCACTATTAGTTCTGTTAACTATCCTATCCAATCACTTAACACCTCATCACCTTTCTCAAAAGAGAAAGAGAGATACTTTGTTCAGCTTTCTGATTGTAAACTTGCAAAATAGGTAAATAGACAGGATTTTTGTTAACATTGAGTTTACACCACACAAGAATGTCTTAGATGAGCGAAACATGAGAGCCAAAAAGAAAAAAAAAAACAGAGGACGTAACATGAGGAGAGAGCAGAGGGGAAAAGATTAGAGGACAAGAGGAGAGGAGAGAGTCAAGAATGCAAAGAGGGCAAATTGGAAAAGTGGTCGGTCACGTTTCAGCTCAGTTAAGCCGGCGGTATTAACTCTGAAACCCATATGGCTCCATGACCGCACACGTAAACACACACACACAAATATAGGCCAAAGAACAGGGCAGAGGGGAGTGAAAGAGGGGAGAACAGGTGTGTTGACGACAAAATCTTATTAATTTCCTGGCACCAATACCAACCAACTCAGCTGTCCCTTCAGCTCTCCCTATGCTATACTATGGTAGCATCTCTATGTGAGTCAATGCATTTGTGAGAAATTCAATGATTGGCAACATGTGAATTACCGCAGGACTTAAAGCAAGGAAAATGTCTAAACAGAAACTTTCAAACCAATGACCTAAATGATGACAGGGCCCATTACTGAATGAATGCACACAACCTGAGAACTTTTGCCAATTTTGTCATGTACAGCATCAGTTCTATGAAAGTGGCTGATGACAAATCAGTGACTGTAAAACTGTGTAGAGGCTAAGTTCCAAATAATTTGACAAACGATTCACACACAAAGATATTGTCGATGGAAATTAACTACATCTAACACTGTAAAAACAATGTCACGGCACTCAATACTTTTAATTTCAATACTTTTAATTTTTTTTCCCCAATACTAGTCACACTAAAATATCAATATGTTTTGGGAAACTTGTCTTTAGAGTTTGCATGTTTTATTCCTATCATACATTCAGTCATGCCAGTAACATTCAGTCATCCTACACAATTAATATACTGTATCTCAACTATTTTAAATTCAAGTCAGTCTGTGAATATCTGTGTGAATTAAATATAGCTAGCATGGTGCACATAGTAGTGACAGCACTAAATCACTGATGCAATGTTGATATTAACTGTGCCTTAAAATACACTTTGACTGTTCATAACAAACTTGACATTGATTGTGTCTTCATAATACTTGATACATAATACACCTACTTGACTGTATAATTTCTCTTAATGTGAATTTTAAATCTCTCTGTGATGAATTTACTGCCAAACTGTACATTTATGTCTTCCATGCTGGTGGATGGCACTTTGTTTCATAGCTTCATGTTACAGGTCCATTCAACTTACTGTGCATTAATTAATTCCTCTGTGTTTAACCTCAGTTTGTCCAAAATAACTTTTCACATCTGAGACAACATGCATATTAAAACACATAAAGAAATGAAATAGTCCTGGCAATTATAGGTCAATAAGGGCAGATAGTCTTGTGCTAAACTAAACATAAGAATCCATGGAATCAGTGGTCCATGATTACTATGACTTCATGTGCAAAACAAAGTGCAAAAGGGATAAAACATACACAAACTTTTGTTGGATTTTAGTATTAAAATCATTCAAATCATATTGATGTTAGTGGCACACTTCTGTTACTCCCTGTTGCTTGACATCTGAGTAGGGTAGTCACATTAGCCATGGTGGAAGATATTTATGGCTCTTATGATAGAGGACAGATGAGAAGAGATTAGCCCAGAGAGAGAGAGAGAGAGAGAGGGAGACAGAAGGAGAGATGAGAGGATGAGGGAAAATTCCTGCTTTGTGACGTCAGCTGTTTATACCAGTAGGCAACACCGTCTGTTGACAGGCTCTCACCTGATCAACAAACGTGCAAACAAACATAAACATATGTCAGGGAGGCTCTCTCTCTCTCACACATACACACACACACACACACACAAGAACAAGAATAACCTGTTTACACACACACACAACACAGAAACACCACACACCTGCTAACAAACAAAAATATGTGTGTTTTTTTTCACATATGCACGCACACACAAATTCTCACCAGATCAGACGAACCCAAAGAAGGCAAATACACACGCCGATTGGCTTAAACACATAAAATAGCGATAGAGAACATAAAAGCAAGGAAACTAAAAAAGCTCAAAGACTTGTACACAGACAATGAAGAGAATTAATTAAATAAATAATTATGATTGATTGATTAATTAATTAATTGATTAATTATTTAATTCATTAATTAATTACACGCCCAATGAAGCAAACCCTAGGGCTACATTTGCACAAACCACAAGTGCACACAAATGAAAGACAATGACACACTCTAACAGACAGAGAGTATTAACAAAACATTAAAATTCAGTCATTATAACACACACACATACACAGTGAAATGATGCTATTGCTGCCCCATAATGTCCCCTCATGAATAAAATGAGGGTTGCACAGAGAGGTTTATATTGCCCTCTGCAGAACCACAGGAGCAATGCACGTAGCAAAATCACCTGCTTGTGGTCACTGGTGGTCACTCAGATATTAAATATAGTCAAAGATCCTTATCCTATATCAGGCCATCACAACAAATATTGCAGGTAATAAAGGCAATAATGTGCACAATTTGCATAATGAGCTTTCAAAGTTAGTTAAAGTTTAGATTTTAGGTTGGATAGGCTAAGTAGGTCTGGTCTGTGCATGGACTGAGCTTGGATTGAGCTTGGACTGACCTCCTTCCACCCCTCTGCTTCCTCCTCTCAATCTCACGCCTTCTTCTCTTTTCTCCTCTCCTCTCCACATCTCCCTGTTTTCTTTTCCTATCCTTGCAGCCTGTCACCAGGCCAGTGTGAACACACAGCATAGCATAGCACATAATATAGCACCATAGCAGGCACTTCAGACCCTGGCCTCAGAGGTCCTCTCATAATATAGTACCATAGCAGGCACTTCAGACTCTGGCTTCAGAGGTCCTCTCATAATATAGCACCATAGCAGGCACTTCAGACTCTGGCTTCAGAGGTCCCCTCTCTGTCTGTCTTTTTTTAATTTTTCTTTCTTTCATAGTCTCTTTCTCTCTTGCCTATCTCTCTTAGACTCCGTTTCTCTCTCTATCTCCATGCCAGGCAGCCCCGGCATTGTTTTGCAAATATATGTGAAGCCTGGGCTGGGTAACAAAGGTTGCTGTGGATACATGGCCCCTGTTCACACAAACAAGGGGTTTGGCGGGGCCCCCCTGGAATGAACAGCATGGGAACTAGGGAAAGAGTGTGTGTGTGTGTGTGTGTGGGGGGGATAGGGAGGTAAGAGGAGGTGGAGGGTGGAATGGTGAATCTCTTATAATGGGACACATGTAAGTGGTGTGAATGAGGGATTTTGGAGACCTGGAGTGACCCTCTGAATCAGTCTTTCAGGCCTTCACATCTCTTGTCTGACATACTTCTTTCTCTTTTAATTTTTTTCTGTAATTACTTCTTTCTTTCATTCCCTCTCTTGAAGTCTATCTGTCTCCCTCTGCTCCCCCCCTCTCTCTTACACACACACACATACACACTGCCCCCCTCTCTCTCTCTGGTTATTACTGAGAGTCTGTCTCATCATCAGGCAACACTTCTATACAAATTCCACAGAAACCACTTGACTGAAGACCAACCCCTTCCCACCATCCCTCACACACACACACACACACACTCACACAAAATAAACAGGCCCGTCATATTCCACAATCTTCACAAACACATAGAACTGACTAAGAAATACACAGCGACACAATAACAAGACTTCTCAAATTTCTTGTATGCCAGGAAAAGGCCGCCATCTTTGTTTCAAAAGCCGACAGACTGTCAGTCGGCAGTTCTGTTACTTCAGTGCCCTTACAGCACAACTGGAATGAACTGTCTCAGTCATGGCTCAGTTTAATGTCCAGTTTTACAGAAGCTGTGATGACTTACAGTAAATGTGTGACTGACCATTACACCATATTGTATGCAAGGAGTGACCATGACTAAGAACGTTCCAAACGTTCAACCATCCATTCCAAACATGAGATTTTAACACAACTAATAGTGAATTCCAAGTAGACTGTTTACCTGTGTGCTATGTATGTGTATGTGTGTGTGTGTGTGTATGTTTGCAAGCATATTAGGGTGTGTGTGCTTGTGTGTGTGTGTGCACAGACTCACCCTGAAGCGATGAGTGCCCGTGACTGTGCCATGGCAATGCGCTGCAGCGCGGGACGACTCAGTCCGGCCAGACTGGAGCGTGGGGGGAGCGGTGCGGCGCACGCTGATGACACGGGGCCCAGCACGCGTGCCGATGGTGTGGGGGCGCAGCTGGTCGTTGTGGATATAAGCGTCTGCCCGCCACCGCTGACACCACCACCTCCGCCTGCACCACCTGTGGCTGTAGACGATGACGTGCTGATGATGCCTGTACCAGACGCCCCACTGACGGTGTTCGTTGGCGTGGAAACAGGAGGAAGGGGTGGCACCCCTGATGAAGTCGGGGTGGAGACAGACGGCGGGGGCGGCGGCGGTATGGGGGGCGGTGGCGGTCTCGAGAATGTGGAGGAGGAGGAGGAGGAAGAGGAGGGCAGCATGGAGGAAGAGGCTGGTACGGAGGAGAGTGAGAGTCCGGCGGTGGCCGCCCCCAGCAAAGAGAGGGAGTGAGCAAAGCCGCCGTTGCTGCTGCTGCTGTTCATGCCGCCAGTAATGCTGCCCCCTCCACTCCCACCACCACCACCACCACCACCACCAATGCCCAGCCCCATGCCCATGCTCATCACACCCCCACCCCCACCAGGCACCAGCATGGAGTTCCGATGGGGTGCCAGGACTCGGGACAGGGACGGGGGATGGGGGAGGGTCAACGAGTACGAGTAGCCCCTCTGCGGGGGTCCTGATTTGGGGCTGGGAGGCTTAGTCAGGATTGGCGGGGGCAGGGGTGGCGGGGGCTTGCGTCCCAGTGTGTGCGCCCCCCCACTCAAACCACCAACTCCTCCGCCGCCACCGCCAAACCCCGCACCGGTCTTCACACCCAGGACCAGCATGCACTGCTGACACGAGCAGGGCTGCCCCAGTGAGGTGATGGCTGAGGCCGGGAGCGCTCCGCTCGGGTAAGCACTCCCATTGCCCCTGGTGACCACCCCAGACACCCCCACGCCCAGCAAACCCCCTCCGGCACCCCCAAGCCTTCCACCAGTGACCCCCATGCCTCCTTCCCCTCCTCCACCTCCTAACCCACCCACTCCCCCAACACCACCACCGGCACCGCCTCCAGGAGCGGCCACGCTGCTCGTCCATGCCCTGGGTAGGGGTCCCGTGACGAGTGGGTACGCCAGGTCTGAGCGTCGCTGGATTCGGCGACGCCGCTGCGTCTGCCGGTTGAACTGGGTCATGGTCTGCAGGTCAATCAGGTAGCAGAAGCCCAGCGGTGACAGGTCCAGCCAGGGCTGGTTGCGATCCCGCGCCGCCTGGATGGCGATGCTCACCTCCGTGTCGTACGCTGTCCACGAGCCCGAGTCGTTCTCCCACTCCCAAAGCCAGCCATGGCCCGGCGCTGATGTCGGGTCGTAGAAGCTGCGGCGCACCGGACGCAGGGTGCCTACACCGGGAGAAAAAAAAGAAGGATAAGACACCCTTTTACTGGACCATTGAGAAGATCAATTATTACCACTATCAGTAATTGATTATAGACGTTTGCCGTCTAAACACCAGTACCAGTGAAAAGTTAGAAATAGTCAACAGAACACACTACTGTTTCAAAGAGAGGCAAAACGGAAGGAAAGATACATAGAACCCTTTTTAAAGAACCATATGGATCAAGTACTCCAAAATATCAACAAATTAATTTAACCACCAATCACTCAATATACTAAGTGCATTCAACAAAATAAATACTTTCTGTTTGCTTGAGGTGGTTTAAAAAGCACATCTTAACATAGATATCAGCTGAAATGGGGGATGGGAAGGAGTTGAGCAGATGGAGATGGGATGGGAAGGAGTTGAGCAGAATCTCTCATCACTGGCACTGCCATCTTGAAAAACAAGTTTGGCTTATTCTTTTCTCTACATGATTTCTCTCTATGAAAAGAAGACTTAAGCTTTGGGTTTTGTGTTACGCTGGTGTGACAAACATGTTTACCTGTAGTGGCCATCAATGGTTAAAGGTGCAGTAAGCGATGCTGGTGGTTTTCATGTTTGTTTACATTTTTGTCCAACAAAGCCTCCATTATATTTGACCGGGGACCAAACAAAACATGCCAGTTCAGACCTCCTAGAGAAACTGCCCTTGTTTTCTGGTGGCAAGCTGCCCCCATTTGTGTTTCTAGTTTTCTGAGCCTGGGTTTCATAAAAATACCAGATTTTTTTATGGTAACCCAGGAAGTGGAGAAGTAGTGGATCATGAGAATATATTATTTTTTAGGTTAAAGAAAGTGTTCACAAACTGCATAAGATTTAAGAGTAATGGTAACAGCAATATTTTAGCGTTCCTCACTAACTGCCTCATGAATATAGATCAGCTGGCCTAGGAGAACTTCTACAGGCTATGAGTCTACAGACAAACACTGAGCTGGAACTGAACAAGAACTGACATGGAACCAGAATTGTAACAGGATCTTGGAAACCGGAACCAGCATAAAAACCAAAGCAAGTAAGGCCTTATACACACTAAGTGTATATTATAGCATACTCCAACATTGAAAGTTATGCTTTTTGAAAACGACCTCTGAGGTGGATAAATCTGAAAACTCTGGGCTTGCGTTGTAGTGTGTTAAAATGGAGTTGGCGACATGTTGTTGTAATGACAGTGATATAGCATTGCAGACACTACCACCAACAAAGACTATGGCCTTTCAGTGGTGTAGTGTGAACCTTTCAAAAAAATTATATGACAATGTGGACAGAGTTTGTTTTTACAAAAGATGCATAATTATTTACCTGAATGTTCTTTTTGAAACATAGAATGCAACACAAGGCACTTTGCACACAGACAATTACAACATTAATTAATTCATTAAAAAAACAGAAGAAAAACATAAATTCAGTCACTATTTTAAACCAGCTGAAATGTCTATGGGCAATAATGTCTGGTGACTCTATTGATATGAAGCAGCACATACACTAGTGTCACTGAACAGACCCTGTAGCCTTGATGGCTGTCTGGAGAACTCAGGCTATCTACATTACACCAGCGCATGAGGTGAAGTCAAGCAATCTCAGGACCATTGAAGAAGCTGAAGCTAAGGCCATGTTTACACGTATCTAGATATCTTTATGAACTGATATTTTTTAATCCGTTTATTTTTTGAAATGCATGCAACTAATTTTTTTTGCTGCAACAAATTAAATTCATCAGTTAGTTGTAAATTAATTGTGAACTATTTTTGTAATGAGCCAATCAGTCTGTGCCATTATTAAGGCAAATAGCTAAAATTATCTGAAATTCTTAAACTACATTTTTTTTTTCACCATGTTTGACCATTTTGCACCATTTGTATCAATCAGACAGACAGATTAGTCAACTATTTAAAAAAATGTTAGACCAAGTTGCAGCCCTATGCATGCAGTTGTATTGTGTTTAGCATAACACAATATTATAATCAAAAGGTGTGGCTGAATCACTTTTGAGAGATGTATTCTGTTGATCCTAGAAAACTGACTGACTATATAAAAAATGTTAAGCAAAGTTGCAGCCCTGTAGTTGTATGTATTATGTATGAACATAAGGCAATACTATAATCAAAGGATGTGGCTGAATCATTTCTGCTAGATGTGTTCTGTTGATCCTAACAACATTTTCTTGCATTAGCTGCAACTCTGCCCAGTTATACATAGCAGCTCTTGCTGAAATCATTCATTATATTTTTAAGTGAAGCCTGCAGAATATGGGACTCAGAGTGCAGCATCACAGTGAACACTGCAACCTTCACACAACACACACACAGGCCGAGAGAGAGACATGACCCAAATTACATGCAGCATTGCAAACAAGGTTCCTTTAAGCAGTACAGCTATTCAGAATGGATGGATAGACTGTCTTTGAAGGAGTATATCCCCACACCACCATTACCAGTAGACCATTAGCCATTTCATGCTCTTCCATCTCTGGCCTAGGGATGGGGATGGGACAAAGTGTGGGGGGATGGGACAAAGTGTGATAACAAGTGTTAAGACAGAAGAAAGTTTCACTTAGAACAAAAAAACTGAAAAATATGAAACCACAACCAGTTTGCAATACAACAACAACCTGCTATTCCAATGTCCTTAAATGGATGTGTGAGCAAGTCCAAGTACAGGGTGCCAAAGGCCAAACCCAAGAATCAATGCTTGCATAAGAAAATTTGGTCCAAACTGAGTGGTAGGCTACCAGCCCTGGAACTCAAATTAGCATTTACATCAGGCCTGCATGACCTGCACTGGCCATCTCTGCATCCCGCTGCCAGTACTAAATGCATGCTGAGACTGAGCATAATGTGAGTCAAGTGTAGTTTTCACATGATTAGTATGTCGGCCAATCTGACAACCCATGAAATTCAAGACAAAGGTTATTCATTCCATTACACACACACATACACACAATCTCTCTTTTTCTATCTCTGACCTCACTATTCATTGTTTGCCCTCAACTCACTTATTTTTCAGGGGTGATGGATCTCCCACCCCCCACCCCATTACCCATTCCTCCTTAAAAACACCCCTCCCCTCTCTTCACTCTATATTCCCATGCATTCCCTTGTCAGACTTTCCTCATGCAACGATGCATGAAGTACAATAGCTTATGTCAGTGTGCAGGGTGGGATATGCAATAGCTTTTCACAATCCTGCCAGCAAACAATCCCTCCCTTTGTATCTGCTGTTTCCTCTCCAGCAACGATATTTTTCAATAGTGTGAAGCAGACACCAAACAGGCTCACTAAAACATGTACAGAGATGGGTGTTAGCACGCCTGCGATGTGTGGAAGAGTTGTGACAAGGCAAGGGGCCTGGGAGCGTCTCAGGGGAGGGGTTGTGAACATGATCAAAAGTGGTTGCATTGTATGTGGAGTGGCAATGTCACATTCTCACAACCAGTTTAAGCAACAATTGTTTGTTGCCATCAGGCCTCTGCCTCGTACAGACATCATCTGTTCGATCGTCGTCTACTGTTCATCCTTACCAGTGTCTTGCCGAAACTGGTGCATGGATTGCAAATCGATGATGTACGGCGACAGCCTCGAGTCAACCTGGCCTAGTACCACACTGCTTCCCCGTGGGTCGCTGCGGATCACCGCCTCGATGTGATGAGAAACGGCCGGGCTGTAGGGTCGCCAGCGCCCGTGTTCGTTTAGCCATTCCCATACGACCACGGCCGATGCTAGCAACATCATACACCTGAGAGAAAGAGTGAGAGAGAGAGAGACAGAGAGAGAGACTAATGTTAATCAATGGTACAATGTGATGCTCGATCCAGATGATTGCTGCCGGTTGCTCGTAACAGCTAGCCTATTTCATATGCAGCGACAGCGGCGCTTGCAAGACAGATGCAGCCTTAATACTACAGTACAATTTCTGATAGAGGAAAGGTGGAAACGCTATCTTAGCAACGAAGAGGTCATAAACTTGTATGATGAAGTATGCATCGTAATAATAAGGCTGTCAACAACGTCGCTTTATATTTTATGTGATTATGTGACAGACGGATGATGGCCATGCACAACGTAGCCCTGGCTTCTCAAACCATTGCAGGCTTGTATTGCCTTGCCTTCTGAAATGAAAAATGGAGACACTTCACGCGAATACAACCTGCATCACTACTTATACATTAGCTAGCCAGCTAATCAAACGTGCAAAGTAGCCTAAATCACGGACATAATCTGCACATAGCATCTGATAATGATCCAATTTGCATATATGAACAAACGATGCAGGAAAGGTGTAGCTTTAGGAAGCCCTATGCCTTTGCAGGCACACGTTTAGATTGACATGACAGAACACAGCATCAACTCCGCTAGGTACCATTTGCCATTTTAGAAACATATTTACCAGTGGCGGATTCCCGATGCCAAGGCCGCCTTCTACCGGAAAATACTTATGGATGCCGACAAGAATCCATCCTTAAATAAACATTTTGTGTTTGTCTCGCGCTGCTGCAGTCGAGACTCTTGTGGAATACACTTCTTTGGCAGACCTTTCCAACAACGAACATAGAAGCAAATTATCCAATTCTATCCTCAGGTTTTGTACTAAATGCATTACATCCCACAAGCATAATTCGAGCCATTTTTCCTAATATTTTCAGTGGCAAGACGGTGATTGCTCGTGTGTGGGTATACCACGCCTTGAGTGCATGAAAACGACCCAATCACTGTTCGGCATCTGACTTCTTAGTGCTATTAGCTCCGCCCATGTTCACTACCTCTCAACCAAGACTTGTCCCGAGTTTCTCGGGAGTTACTGGTTGTCACCATTTCCTATCATTTATTTTCATCCAGAATTTACTCCTAAATGAATCAAGACTATAATTTGTGGAGAAAACCCGACAACGACCATTGTCAGAACTACTTAACGTGCATACAAAATACTCGTGGAGATGCCGGGGATTGAACCCGGGACCTCATACATGCGAAGCATGCGCTCTACCACTGAGCTACATCCCCTCAACATGTCGATAGTGTGAAACCATTGGTTTTTAATCTAATTCTAATCGAATTCGTCGAATTCGATGGAGTTACACGAAGGCATATGCCATCGAATTCGGTGGAAGACTATCGTCCTGTTTTTGTCCAAAATGACATGAAAGATTAATCTCTAGACCACCTCGTAGCACTGTGTATGTGCGCTGTCATTGCTCAATTTCTAATTGTTCAGTTGTTCAATGTCTATGCAGTCAACTTTCCTTCTCAACTCATTAAGGCTGAATACGAACAGACGATAGGACAATACGCGTTTAGCTTACAAGAGAAGTTTATTGACAAATAAACACTTCAGACACTCAAACACGTTTAACACGACATAAAAAAAGGTAAATTGACCTAAAGGAAGTGGTAAAGTAAGAGAATGAGGACTCCAGGTTTACAGGTTTATCAGGTTTACCTCTAACTCCGCGTTACTTATCAAGGTATGCCACTTAACCACCTGGGGGGTATACTACGAAGCCAGGTCAGTGGCTAAACTGGTAACTTCTGGAGTAACCGCTAATATGACAACGTGTCACTTCAGAAACAAGTGATGCTCAGTGGAGGGCTCTTTTAGAGATTAGTGGTAACTCCCCAAAATACCCGGGTTAACCAGTAACCCTACTTAGTAGTACAGGCCCCTGGAACACCCCCTTGAGCTCTAGCTGAAAACAAAACAACTTGTCTGTTGCAGTTACACTTCATCTTCCATCCCCTTTCGCAGTAACATCACATGGAAACAATGCATTTATAAATCTTCCAGGAGCAGCTTATGGGCAAATATAGAACAAGACAACAGGCTATAATTTGCAGGCACTAAGCCTAGATGTACTAACATCATTCTAAACTTCTACTGTTTTGAGTCAATGGTGTATAGTTTCCATTAAACATCGTCTGTAGGTCTATATAGCACTGAATCTCAGGATAAATATAATTTTAAATAATTAAACTTTGCTTTCATTCATCAATCTTGTAATATTTCTGTAAGCAGTCAAAGTGACACTAAACTTTCAAACAGTAGGCTAGTGCATCTTTGCCTCAGTTGTTGCCAACATAATCCTGTGCTTGCTATAGGCCTCTATAGGCCTATTTGTTTCATGACAGTCTAGGCCAGGGGTACTCAAATGTAAGCCAAGAGGGTTCGCACACTAAAGTTTCTCTGATTCAAGGATCAAACAAGCACTATGTGATAGGTCTAGGTCTGGATGAAACCGCATTTGGGTCCGTATCCAGACCCTCAGCGCCTATTGAGTACCCCGGGCCTATAGGCTATTTGAATCTTGTCTTAATCATGTCATGAAGCTGTATTCTTCAGCTTGAATGAACTGGCCTAAATCATTTCCAGAACAGGCAACAGAGGGAACTAAAAGAAACAATAATAAAAAAGATAGGCTCATATAAAGGAAAAGAAAAAAAAAGATAAAAACTGACACTGAGGTGATCATTGCCATTGAGTGGACCTTCATATTCTCCACATGAACAAGACAACATTTTGAAATTATCCCTGTCTGGTAGATGTTGGTCAGCTATATAACAGGATTTAAAAACACTCAAAATGCTTTCTTTTGTAGAAAACCCCATCATTTGCAGAGCTTGTAAAATGCCATTGCATTTATGTCTCTATATTTATGTCTCTCTGGGTAAGAAGTGACATCACCTGGTTGTTATTGATGGTGTCTGTGTGCAGCAACAGCTTGATTGCTGCACCTTGATTGTACCATGATGTCATTTTTTACAACAATGGCAGTTTACAAGTGAAAGGATTTTCCAAGCTCTTAATACAACCTAAAACATTTTGAGTGTTTTTAAATAACATTCATGTAGCTGATGCCAACATCAGTCTTATAAGGCCAACATGTACTAGCCAGGGATCCCTTTAAATCATATATTTAAATTCTGAAGCTTTTTGGGGTTTCTAAAAAATGAAAGAAGAAAAAAACAAGGTACACTGACTTTAGGACTACTTTTTTATATAATATGAGCAAGTTGTTTACAAAATTAGCCCAAAAGTCAATGTGCTCTAGTTTTTTCATCTTTTTTTTGACATTACACCCTCAGCATTGATAGACACCACATGCGATTTAGAAGAAAAACTTGAGGATTCTGGTAGAGCTTCACTGCTTCTGTTAAATATGCCTTTTAAGGCCTTGCTTGCCTTCCATTCTGCGTTGTGCTGCATTATCAAAACTGCAGTATTTTCTCCTAATTGCCGTAGCCTACACTGTAGTATACGCAATATTTTGGACATGAATAACTTGCATGCATGCAAAATACTGCTCACTGCAGAAATGCAATATTTTGGACATAGAGTGTACAGCGCAGTGTACTTTAAAAATCAGTTTTCTTATCAAGCAAGTGCAGTTTCTTGTTTTATTTCTTATTTAATTTTTCTGTAAGGAATGTTGGTGTTTCAATTTTGCTGTTTATGTGGACGCATGAGGTTCCACAGTTGTCTTGGGGCCTACTGCTGTAGCCTGCTATTTCAAAGGTAAGTGGAATATCTATTACGTGGCATATTAGGCCTGTAGTCCTACTACAATAAGTCTACTACTAACACACTCCTCCCCACTTTCTCTCACAAGGCAGTTAGATCAATGCTCTCATTTTCATCCTTCTCCTCTCCTGACCAAATGGCACTGCCTGAGATCTCCTGGAGGTTGACAAGCAAACCCAGGCTTTCAGTGTTCTTTTCCTCCTTTCTCTCATCTTCCTCTTGTCCTTTCTCTGACTCCTCTCCCTCTCCTTCCTCTTCTTTTCTCTTCTCTCCCTCCTGATCATTATCCTTATCTTCAACGTCCTTCATCAGTTTGGCACGTTCCCTAAGGTCCGTCCCATCCATGCTTGAGTAGTCGTCAGAATCATCTCCATCATCAGTATGTTCACCTTCACTCTGAGCTCCAACTCCCTCGCCGTGGTTGTCTGACGGGCTTTGTCCAGTTTCCACATCTCTGTCCTTTGCTAGCCGCCCATCTCCGATGACCTCCTCCTCATCATGACTACTAGGCCTAGGCCTGGGCCAAAGGTGGATGCCCAGTCTAGTTTCCATAGCAACAATCCCTGACCTCACTCGGTCAAGGAGGCCTCCTTCATCTAGCACAAGCTTGCGGACAGTGTACTGATCGTTGGTGTCACGGTTCAGACGCCAATACAGGTACACCAGCATAAGGATTAGGATTAGGAGCAAGAACAACAACATCCAGCATGTTGTGTCTGTGTTGGTGTTTGTCATGGCTAAAAGAGGGGGGTGGGGTGTGTGTGGGGGGGGAGGAGTGAGAGAAAAACGGATAAGTATGATCAAATGTTTACATTTTACATCTCATACATCTCAATTTTTTTAACTGAACACATAAACAAAATATTTTAGCTTTTTAGGACAATAACAGTGTTGGCTAGCTAGGCCTTCTGCATAAACTACGGTATATGTATCCTTTCTACAGATCAATACAATTGTGTGCTTTATGTAATAGGGGAGAACAGGGTAAAATGGGCCCCATTTTTTCATCATTCTGCTCTGGTGGAGGTTTAGCTGTACAATTGCTTTATCAAACAAAAATTCAAAGTGTTTTACTACTTCAGAAACCAGTGATTCTTTCATAACTTACACAGGTAAGGTGATCTCTGCAAAAAAGTGGTCTTGTGAGACAACTTAACCCTTGTGTGGGGTAAAATGTGCCAGGTAAGTTGAGCCAAAACAAAGAATTTATTGAAAAAACATGTCATTTCTTCTGACATTGAAGTAGAATAGCACCAAATTGAGATTTAGCAAAATAGAGCAATGACATTTTATGACTTAACAAGACAGGTGGCCTTTTACATGCTATTTTGAGATGTCTGAGTAAACAACAACCTTTTGTCCATTTAACAGATTATCATTACATGTGTCATGGACACAGAGCAGTTGAATAAGCTCAACTTACTCCTGACCTGACTGCTCATTTTACCCCACCATCACAGAGAAAAAAAGTCTCTCACAACAGGTTAGTCTCACATTCAAGATTTTTTGTAGCCCTCACATCAATTATAAAAGCAATAATTGAGATATAATCAGAATAATCTTTTATTTAAGCTTTCTCTAAATCTCTAAATTCTCTAAATTTCTCTAAATCAACTTAACTCTCAACTTAATGAATGGAATCCAACCAGAATGCAAATGCTCAATATTTTAATATTATCTTTTTAAAGATATCTGCTATGCCCTTCCCTGGGAGGAATGGTATCTTCCTAAACATCACGATTAAATATTGATAGGGATTCCAAGAAAAAAAAAATCATTCCCCTCATATGCTCATCTTACCCCGTTCTCCTCTAATGTAGCAACTCAATGTAATTCATAGCAGTTCATAACATTCTTAAACACTGAAAATGAGTAAGAATTGAATGTATGTCATTTATGATAAATTAAAATTACAGTAAATTTCACCAACCAAGTTAAATTCACTCAACGTCCCCTCAGTGAATGTCTCGGCTGGGAGAAGTCTCACTGAAAACACATGAAGTATGAAACAGTTTTGAAAGGTGTGAACCTCTGAACAGGCACACCTAGAGTGTTAAGAGTGTTAAGTAGCTTAGAGAAAGAGCAGTGTCTAACTTTCTAGATATATTTCAGTGAGAACAATGTAAAGTTAAAGAACACACACACACATTCACACATACAAACGCGCGCGCACACACATACACACCCACACACACTTAGAGAGCGGGAGCGGAAATGGTATGTTGTCTACTTTCATCCAAATTAGAAATTCCATTTTAATTATGAATTTTGTAAGGATTTGGTTGCATTATTCCAAAGTTTTGGCAGTATAGACAACATTGCCAAGACAAAACATAACTCTTTTTTGCTTACAGACTTTTTACAATAATGTAAAACTATGTAAAATTACATTGAAATAATGATGAAACAAAATAACAGATTTCCATGATCACAAATTCTAAGAATATCAAATGATTTCCCACAGGATATGTGATCATGATCATGATGTGAAATGATCTAGTGAATAGACTTAAATATAGAAATGTAATTGCAAATGTAAATATGTATATATATATATATATATATATATATATATATATATATATATATATATATATATATATATATATATATATATATATATATATATATATATATATATATATATATATATATATAACACATATAACTATAGAAATACAATAGATAAATCTCAAACGCGGGCCTGTTACTGCGAAAAGTAGATGAGGTATGGGCACCTTGTCAAACAAATGTCATATAGGTAAAAGAAATAACATGCCAACAGATGTCATTCAGAGCAACAGTTCAAGCACAATTGAGGTGAAAACAATCATGTTTAAAACAAACCTGTGCTGTGTGACTGTCAGGATGAACTCTGCACAATTTCCAATTTTTAGGTCCTCTAAAATGCAAGGTGGGGCAGTTGAAGATGGGTAACAACATGTACAGTACAGAAAGAAAGAAAGCATGAAGAGAGGAGAGGAGAGGAGATGAAAGACGGAGGCCGAGCCTCTTACTGCACGTCCAATAAGAAGAATGGTTTAAATATGATCTTTTTCCTCTCAGGGAGGAAGAAACAAAAAAAGAAAGAGAAAAGAGGAAGTTGAATATTCAAATGCAGTTGAGATGGGAGGGTAATCAAATGAAGCAAGATGATTTCCATTAACTCAGATTAGCATGACTACAGTAGCACAATGCACATATGTAGTAGTTTGTGTTTGTGTGTATGCAACACGCTGCATATATGTTTGCAGCAATATGTATGTATTCCCTCCTAGGATGATACAAACCTTCCTTTTATTACCAACCTGACAGGGAAATGAATTTCTAAAAATTCAAAAACAGCAGACAAAACAAAAAAACATTTGAATTTGATTGCACTTGTGCCTGATTAAAATACAATGTTGTATGGAATTTGACAGAAGTGGCATTTTAAGACAAAAACGCCAAAAGAAAGCTTCATCTATTGTCAACACATTCAGCTGAGGAGAAGGGCGGTGTGAGTTTTGCAGCGTGGGCCGGAAGGAACTGGTTGACTGAGGTTAGGCTGAGATGGGCCTGCACGCTAAATGGCTCAGGGACCACATCCTGTCCCTGCTATGCGGCTGCTGCTATCAGCTGGAGCACATTGCAAGGCATAAAGGCACCAGCCTTCATACAACTCACATCCAGTTTCACTACAGAACTGAAGACTGACGTTTACAGGCCAAGGAGTTTTGGTTGACGAGAGATGGTCCAATGGTTGGTTTATGGTTTGCTCATAGAAGTGTCTGGACTGTCTATAGCCATTGGCTTTTTTGAGATGCGTTTGGACCTGATTCAGAATCATGGCCAGTTCTGTAGATCTGAAATGTTTTTTTTTTCTTTATATCTATTAATGCATCATAGTTTTCTGTCAGCTGCTTGTTATTTGGCAAGCTCAGATTTCACTTCCTGTTCAAAATTGACTTAGAATAAATGGTTCAAGACAGCCTTGGCAATGGAGACATTGTGTTTTTGGTTTGGTTTACTGTATCCACATATGTAAATCAAAGAACTTGAATTGTGATCCTGTTCTAAAACTCAATGAACCCAAATACCAATCCATGGTGTGCCACAAATATAGGTACACAGGGACTGGACACACAGTACAACAAGTGGAAGTAAAGTTTCTGTGTTTATTGGAAAGTCCAAAGTATTTTATCTCAACTACAGCACTAGTCTCAAAATACACAAAATTATGACTGAGGAAAGCATAGACGCATGTACACATAAAAAAGTCAGAAAAATCAGAAAATAAGGACAAGCTCATACCCTTCCTTGATTGTAACAACCATGATGCCACCAAAGACCACAGGGAAAATGTAATAAACTTCACCTTCATTGTACAGAAATTTACTGTGAATTAACAGTAGGCAAACATCATGTTTGTAGTCCTACGAGAACAGGAAAGCTGAATCAACACAACATCTTTGCTAAGCAGCTTCTATTGCTTATTAATCACTCTCAACATGACTTGTTAAATAATTGTTCAAGTGCAAAATCAAAAGATACACACTCACACACACTCGCACACAAGATTCAATCAGTGTTATACACTGATTGATTTAAATGAGCTAGTTGTGTTATTTAAGACTTACACAAATTCAAGATATCTGGTAGCAAAAAATAACAATGATCAGTTACAAAATGAATCACACCTAACAGTCTTATTTAGCTTGAACTGCCAATATGCAGCATTATCAACCACAATTCAGCTGTTGTACACAGTGCAGCATGTTTGTTAGGTACTGGAGTAGCTTCAAAGGCTCAGGTTTTTCAAAAAAAAAAAAAGAACAAACAAAAAAAAACGAAAGAATCTATAAATATAAATTAGTAGGATTGTAATGCCAAGATATATACCATAGAAAAGCTACAGTGGGGAAAACAAGTTATTCAACCACCTGAGGCAGGGCATATACTTCATATGCACACTCTCACAGAGTACAGTGATATGGAATTTATAGTTAGCAGCAAAAAGAAACTACCTGACGCATGAGCCCTTGAGCACAATGTGGAAAATGAGGTCGCTAAGTTTCTCATCCTTAACTGTTTTTCCCTCTCTTCAGTCAGCTTTTCTTTCTTCCTTCAACGAAAACAACATTTGAAGCTATCTCTACTAACCCTGGTGCTCGAGACCTGCTTCTAACACTATAAGCACGTCAACAGTGACTCATCATCATTTAAATCAATGCAGCATTAGTGTAATGAATGTATTACCTATTGTCTTGGCTCTAGTCAGTACAACATCCTTCGTATAGTCAGTACAATGATATGCTTAGTATTCAATCCTATTCACAGACATCTTTACTGTCCTAATGAACTTTGTGCCTCACTAGTCCATGTTACTACATGCCCCCATGATGCAATCAAGCTACTAGAGGACGTTATAAGGTTACGAGTTGGGCTGCATGTGGGTAGCGGGGTGGGGATGGGAAGTGGGCACACCACTTTGCCACTTGAGGACAACAATCAGACATCTCCGTCCTCGATGCGAGCAAGCTGCCTCTCCAGGATGTCAATGCGCTGCCCCTGGGCCATGACGACTGCCTTCAGAGCCCGCACCTCCGCCAGGATCTCATTCAGCTGTTCCTCCTGGAGAGAGGTAAGAAGGAGGGTGGGAGGAAAAAGAGGGATGAGTGAGATGCGTGAGATGGTGAGAAGTGAGAGAGATATTTGAGGTGTGAGAGGAGTAAACATTAAACATGGTGGTGAAACAATAACAACAGAATGAATGGATAACATACCCACAGAATAGAGAAGGAATAAAAGGGAATGCATTAGAGGACAGAAAGACAGTGAATTCTGAGGTTCCAAATTACAAAGGCAAAAATAGTAAAGAGGAAGACACTAAATTAATCATACTAAAAGTCCACCCCACTCCCGCTGCCCTCGCTCACCTCTTTCTGGGACTTGTCTGTTACTGCCTCTGTCTCCTGGACAACCTTTGCTGGGGCGGTGGTTTCAGGCTCTGTCTCCCTGACTACAGGAGTTGCTGTGGCGGTGGGTGCAGAGTTTGCGCTTTGGGGGGGCAGTTTGGGGCGGCCTCTGAGCGTGTCCTTATGCTTGGAGGCGGGGGCCACGTAGCCACCACTCAGAGAGATGAGGAGAGGTGGGGCGTCCTGGCCAGCGATCCAATCTTCAGCCAGCAGAGAGGGTTCTGGCCCCGCTGTGTCGGGATAAAGATCGCCCTGGAAAAGGTCGGACTGAAAGTAGGGAGAGAAGGAGGAAAAGGATGGAACAGATGAGAGAGGTAAAATGGACAGAAAGAGCGATATATATATATATATATATATATACAGAGAGAGAGAGAGAGAAAACATGTGTATGTACGGGAGAAAAAGAGAGGGAAGAGTAAGGACAGAAATTACACAGATAGACAATGACAAAAAAGTAAGAGGGACAATTTGCAGGGTGAGAACAAAAGCAGAAGAAAAGAGGGAATAAAATGGATAGAAACATGGGGAGAGTGAGAAAGAACATGCATGGAGAGAAAGGGACAGAGAGAGTGTGAAAAAATGAGAATGAAATACAAAATAATAAAAAACAAAAGCAGAACAGAGACACATCAACATCCCCTTTCTGCCTGAGAATGCCCATGACTACAGAGAACATTTCAGACTCACTGTCCTGAAAAGGAAGTCGGTTGCTTACCTTGCGTGGCACAGTCATGGAGATGGGTTCAACCTTCCTCTCGTGAAGTTTGTAGAACCTGTAAATTACAGAAACAGAACTATATATTTAACACTAATTCTACAGATAGACAAACAAACACCACTCCAGTGTTTGAGTGCAAATCTCAAAAATGGTATTGCACATTGTCTCTTAAATGTATTCAATTCGAACTGTAAAGTTCGTTTTAAATGGTTTAAATGTTGGCCTTAGTGGTCTGCAAGGTGTCAACAAGGCACAGATAGAGAGAGAGTGACTAGAGATGTGATTTCATTTAGCTATGTGAGATGTTACCCGTGTGGATTAAAGTTGACCATCATTAACATGTCGGTGTGATGTTATATGAGGAATTTAAGGGTTATGGGTTGATTTTCCAGACTTTTCCTTTAACTGACATTGATCAGTCAAAGTTAGTTTATACGCCTCAAGTCATTGAGAGCCGAGGGCTTAGAGCTGGCATTGGGATTCCATTGTATACATTCTGTATACATAAACTATACATAGGTATAGTTCCATATAGTCTTTACCTGGCGATCTCACACTTGTTGACGTCCACACCTCGCTTGCACAGGAAGCCTGCGCCTCTCTGGGGCTCCTTGCTGCTGTACAGGCTGATGAAGTGGACGTACGGGGACTCGTCTGTCACCTCAAAGTAACGGATGGTGCAGTCACCCTAGAAGACACCGAAACATTACGTCATGCTGTGTTTGTGTATGTGTGCATGTATTGGTACTGACAGACATGACATAAACAAATGGCAATATTTTTGCTGGTCAAAAAGAATTCCACTGAAAATGAAAACAAAAAATGTATTCTAAATCCTGTTCATGTTGATATAAATGCACATGTAACCTAACTTACTTCTCACTAGATAAAAGACACTGAGTGAGTGCTGATAGTTAGTATTGCATATTAATAGTTTGTGACTTTACTTAACTTTTGCGCTTAATTATTTGTGTTCATGCAACACTATATACATGACTAGAGTGAGATATTTCCCTTGACAAACAAACAACTGCAAACATAATCAGACAAAAGTACCTTTCCACACAGATAGACCATGCTGGTATCTGGGTCATAGAACGGCAGCAATACTCCATTACTAGTGTCCATCTCTTGAATAGCCATGGGCTCAGTGAGATCCCTCTGCACAATAACACAGGAACAACATTCTACATATGCATACAACATAAGCACACAATATACAGTACATGCATACTCTAAGCCAAGCTTTCACACACACACACAAAAACACCTTTCACATACACACATACTCACACACCTTTCACAAAAACACAAACACAGACGAACAGACACACACACACACACACACACACACACACACACACATCCTTCTGTGCCTTTATCTCACCGTGTCCCACAATGCTAGCTGCCTCTCACTCATGCGGCTAAATCCTGTGGTGAGGATCTTCCCATCAGACAGGAACACCGCCCTCATTGGTCTGGTGCCCTCATGGGCCTTCTCCTTCACCTGGGTGGACATAGAGTGACACTTTTCCTACTTACTGTTTTAGATTGCTTGGTATTATTTAGTTCCATACACGTTTTATAACAGATTAGACCATAATCAAAAATCTTCTGAGTGATCCTCTTTATTAAAACTCTTTGGCAATTTGTCTTTTCCCATCTTATGCTACACAACAACACTACCAATAATGTGAAATACTCTCCTATCAGAGAGCCTCATATCAGAACAGTCAAATGTTAATCCATTCTTTCCTGCACTCAACAGGTCATTGAGTCTTGCTATCAGCCTGTGTTGGCAAAATTCAAAATCACATTCTATCGACCAGAAGTGTCTATGTCTGTCAAATTTTTGACTGTGTTGTGAAAGGGATGCCAAAATGTTGCAGTCTGGTGTAAGCTAGCAGGACATGATTACTATTATTACACATGCTATTAACAGTGAAGCTGAGGTCATGCCATTTCTTATTCTTTGTCTTCAAATAATTACCACCAATAGCAACCGGTCACAATTCATTGTGACAATGATACAAAAACAATGATTTTCAATTAACTGCCCTTGCTCTGTGGTGAGTGAAGAATTGAAAATGAATAGGCCTACAGTACGCTCTGAATGAGCAGTGGCTGAGTGACTATTTTGAAGGGTTCCCACCTATGTTCACTAACAATTTAAATCCACAACGAATTTTCAGTAACCTTCAATGATCTAAAAGGCCACTCGAGCCATTCATGGTCTAAAAGTGCTCCACAAATGCATATTTTTTATTGGGGTAATCATGAAATGTGACTTAAACAACAAGACTGAATAAAATGTTTTTTTTAGTGCACTGTTACTGCACTGATTCTATACATATGTAAACAGCAATACAATTCTGTGGCAAAAACATAAATCTAAGATGTCCTCTATCTTACTGACTTTTCATGACATTCCTATGTGTTCTATGATTGTGGGAACTCTGACCTTGAGGATGGTCCCACGGCGTGGATCGATGACCCGCAGGGCCTTGTCCTTACAGGTGGTACAGACAACACTGCCCTCCCTGTTCCAACACACACTGTAGATGAGGTCTGGGTGGGCATCGCTCAGCTGGTACACAAGCTCCCCTGTGCCCACATCCCAAATGCATAGCATGTTGTCACAACCTGCAACCCACGAGAGATGATCCAACGAGTTGACCAGATTAGCATGAACTGCACATTATGATTATATGACAAATGACTGACAGTGACTATACAGTAGAGACACTGATGGGACACTGAAGGCATCCACTCCATGAGCTTATTGTTAGCGACTCACTCCATGAGCTCCGAGCTCAAAAGACATTACAGAAACACCACAAGGCCTATTTTCAAGATCAGTAGCGCTTTGTCTACAGGATAGAGCGCAAGTTGGTTTGGAGGTGGTCCCGGAGACAATTTGGTATTTTCACAATGAAAAATGTAAAAACTGAATGAACCAATGAGAAAGCCATCTCCCATTGTCTTTGAGAGCCAGGAGCGCACAAGCCTTAGCTAGTTGGTATTTCCCCGTCTACTATTCTACTATTAGAAAGCCACCTTGGTATGCTGATGCACTGAGGGAAATTATTTTGAAACATCAAAAACTTACATAGGTCTAATAACATAGATAAATGGCTATAGCATACACAATAAATAGATTACGTAGATCTCAGGCTTTTGATTTTCCCTGAATAATTAATTGCAAAAATTAATGTAAACACGAGCTGTCTTCTATTTGTCAACAATGAAATTCATGAAGAATTTCCTTGTTAAATAGGCTGCCTATAAGAGGGAATTTCCCAGATTAGTTTTCCGAATACATGATGTGTTTCAGGGCCAAGCGGATGGCTGGGAAATTGGCAGCTTTTAAGCTGTAGTATGACACCCAATCAGAAAAATCCTTCTAATGTAATTTAAATAACAATGTAAATAACACTTCCCTCCATTCCATGTGAAGCAGAGAGGCATCTATGCCCCATCCCTTGTTTCATCTATAATGATATTAATAACAATAATTATTATTATTGTTATTATTATTATAACAAATGAGCACAGCAGCAGTTAAAATCACCGTCAACAGTCTTCCACATCTTAATCTTTAGATGCATTTTTACTCTCACTTCTTCAGGGACATCATAAAGATTTTTCTATTGTAATACCTTTCATTGTAGCTGAATTTGTTGTTTTTGCATAAATGAGCACTGCTGCTAAGCATCCCTGTAGAAGACAGAAGCAAGGTGTGCATGCAATGAGTACTCCCTTCCATATCCCAAAGCATTATACACCCATAATGCGCCACTGACTTCCAACCAGGCTAGTCTTGATCATTCGAGGGATCAGCTTCTCCTTAATTCAAATAACACCAAGTGAACTTTATGCTGGATCACACCTCTTCTTTTAGCTGACACGCCTCTGAACTTAATTTCCTATTGAGACAATGTGTGTGTGTGGCAGAAAAATGACTGATGCACTCATACAAAAATACAACAATGGCTTCTGTCTGTCGCAAAAGCCTAGAGCTCTGTCTGCACGATAGGGTCCCATGTCTTAGATGGAGAGTGCTGTCACATTCTCTCTCTCTCTCTCTATATATATATATATATAGAGAGAGAGAGAGAGAGATAGATAGATAGATAGATCTATATCTATATATGTAGATATATACATAGATATAGATATAGATGTGTTTGCGTAAGCATAGCAATAATGCAAATACGTCCACCAAAGTCAAATGACAATGACTCTGCTAAGGCACTGCTGGTCTGGCACTACCTGGCAGGTATTCCAAGTAAATGGTTAGGTAATAAACCTGGTAAACCTGCTAATAGAGTAGCCTGTTGGCTTTGTTTAGTTAACAGAATAAGGACCTCAGGGTCTTTTATTATCAGATTTACCACTACCTCTGGGTTAACTTTAGGCTCATGCATCAGCCGCTTTCACGTTGGTTCACTTCATGAAGTGTCAAGAAGCATGTATTCACTCCACAGTGGGCAGATACTCTCTGCTTCAACTATTCGCTACTGTTTGGTTGTGACATACGTTACTTGCTGGAATGCATCGTTTGAATTCAACATTATCGCTTTCAGCCCTCCCTCTGTTCGCTCTTGGCCCGTCCCAGTTCAGAGACAGTGCGAAACGAAGCCTACGCCTGGCTCCGTGCTGCAGAGGTGGAGCTAAAAGAAACTGAGCGGAAGCACCAGGCGGCGCTAGCCTGGCTAGGTTAACTTACCCAGGTCACTTAACCACCTTCTAGGAATATCCCCCTCAGGATAGATTCAGCTGCCAAAGAGCTCAAATGATTACCCATGAATATCCAAGGACCAACTGATGCAAGTGCATTAACCAACAAGATCAATGCGTAGACAAACAAAAATATTTTTTTTAATATAATGAAACTATATTGTGTAATCTGGTATCACTGAGAGAGGTGTCTGAACTAATCAGTGAAAACAGTCAGTGAAATCTCCAACAACTCACAAAACCTGAAACACTGTTTTCTCTGTGCATAGCACTTCTTACAAAAGGGGCAAAACATTACAAAAGCAAAGTCTGGAGAAGGTCTGCAACAAATGTAAACAACGTCAAACAATGAATTCTACTGTTGTTGCTTTTTCAATTTTTCTGCCTTGAGGTGAACTTGCATGGCCATTTCGCAGAAACAACCACTCATGTAACGCAATGCCAGATATATTCGACCTTTACACCCTCAATCTCTAATGGCAGGTTTATGCATGAGCAGGCATTCAGTGACCACTCTGTGAACTCTTAATACAATAGTCATGTTGCTTTTCAACATAAACAAATCACACTGCTCTAGCCGATCATCCACCGAGTCTCTGACACTGACACATCCTACGTGGGAAGAGGAGCACACCTGATAATCCAAATTTAGAGTCTGGACAGAAACTCCTTCTGACTACCACACATACACACACACAAACACACACACACATACGCACACACAAGAGTAGAGAGGATTACCAGCGGTCAGCAGGATGTTGAGAGCTGTGGGGTGCCAGGCAAGAATGCCCACTCTTTTGCTGTGGCCTTCCAGAGTCACAATAGCTTCAGTCATTGGGGCCTTCAATCCCCCATCCGGAATCTGCCATACCTATGAACACACCGACGCACACAGTCGGATACCCTGACACATTACAACACAGTCATTGACTTTACGTGACTTTTTCTTTGATTAAGAAGATTCAGTTTTCTTAATTAAACGTTATACAGCAAACAGGCACAGTACAGTAGTAATAACATTTGCTGTTTCATGATGTTGCTGCTTGGCATGTTCTGTATGAAATGCAATGCAATGCAATGCGGTGTTCAGTGAAACCCTGCTTTTACTATGACAGATTGAATCTGAAACATACAGTTATGCTCGTTGGTGTTGGTACCCCTTGAATATTTCTAGAAAATACACCATTTCCCCCAGAAAATTACTGCAATTACAAATGTTTTTGTATACACATGTTCATTTCCTTCATGTGCATTGGAATAACACAAAAAATATATATAAGCATATATAATTTTACACACTCAACTTAAAATTTGGTTGCACACCCTTTGGAAAAGATAACTGAATCTTGTCGCTTCCTATAACCATCAACAAACTTCTTACACCTCTCAACTGAAATGTTGGAACTCTCTTCTTTCGTCAGGCAAATTGACATTCTGTGACAGCATCTTTTGATCTACAGTACAGTTGCCTCTCACAATCTGAACCACACCATTCACGTGTGAATGTCTGCATTTCTCTGGAGCAGAGTTTGAGAACTCAGCAAATGTGACGTAGGCCTATCTGCTTTTTTTTGATGGGGTCATTCTTTGCAGGTTTCAAGTCTAAACTACAAATGTGCGCACATGCACTACAGTGCTCACACAAACCTTCACTGTGCAATCTTCTGAGGCACTAGCGATCACGTTATCGTCATGAGGACACCACTGCACATCCAGCACCGGACCTGCATGGCCACAGACAGTTGGGGTGTTCTGGTCCACACGTCCGCTCTGAGGGCAAAGAACATATCCCAAATCTCCAACGGTTATTAACATGCAATGACCCTAGGTGCTCTCAGCCATCTCACTTCTCGTCTGCCCATAGCCTAGGGGCAGCCGTAGCCTACTGGTTAGGGCTTTAGGCTTGTAACACAAGTGTTGCTGGTTCCTTACTAGTCCCCGACCAGTGGACCAGGACTAAAGTGCCCTTGGGCTAGGCACCTAACCCCCAACTGCTCCCTGGGCGCCGTAGCAGGCAGCCCACTGCACCGGGGTAGTGTGCCTCCCTTCACTCTGTGTGTTATGTGTATTTCACTAAATCACAATTGGGATGCATGCAGAGACCACATTTTCTCACAGGATCAAAAGACTTTAGATTATTGTTATAACTATTATTATAATGTTTCCACCTTATAACAGAAACCAGTCTGCAGCCCTCAGTAGAAACTCTACTCTACTTTCTTTAGAGGTCTGAATCTACACAGGTAAAAAGTAAAGTAAATGGAACGGAGATTACAAGTAGCACTTGTGTTTGAAGGCAAACACACTAATGAAGAGTTAGCACCTGTTACATGAATGACTGATTAACTATTCTCCCGATATTCTAAAAAGTTATATATATAGCTATAGAACAGTTTTATATGGGGTGTGGGTGTATTCATCAAAACGAGAAGGAACATCCAGTACATTTTGAAAGAAAAAACAAGGATGATCAGACAGAGATAGGAAATGTGCAGGGTTGGCAGAGATATCAATCTTTAGAGACTGCAGTGCAGACAGGACAGCATTGGCACCTTGTTGAGGGGTAGCACAAGGAAAGCCCCGCCGCCTCCTGCCTCCACGATCACGGCGATGAATTTGGGGTTGGCAGCGCAGAGGGGCGCCTCCCAAGTGACTCGTGAAACCCTCACGTCGTCCAGGCAATGCTCTGCCTTCCACGCCTGGGCAAAGACGTGGCGGAACTTACTCTGCCTCACGACACCTCGTCGGAAGGACATGTCTGGTGGTGATGGTGCATGTGCATGGGGTGGTTGAGAAGGAACGGTTGAAGAAAGACAGAAAAATGTATTACCCTCAGGTTTGTTTTATATAGGCAACTTGTTGCTCATCAGTTATAAAGAAGAAGACAACAAAAAATGTGAAGAGACCAACTCTAAATACTACACACAGACCCAGACGCCCCCACACACACACACACAAGGCCTGTAACAAAGATCCTTAAACAGGCTACAGCTCTGCTTTTACCCTCTCTACCTGTAATTTATCAATTATAATGTCTGACGAAGGCTATCCTGACTTCATAACCAACTTGAAGTAAAATGGACATGGTAACAACTCATTGGTAACAGTCAACACCCTGAGTACTTATCTAGGAAAAAGTGTCTCATTGTCTCCATGTGATGATTTCTCTACACCTAAATCGACATAGCCTAAAAACCTAAAGAAAATTACATTTTGTTCGCAATGTCCAAAGCAATTACAACAGATGTTTGAGTGCCCCGTAGTGTAACATAAGAGGGCAGTAGGGTCTCACATGACCCGTCTGAGAGAATAGCCTAGCCTACTACATCACCAGCTATCATTACCACAATCCCGCACACTATGCAAGAAAGAAAAAAGTGTAGCATAGGTTTCCTTTGTATTCCATGATCCTCGACTTTAATGTGGGGATAAAGTCGAAACGCATTTCTTGCACTGTGGCGGTTTTTACGTAGACATGCAGCTTGTGCGAAGTGCTATGTGCATAGGTGGGAGTGGTGTTGCCTATTTCAAGGGATACCTGGGAGGATTTGTACAGACACAAAAGATAGTCATGATAGCGGAATGCTCAAGAGCAGCAAGGAGAAAGGGGAGATGCCGAGTCCAATTAAACATGCCAAATAATTATTCACTGACAGAAATGGCGTGTTTGTGCATGCGCTACTAACATAACACATTGAGAACTAGGCTACGCGACATACTAGCCTACAACACATGCTAGCTAATGTTACATGAATGCAATTAATTATTCGACTGTACCTCAAACTCGAACAGTGTTGCAAATGTGCAAAGGGACACCCGATTGCAACCGATGAAGTAAAAGAGTCAATAAGTAATCCCTCCCCAGCAGTAACTTAATCCTTTCCTCACTGTGTCCAAGTGGCAGGTAGATTGCTATAGCGGGCCCCCCAGTTTTTCAACTGAGAACAGAATGTTTCATGAATTATCCGGTTAAAAAAATGCGGCCAATGAAATAATCGTTCTTGAAGAATCTGACTAAATATGCCAAAAATCGTAATCACTACCTTTAATATTACCTCGGTATTTTCGGCGGATTACTGGAGCTAAATAGCATGCCGATCTCAGAATAAATATTTCACAAAATATTTGATTTTCGGACGTTTTCAGCAGATGCATAGGCGTGGAAATAAACGCCGTTCGTTTTATCCATCGCTGTGAACCTGCCTGGCCTAGACCATGGTGGAAATGACAAACCTCTTTAATAAAGAAAAGAATACTTCCGTCTTTGACAGGAAGAGGTAAGGATTGGTGAATCAGTTGTTTAAGTCATCTACTTGTCCACATTCTCTCTATAGATTGGTGCACTCTTCAACAATTTCGCTGTCGGTAAAACGTCCGGTGTTCAAGCGTTGTATTCAAGAGACGGAGGTAGTGCAGATAAGACAAAACAATTTCGGTGATGAGGATTAATAAAAATCACCCAGAGTCAGCAGTGGTAATTTATCATTTTGATAGAAGCATTATAACCCGTATAAAAGCATGCATTTTAAGCTTGTGTCAGTGTAAAACAAATTGATGCAGCCTTCGAGGTGATGCTAGCCAGCTACCTATTGGCAAAGACTCCTTAGCGAGTAGCTAAGGAGTCACACAAACTACATTCATAATGTAGTTAGTATGACTCCTTAAGTCCTTACATAACCACAAGTCATACTAACTACATGTCATTATGGCTGTCATTGCGGTTTAGTAATTTCACATGATGAAATGACTGCATGGACGTTGTTTCATGTTAGCTTCTCTTTCGGTTTTGGGTTACATAGAAAACTGCAGGTGCTTGACTAACGTTTCCTATGCATATGCACGTCAGTATAGAAGTTCATATTGGCGTTCTTCTGCAGTGAGGCATGGTCAATTTGAAGACATTGAAGTCACACAATGCGGTGAAATGCGGTCAAATATTGTAGGTCCCTTAGCGTTCAACAGGTGGCTCTGTGGCGCAATGGATAGCGCATTGGACTTCTAGGTGTAAAATGAAGGCATTCAAAGGTTGTGGGTTCGAGTCCCACCAGAGTCGCGTTTTTTAAATGAGCATTTGAATTACTTTATTTAAATATGATGCCGAAAGAACAATTGTGAAGTTGTTTAGGCAAATTAATTTCACAGTATCCTTCGAAATGACTTGCAGAGTAATGAAAGCACTTTGCTGTGATGAAAGCCTGTTATTTAACCTAGTGGCTGCACTTAAAGCCTATTTGTTCATGCAAATTGTTGTAGAGCTGGTTTCAGTGTTTTTTGTTTACTCCTAAGTGCACTGGTTTAGACCTAAATGCACTCATTGTTCCCAGGCCTTACTGACACATGTGAGTTTGACTCACATAAACTCAGTGTCATTTGTCATAAATACATTTCAGCATTTGTTTGACATTAATGCTTTGATTGTGAATGTCAAATTTGTTAATTTGGCTCATTTGGCTAACTGATGAAATCAGTGAAGTGAAGATGAAGATGAGTGAACGTGAAGATCAATTTCAATCAGCAGGTGAAATTTTGTCACTATTGTCACCAATCTGCTGTTTTATTCATACCTTAAGACATTTTGGACAAACGTGTAGGCCTATATAGTTTAAAGAAAGGGCTCCAGTAGTGTCTGCAGACAGTGAGAGATTTTAATTTAATTATGATAGATTAAAGACCTGACGTGATTAACAGTTGCGCCAGTTTTGCAAAGACTGCAAAAAGCTGTGTGGCATATTATGTTTGAAAAGGGCTGATCTTGCTATCATAATATAAGCCATTTGGCAGTCTTGACTGAAGAAAAGGCCTAACCAAATATATGAAATCGCTGTCATTTGGACAAGAAACAACTTCATAACAACAACCCAGGACTTCAATTCCCAGAACTCTTAGCTTCGCATCTTCCGGAACAGGACTACGTATGGACTGGGATTTGGCATAAGTGAAAATATTTACAAACCGTGGGGTTTTGCGCTATCTGCCATAGACCAACCAAAAAGACAGAAAAAAGACAGAAAACGTAAATACAACACATTTAGTTATTTAATGTATACTTCAAGTCGTGTCGCTGTCGTGATTGCAGTAGGTTATTGACACCCTCTGTGGTGCCTGATCATCCGTCGGCGGAATTGTTCGCTGACAGATGGAGGACGACAGATGGGATCCTCGGGATGTGCAACAAGGCAGTGAAGGATATCATGGAAAATAGGACATTCCACACCAAAGGGGAATACCCCACACACATTCGACTTAATTGAGGTCATGAGTATGGCGGGTCGGATAACGTCTCTCCGTTTGGTAAATCACGCTCGGGATTCTGCGTAACCGGCTGCGAGTTATCTGGTGAGAAAGTTTCATCTCATCTAGCCAGTTCTAGCCCACGCTTAGTTGTCTCCGTTTAGACTATAACCTAACCACCAGGGTGTCATAAATCATGGTCGATAATCGTTACGCCACGGCCCTTGTGATCGCCTCCGTCCTGAGCATCATTGCAACGGTGTACCTATCCGTGGCGGTGGGAACGCCGCACTGGTATCAGTATATCAGTCCTCCCGTTTACGGCGAGGCCAATGCCTCAGAGCTTCGCTCTCTCCAGGAAGAATTCATGGATGGCGATTTCGATGAAAAGACCTACAGTGACTCCCTCTTCCGTCTCAACGGGACAGTTGGTTTGTGGTGGCGCTGCTTGCAAGTGCCCACAGAAACCCACTGGTACAAAGAACCAGGTAAACATTTTCATCTAAAAAACATCAAGATAGTGTTTCTACAGGCCCGTTTCCCGAATCCTCTGTTTTCTTACCAGCAGTTTTGCACTAGATTGCATTGTTGTATGGCTGATAATGCAGCACATCAGTGTGTGTCTAGTGTGTTTGTGTGTGCGTTGAGTATTTTGAGTTGACCAGCTCTATCTGCTTCTCCTCAGATCCTAAAATGGTGATGGAATGTGTTAGTTTCACTCTGACACAACAGTTCACACCTAAATATAAGGAGCCAGGGAACCACAATAGTGGAGAGGACATGATAAGAACCTGTAAGTAGGCTACCGAATGCACAATACAGACATTTACATAAAAGAGTGCTGCATACACTGTCAATGTGTTGACTAGACATTTGCAGAATAGACTACACATGGCATAAGGTACCACAGGGGTCAACAAATACTTTTCCCAAAGGGTCAACCCTTCACAAGTCATCGCCACCATGAATGTGTGTATAAAAGATCATCACAGAGAGGCAGAGTCTCTCAGAATTTAAGATGTGGAGGTATTCATAACTCATATATTAGCTCAGTTATAACTCAGCTTTGCAAAATATAAGAAAAAAATAAGAAAACTCAGCGTTGCAAAATATAAGAAAATTCGGTAACACTTTAGATTATGGTACACATATTCACCATTAATTAGCAGCTTATTAAAACGCAAATTAATAACATACTAGTCATTTGTTAGTCATTACAAGTCGCTTATTAATACCTTATTCTGCTGATCTTATTCTACTCATAGTAGGCTATTAAATAGACTTTCTCCAATTTAAACTCCAAATTGCTGCTTATTCATAATAAGTAGGATAGTTGTTGCATATTAATTTTGATCTCAATATGCTTTGCTCAGTAAGGGGCTTGTAAGGTGGTAGTACAACAGTAACAGTTATTATCAGTAACAGTTAATTTCAATCAAAAAGATGTAATTAGGATTTATGTGGACACTATTAGGTATTATTGTCTTGTTTTTTTTTTTGATGAATAGGCCATCTTTTCTAAATATTTTAGAAGGAGAATTACTGTTCCTGTTGTACTACTGCCTTATAAGCCCCATACTAACCAAGGCATATTAAGATCATAATTCATATACAACAACTACTGTACTAACTACAAATAAACAGTAATTAGGAGTTTATATTGGAGAAATTCTTAGTTAATGGTCTATTATGGGTAGAACAAGGTCATGTAGAATAAGGTATTAATAAGTGATTTGTAATGACTAACAAATGACTAATATGTTACTAATTTGCATGCTAATAAGCTGCTAGTTAATGGAGAATATGTGTACCCAAGGTAAGGTGTTACTGAAAATTCTATGATGAAAATCATTGTGCGGGTTCAGGAAAACATAGAATACCCATTTTCTAAACATGCTTGATACTCCAGCCACAAATGCTGGTAAAAGCTCCATCCTACAAGGTATAAATAATTTGTAGGCATGACCCAGAGGTGCCGCAGTCTCATCTAGGCCCAAACTTATTTGGGATTGTCCTGTGGAGATGTAGAAAACTGTCTTGTGGTTACACAAATCAATTGCCATTATTTTTGGAAATCATGGACACTTGCATCCTCAGAGCTACAGAGGAAAGGGATCATCCTACTTGATTTACTCAGCATCTCTTTTTGGACAATAAATGGCATTTCTTTTTAAATAAAATCATCTAGCCAGTTAACCTAGTTAACTTTGAGGTTTCCTATCTTTGAGGTTTTCTATCTTATATAAAATTGTTGTTTGTATGATAAGGCAATTTTAGCATTTATATTTTATTTACAGTTCACAACATCCCAACTTTTTCAGAATTGGGTTGTGGAATATGGAAATTTTCTAGGCTACATTAATTGGGTTGAGAAGCGGATTTTGACATAGCCAAAACGGGTCAAAGATGTGGAGGGAAAGCATGTTAGCTCTTATTTACATATTTGAACAAAAATGTGAGAACATGTGGAACTCATGTAAAACTGCATTTATTACACAGAATATACCACCAATGTTAGCTGCTGTTATCTGTGTATTATCTGTCTTCCTGCAAAATCTACCCCAAAGTCATGAATTGTTCTAGATTTCTAGATAGACCAGCATTAAATTTGTATGGAGGGCCATCTGGTTCCATGTCTGTCTGTCAATCTGTCCTTCCAACTGCTAGTCTCCCTCTTACTCTGTTGTCAGTATTTGTGAATAGATGCTGTACGGCATGGGTTTTGAGATTGCACTTAACAATTTAATTTCTCTGCACTGTCTTACACTATTGCACTTTCAACTTAAAATAGTGCAGTTTCTATGTTAGCAATATGCACTCCTTGTTAGTTCTTTCATTGTGTTGTAGCTTGAATGTTATCCTCTTTTGTAAGTCGCTTTGGATAAAAGCGTCTGCTAAATGCCTAAATGTAAATGTAATGGGTACACACCCCTACATTGTGAGATTTTACTCACTGCAGCCACAGAAACAGCCCTCAGTCAGACAGGGAGATTTGGGTTTACATCACAGCATGACACAAGACAATTTGGGAAAAAATGTTTTTACTCAGAATTTGCATGGTACACAAACTCTCTCTCTCTCTCTCTCTCTCTCTCTCTCTCTCTCTCTCTCTCTCCCTCCCTCCCCCCCCCTCTCTCTCTGTGCACATACTTACACACACAGACTGACTCACGCTCCTTTCATTCTGATGCATAACCATAAACTTCAAACACATGCTTGCCCCACTGTAATCCTTTTGTGCAACACAAATCTGACAATTACTCCTTGTGCTTTGCATAATCATTTTCACCAGACATCCCTGACCATTTATAAGAAGTGCGCAGTTGTGTTTGTGTGTGTGTGGACTAACTCTCTTTCTCTGTGTGTGTATGTGTTTGTGTGTCTGTGAATCTATGCACCACAGACCTATGGAGGTGTCAGTTTCTGCTTCCACTTGTCTCTCTGGGATTGGTGGCGCTGGCTGGTATAGTAGGGTTCTGTGCATGTTTATGCCACAGCCTAGCCCCCACGCTAGGTATTGGAGTTCTTCACCTACTGGCTGGTGAGTATATTGCGATGTATGATGATTTAACACCTGCAAGGCCAAGTCTGAACTTAACAACATTTCTAACTGTGAAGGTTACAATAACAATGTTACTGAATAGCTGAAATTGTGACCACTACCCAGTCCAGTCTCCAGGCTTGACTGCACAAACTGTCAATACCTCAGACAAAGAGGTGGGCACACTAGCTAGGAGGCTAATCGTTAATATAATGTGGGCAACACATAGTGCTGATGCCTCTAGGCTTAAAAAGAAGTCAGTTAGCCTGGCGGGTAGGTAGCGCTAAAACTGATTAAAGACTTTTTCTTCTCTACATGTTGTTTGTTTTGCATTTCATCACACAGAGCACGTTTCAGGCTTTTGTTAACAGACAGGTATTTTAATGATAAACAAAGCCAGTGTAGTGAAACATTTGGAATTATTGAAATGTTTTCATCTCCACTGAGGCTTAACTCCAGAGCGTCATGCATTGTGGCTCCCAAAATGTGTCCTGTAGCCTGGCTTTCACAGCCAGTTGCCTCCATCTGCTTTGTTTGGATACCTAGAAATCATCTTCTACTTCTCTGAGGTGGGAACAGCAAATGTAGATCAAAATGCCTCTGTGGGTTGTGTCTTAATTTTGGCTTCAGCTCACCTCACTTAGGTCAGGCTAAAAGGCTGTTTTTCATTGGTTCCCTATCTCAGGCAAAGAAAACAAAGTGCAAACTGGTCTGATGGCCATACGGAGCTGCAGAACAAAATAAAATCACTTGCAGATAAGGATGGGTTTTCCTAGGCTAGTTCTTGGGCTCTCATTGCCTATAGTTTTTTACAAGTCTCAAACAGCTTCTCCAGATATCATATTGTCTGTTGTGAGCCTCTGTGCATATTTGCATATTGCATATTTGAAGAGTGAGTCACCGGCGATATGGGGCTTTTTAAAGTAGATTTTTGCCTCTTTTGCCTTAATTGTGGACAGTGCAGAGAGACAGGAAGTGAGTGGGGCGAGATGAAGTGGCATCAGGAAATTACTACAGGTTGGACTCCATTTATGATATGCATACTGTAGCCAGCTACACCACACCTCCCCCATGATATGGGCTTTTGTCAGTGGCTAGAAATTCTGGCTTAAATCGTGTAATGTGACCAAGGGTTAAGAATTTGATTATGCAAGGATAGGCCACCATTTTCCTGTCGGGAGGATGAAATGTTCTATCAAATGTTCTGTGTATTGTTCAATCAAAAAGTAATGACAGACTTTTCCACAACTTATTATCTCATGATGCTCTATGTTGGGCTACTCTGTGTTGTGTCTAATGTGCATGTCTGATAAAAAAGGATGTGGCAATAGCAATAAAAGCTAACTAAACTTCTCCTCTTACCCCATCCTCCCACCCACACCACCCAGGTTTGTGCACCCTGGCGACAGTCTGCTGCTACTTGGCCGGTATGGACCTGTTGCACCGCGTGTCCATGCTGCCTGATCGCGTGGATGCCAGTTTGGGCTGGTCGCTCTACCTGGCGCTCATTTCCTCTCCCCTGCACATGATGGCGGCCGCCCTACTTGTGTGGGCCGCGCGTAGCCACAGCCAGAATTACTACCGCATGACCGCCTACAGGGTGGCATAAGAAACTAGACCCCTGCCACCCCCACCCCCCCCACCCCACTTCTTCAGGCTTTTGACAAGTTGTGCTTCCCCCAAAGGGTACCAAACCGCCTACACAGCCATAGTCGCTCTTACTTGTAGATGACTGCCTAATTTTTTTTCTGGTAGCCTTAGTATTGTTAAACCTTGTCTGTTTCTCAGGGTCATGTGCTTAGATACTGGCTGAGTCAGCTCTGAGCCCGATTAAGGCAAGAGTCGTCCACTGATCACTAATGTTACTGTAGATGTTTTGGTCCGCCTCAGCCATCTGATTTTATTCAACACAGTGTGATATTTATTGTGCTGCATGAACATTGCAAAGATACACATACACAGCAGGCCTGCATAGTTAGTTTGAATGGTTGAACATAATCACACATTTTGTGTTTGGCTTTTATTTGGTAATACTATCTTTCACCTGAAAGCCAAGGGTATTTACAGTAGTCATCAGTATTTACAATCATCTTTTGTGTGCACGTTCCTTGGGAAAACTGGGGGGTTGTGGGGAGATCCAAATTGGCTTCTTCTGACTGGTGTTTGCATGCGCTTTTTCATATACTGCACTGAATTCGGAATGGGAAGTAAACATTTGAGCTCATGAAGTCAAGTTGAGGAGACTGTATGGAAGGCTAGGGTGTTGCATGCACAGAATGCACATTTTGTCCAGAAACGTTTCTAGTGAAACACACAAGTGTGATGTTTGAAAGTCAGTATTTTGGGCCAGCAATCAAGTAAAACAAGTAAAAAGTGCAGTCAATGCAGAATCAATCACAGAAACTCACAAACAATTTTCTGATCAAGCTGCATTCTATCAGTTGCTGCTTTGAAAAAAAAGCTTGGCTTTTTAGACCACTGATGTGACTGCCATCACTAAAGTGGATATATAGAGTGCCTGGCTTTAATGGGCAATAAGGATTTCAGTAAGGTCCAATTCTGGGGGACCAATCAAAACTGGACATCCAAAGATATGGGCCTCCCTACCTACCAATCCTTTTGTGAGATCAGACCACACAGATGGCAGGGGGAGGACAATGTTACTTCACTTATACCTGTTTTAACTGCTAAGACCAAACTTCATTCAGTGTCACTGAATAGATGTGTCATGATATGTATTAAAGAGATGTGTTGGCGGTGTGTGACAATCTTTCTAAAGGTGACAATCCTGTGGCATTTACTTGTTTATGTTTGCTTCTCTTAATTGAATGGGTCATTGTCATGGGAACACAACCCCATGTACAAAACTGTTGACATGGTTTCTTTGTCCCAAAAGAAAGGAATGTGTCATTCAAACATTTGAGCTCATGAAGTCAAGTTGAGGAGACTGAATGGAAGGCTAGTAATGTTGCATGCACAGAATGCACATTTTGTCCAGAAACGTTTCTAGTGAAACACACAAGTGTGATGTTTGAAAGTCAGTATTTTGGGCCAGCAATCAAGTAAAAAGTGCAGTCAATGCAGAATCAATCACAGAAACCCACAAACAATTTTCTGATCAAGCTGGATTTAAACCAGTCCAGCTTCTGCATTCTATCAGTTGCTGCTTTGAAAAAAAAAAGCTTGGCTTGATGGTGTGAATCATAGAATCGTAGACCACTGATGTGACTGCCATCACTAAAGTAGATGTATAGAGTGCCTGGCTTTAATGGGCAATAAGGATTTCAGTAAGGTCCAATTCTGGGGGACCAATCAAAACTGGATATCCAAAGATATGGGCCTCCCTACCTACCAATCCTTTTGTGAGATCAGACCACACAGACAGCAGGGGGAGGACAATGTTACTTTACTTATAGCTGTTTTAACTGCTAAGACCAAACGTCATTCAGTGAATTCACTGAATAGATGTGTCATGATATGTATTAAAGAGATGTGTTGGCGGTGTGTGACAATCTTTCTAAAGGTGACAATCCTGTGGCATTTACTTGTGTCTGTTTGCTTCTCTTAATTGAATGGGTCATTGTCATGGGAACACAACCCAAAAGAAGGGAATGTCTCATTCAATTTCCCCTCCGGACAATGCAAACTGTGAGGCTAGAGTGAGGCAGAGTGTTTGGTCTTGCTTTGTTTTTTGTTGTTTTTGCATTTTTGGTTTTGTTTTGTCTTGAATCCGTGCTGTCATTTGTGGTTGTAGGGGTGGGGATTCTGACTATACCTAAACTCGGGAGTTGTAGATCGCTGAAATGGCTGAATGGTAGATGATTAGTTACAAAATAATAATGAATGGTCAATTTGGTCAATTTCTGCTACCATAATTTTCATCTAATTTATTTTTATTGTGACTGTAATGTAGACTTATATTGTTATATTTTTTACATTTATTTAGAGGTAGTTTATTTATGGCAGCTGTGGTTATGATTAAAATGAATTTAGGATTAATTTAGTATAATATAACTATCTGCATTTCAGGTACACTGCTGACAGTGTTAAGACAAAAACACAGATGTTAGGAATGTTGTTGTTAGGACAGATGTTAGGAAAAGCAAAGCAAAGTGAAGTTGGTTTCTTCTGCTTTTGAATGTATTACGTTCACCAGAGGGAAGCATTTGTATCATTTACTCTTTTGATTTCATGACTGTGATATCCAAGAACTGCTTTTGAAAATGGCTGTTGTAGCAACTTTGCATTTGCATTTGTATTTTGAATTTAAAAAATGTGAGGCAGTATATTCATTAAAGCAGATGACTTAAGTATTGCTTTGGTGATTTCTTCATGCATTTGTAACAAACATTGTTGTGGATTTTGCATCTTCGTTCACTTGTCCCCAGTTTAAGAAACATCTTTGACATGTGTAGCATTTCCACAAACGTCCTAGACCTTGACTATCGGTTTCTGTCACACTGTATGGATGGAATGACTACTCTCCTCCGATGAGCCAGAGAGAGAGCAATTCCCTTTTCATAGTAGGCACACTCATTCACAAAAAACGGATAGAGTGGCTCTTTCCCTTTATAGCGTAGCGTTTCCCCCGAGAAAGAGAGGAACAAAGGATCCCCAGGGTGAAGGAGGCAAAAGTCTCGATCCTGAGGAATACAGAAAAAGAGAAAGAAACAGTCTAAAGTCATCCACCTAGTTCTTCAGAGATATTAATAAAATTCACTTAACTTCACTTCAAATTATGGCCTGACACAAAAAAGTATTATATGCATATATAATATAATAACATATAATGTGAAAGATTTGGCCTAATGTGTCATTAAATCATGTAAATCTTGATGGACTACCCCTGGTGTGGTCAGATTAACTAGCTTTGTCTGTCATTCTTTCAGTGTTCATATGCCTTGTCGCTTGGTGAAAAAAAATGTTCTGGAGTCTGGTGGTCCGAGCCTTAAGACTACGATATCGCTTGATGGTAGCACCTGAAAGAACACATGATAAGGATGGCTGGATCCCTTTAAGATTTAACCCTAGGCTTGATCCCTTTAAGATTTCAAAATTAACTTTTAGATTTAACAATGTGTTTTAAAGATGTGTGACAGTTCTGGAACCGAAATGGCACGAAACAAAGATGATAGTATTTATTAATAGTGATCTGTAAATTATATCTGATCTGACTACTCCCTGGTGAGACCAATGAATATGCACATAATGAATATGCATACTTTTAAAGGGCAAGGACTCTGTAGCCATGGGATCATGTCAGTGTCATCCACGGTATTGTTTTAAACTACATAGTTGTATGCCTACAGTAGATGTTTACATGCAAGAAACCATGATGATGAAAATCTATGGGTGGAAAGATGAGTCAGGCAGGATGACCTATTTCATATTGTAATGTATTTCATGTTGTAATGCATTCTTTACATTGCATTGTCTATGTTTTTTTACATGCTAAATTGATAGATTACTGATTTTACTTCTCTCACTTTCTACCACTATGAGTAGTATAGAACAATCACACTCATACTTCATAGTTTTATCACACTTTCGTTCTTTCTTTCTTTCTTTCTTTCTTTCTTTCTTTCTTTCTGTCTTTCTTTCTTTCTGTTATCTTGTTGGTTGGCTATAGTTATTTGAATTTGTTTCATGCTACCAGACAGATGTGTCAGCATGGTGTGGATACACGTACATAGATCATACATCATAAATTGAACAGGGGTTGGCTAATTCTGAGCTGGCTAATTCTGAGCTCTGTATTTTGCTTTGAGCAAAAATATCTACTGAATACTAAAGCTATTATCAAGGATATATTGAGTTGTCCTATTGCACTGACCTGTATTGTATTTAATGCAGTGTCACATATGCTACAAAGTGGTTACAAGGAGGTTGTGCTAATACTAGATGGTTTGCCTCCTAACTTCTGTGGAAATCAGAACAATACAGAGTACATTCGCATATTTTAGATTTTGTGTCAACATTAAGTTTTTACTAACCCCCGTAATGGCACAAAAGTAAGGACATCACAGAGGTTTTTAGGTTAAAACTTAGAGAGTGGGGCATGAGATGGGACACAGTTGAAAGATGTAACTTAGGATAATCCGAAGCTCATTTGAAGATCATTGTACCCATTTTTAGTTCATTCATTCAGTCATTTGTTGAACAAAAAAATCACAAGTTTATTATGAAAAAAATCTCACCTGAAATGCACCTGTAGATAATTATGGCCCGCAATCGTTCATTGATAATTGAAAGACAAAATTCTTACACTAATATATGAAAAAACTGAAGAAAAACTTTTACCTGAAGGTCTGGATGTATAGCTGCAGTGATGGCCCGGGTCTCTGGGTCCCGAGGGTAGTCAATGTTCTTTACCAATGTGAACACTTCCACAGAACCTCCATCAAACTGAGTCCCTTTCAGTCAAAGACAGAAAGGAAGAGAGCAAGAATGAAGGGAGGTAGAGGAAGAAGTAAGAAATGAAGAAATCAGCTAAGCCTTTGACATGAGTGTTAATGTTGCATGTGAAGATGTATTAAGTCAGGGAAAAGTAGACACTAGCTATGGAAGTTTTCAGTGTTGTCAAAATATGATGATGCTAGTTGGCTTTTCTTTTCCTTTTGCCAGTTCAAAATGCAAGCGTATGATTTTCAGAGCTATTTATTTCAGTACCTGAGTTAAAGAGGTGGATCCATTCCAACATGAGCTCTACCCCCTCTTGCATAGCAACAAAGATGTTAGACCTGATGGAAGCATGCGGCTGTGGGCCAATCTCAATTGCTATGGAAACCAAAGGTTTTTGTTCATTCATAGTGAATAGCTGAGAGCAAACATTTATATAGTATTAGATGTGCTCACATGCTAGTAAATGGTTGTAATTTGAGGTTGTAATTTAAGATTTCAAAGTTCACTCTTTAGAGCATTAATGATATAGGAGGTCATACTCATACTGTATGTTAATAAAATGTTAATAATAATATTTTTTTGTCATACAGAGTATGGTATGTTTTGATTACAGATTTGATTACAGTTTCCAAATGTCTGTTACTGAGGTGAAGTATATCTAGAGCTTTCTGACAGAAATGCATGAGTCAGTCACACTAAGGTGTTTATATAGTCATGGGAACATCAGGATGACTTCACTATATAGATTACAGTATTTACAGCAAAGAGAGGTGTCAGTCATGATGCATGTCGAGTCACACACACATACTATACATAAAACAAGAAACCATTCAACCATGTAACTCTCTCTTCAGCTAGTTAGAATGTTCTCACCGAAGCCGTGTTTTCCCACCGTCTCTAAAGAGTACGCTTCATTCTTTGGCAGGTCAAAGTGTATGTATCGTACAGGTATGGTGGCCAGCTCTCTCTGCAAGCAAGTAAAATAAAGTTCCTTCAGTTTTTTGTTTTTTTTTTAATTATTACAACCATCGTGCTTCCATTTAAGTTATAAACACCAAATTTCAAATGTATGACAAAAGAATCTGCTGTCTGAATCAAAACAAACATAAAGAAAGTTATGCAGAGGTATGAAACTCCTTGTCAGGGGCATAATGAATGATAATAAGCCCAAAATCATTTGGTCATGCCTGGAGGTGTCTGTAGATGTGCAGGCAGATCCAGTCACTGTCAGAGAAGCTGATGAAGCACAGGCCCATGTTGGCTGTGGTGTTATGTAGGTCGCATACCAGATCCATGGCCTCAGGGCTTCCCTTGGGCCCCAAAAGGTCATTGAGCTCTTGGGAACGTACAATCTCGTATGGTGTTGTTTCAGAGATAGGAGCACTGAGAGAGAGATTGCGAGAGAGAGAGAGAAAGAAAGAATTAGCTGACTGACTAATCTTTGTTTTTCTGAGGATTATTTTTGATAATGTCATTCACCTGATAGAATCTCTGTATCTCTCTGTCTGATAATGCTGTGTTTTTTACAACATGAAAAATACATCATTAAGTCAATCATAATCATACAATTTTATACAAATTCTTCACTGTTCTTGTAGGTTAAATGCGTAAACGAGCCATTTTTGCTGGTTTCCAACATTTTCGCTGCTTTCCACCATTATACGTGATTATAGCCTGGGGTGAGCCAGTTTGCTACGGTTTAGCGCAATGTTATGCAACAGCATAAATCAAAAACCCGCTGTAATAAAAAAGACAATAAGCAGTGTATCCACATTCAGTTGAATGATAAGAGTGAAATGTCAAAAAGAAAATAATCCCCATATTTATAAGCAACAAATCTCATTTCTGTTGCTATGTTCATAAATCTTGAACTCGACCCTGGTTCTCACACATACTGACCTCAGTCTGGCCAGTAGGCCTATCTCCAATTCTTCCCTTCTCTGCCTAAGATAGGGAACCAATCAAAAACTGGCTTTTACCCCAACACAATCAAGGCAGGCTTTAACGCGTGTTTTGCTTCTAATTCTGATGCATGCCACTCTCTGTTCTCTGCAATGATTGGTTTGATTAGTTGTAGGCATATCCAATGCCTGCAAAGGCATTTTGATCTATGTCTGTTAATCCTGCCTCATGGAAGTTGGAGATCACATGAAAGTGGCCAGACTGAGCTGCATAGCAGATCAGTATGTGTGAGAACCAGAACCTAGAACATGTCACATGTGGGGACCAATTTAGCATTAACAGACAAAAGTTGTTAGAAATGCATGAACTAGACCCCGCTTCAAGACCATTTTCAATCATTAACTGTGAACCAGTTATAGAATTGAACATGCATGGGTTTCTTTCTTTATGTCTGGAAACTGTCATCTATAGAAACATGCGGTCTGTTTGACCCTGTCCTTGGTCAACCACTAATGGGCTGGCTCCTGAGAGGCAGCGTTTAGAGAAATTTGGTCTTGTTGTGGAGTCATTGTGACCATTCAAGCCTCCTCTATGTCTTAGTACGTGACATGATGGGAGCTTTTCTCAGAATGGTGTGGTTTCCATCAAACAACATGTCCTATTACTCATATCCGTCATTTCTATAGTCTTTATTGGACTCATTCTAGGCTGCATCTACTGTCAGAGTTACGCTGCTATTTTGGTGTATCAGGGATATCAGTGTTTTTTAAGCGCGCCACTCTACTTCGACCATTGCAGCGAGTGGTAGTGCCACAGTGAGACTTACATGATTCAAATGCAAATCACCTTTGGATTGTCTTAATGTGATTTTTGCCTCTGAAGACAGCTCTACTTAACTGTTCTGTTTTCAACAAAAAGAGTTAGTGATTTGTGTGCTCTATCAGTGAACCCACGGTGTCTGGTGCTCAGTATGGATAGGCGGTCTTACACCCTTACCCTGCTTTCATGCTGAACATTCTGTCAGCAGTTAACTCCAGAATGTTAACCTAGACTGCATTCTAGTTTCTAGGTTCCCCTCCTCACATCTCGGAGGAGGGTGGGAGACTGAACTTAATTTGCTCAGTGAGGGCATGGACCTGTTATGTGCGATGCATATCTTTGTGCAAGTCAGACCGGTTGTTCAAGTGCTTTGGCACAGTGACATCTGGAGTAGCAAGTCTCGATGCTATTTCTGAAGCTTACGCAGCAATGCTAGCTATGCTGCTCCAGCTGCGCTGCATGCATCTTACAAAGGTGTTTCTGCTGATGACACATGTGCAGCTGCCTCATGGTCATCACCATCCCCTCAGATTTTATTTGATAGCTGCTCCTCTGTCTGTTGCCTTTGATGACAAACTGAGACCAGCTACAGGTCAGCTTTGAAAAATTGTTAGGATACTAGCTCTTCCTCCCGACGTATGGGGACAACTGGACGGAAACTAATTTAGGCTAAAGAAGAACGATAGTTACTTGGCATGTAACTCCAGTTACAGACAGCAAGTCTGGTAAACGCCCCCAAAATGCAGGGGTAGGGGTCAGTGTGGGGGAAGAACAAGGATAAGTAGTGGTCGTTTTATCATGCAAGTGAGTGGAGAAGCACTGCTGCAAGTAGAGAAAATTGCTGAACAATAATAGATTGCTAAGTAAAACTGAATAAAACGCCTATGAGATGATGTGTCTAATGATGATCTGTTTGCTTGCTTGGGTTTAGATTAATAGCAATTTTCATGATTTGTTAATTCCAGTAACACTGATAGAAGCGTCACATGTGGACTCATTATTGTACTTTCAATGACCAGACTGATTTGCTCTGTTTAGCAAGCAAAAATTCTGGTGATAAATGGAGACGGCGAGTAAGCAAGCTAACAAAGCTAACAGCCATCAACCAACTTAAATATGTTGTTTGATGGCTGTTTGGAGGTGTGGAGGTGACAATACACTTTAGACCACATAAGTAACTGAAAGCATTCAGAAATAGCTTGACTTTGGCAAGGCAAGGTAGATTTATGTCTATTTACTTTACCAGGCAGTTGAAGGAGTTTCACATAAACCAGAGACAAAACATAATAAATAAAAAGTTAACAGTAAAGCTATAACCGCAAAATGGTCACACAATGTATATTTGGCCATGAATTTAAACAAAGTTTAAATGGTAATGAGTTTTAAATGGTTTAAGTTTAAGAGGTAATACTGTCATCTATCTGCTTCTGGCAGGTATTTCATCAAAATCATAAGATGATAAATCATTTGAGATAAACAACCTCCAATGCATTCCCTCCAACACCATCAGCCATTGCCACTCACATACACATATTCTCACTTTTCATTTGCATTAGACACTGTTTTCCTGTTATCTTCTGTTTTATTCTTTCTCTTATTATTCCCTGTCTAAAGTCAACATTAAACAACAGCGTAACCCTTTGACAAAAAATCCATCACGCTGACGTTAGGGTCCTGGCACATAAATAGTTTTGTAGCTTTATTTAGGTCAAGTTAAAAAATCGCAGGTTTTCCTGGTGTGCATTTAAAGGGGCCATATTATCTATATATTATAACAAGTCAACATAGGTCTATGAGATCTGCATACACATCTCTGAAGAAACATGCTGAAAATTAAGCATTATGCAAGATTATGCATTTTCAACTGTATCTTTCCCTCTCTGTTAGCTATGGAGCTTTGTGCATGACAGACCAAAAGTGGCGAAATGTGAACTATCTAGTATCAGAGTATTTTTTAATAAGCGGGCACTGCTAGTATTTAGTGGGTGGTGCAGCTTTTTAAAAGGAGGTGGGGGTTGCCTAACCTGACATCAGTTGAGGCTAAACATCCAAATGGCTCATTGCAGCACACGTTTTCTGACATCTAAATCACATTTTTTGTACCTGGAGTGGTTGTAGAAGCATCAGGGTCCCAAAAAGAAATACAAACTCACGCAAAAGATTTTGGATTTTTTAATAATATGTCCTCTTTAAGACTTCGTTCTCAGCTGTTTTTGAAGAGACTGGACAGGCACATAATCAGGTGCACATAATCAAGTGTGGCTGATCCAAGCAATTTGTGGTGTTTTCAGTTGAGTTATTCTGCTGTTTAAGACTTAATAGTTGGTGTTGATCCAATGCCAAAATTCAATTCGCTTGTGGCAGCTGCATGCTGTACCCTGGATCCATAAAGGCAATTCTTTCACGGCACAAAATGTGCTGCTATAAAGGCCAGTTGTCCAAAATACATAATTCATGAGTGGGTTATGAAATATTTACCGGCAGGGGCTGTTCATGATCCACTTTGAGTTTATTGTTGGTGCTGGTTGCTGGGGCTGTTTATTATCCACTCAGCAATATTATTTGATGTTGAATGTGTGGCTGATCCAAGAGACTGGTGTTTTTGGAGCCAAGAGACTGTAATGTTTTCCTTTGAGTTGGTTTGTTGTTGAGGTCTTTGTTTGTCCACTCAGCAATATACCTAGTCATTGCTGCTGGTCCTAGCTTGTTTGGTGCCTTGGGCAAACACACATTTTTACACAGTTAAAGGCAAATAGAGATGATACTGTTTGCCTAGTTGTGATGATTGACAAAAGGATATACTATAATCAAGGTTTGCTGCTTGTTATCATAATCAGTGCCATCACAAAACATTTCAAAACTGAGTTACTTAGCTACAGAGCAGAGTTTATACCAGATAAAGATATTTCCCCCGCCTAAATGTGGGTGATATATGGAGCAAAATTTAACCCCCTTATCCTCCTAAGAGCAGATATATCCATGCTACAGCTTCCGAAAAAACAATTAAAGGTGCCCTGCCACACCTGTTGTTTTTAAAATATGATAGGTCTATATGAGTTTGTGTTATATGGTGCATGTGAAAATGTAATACTTTGCTCCATTTATATAGTGCTTTTGTTCTCCTACGAGCGATGTATGCCTCACAGTCACCCAAATACATTCACACACCGGTGGCAGAGGCTCCCATGCAAGGTGCATGGCAACACCGGCTGCCATGCAAGGTGCCACCGGGAGCAATTTGGGATTCAGTTGGGATTCAGACACTTTGATGGGGTCAGGCGGAGTGGGGCTCAAACCTGCAACTCTTCGGTTGGTGAAAGGCACCTTTCCAGCTCAATCTGAGATTTATTTATAATTTATTGTTTGCCCCCCCCCCCCCCAAACTGAGCACTATCACAGATTTCCACTGAGCATAGCATGCTGATCAACTAGCGTTGAGTCAGTTAGCTCCTCTCCTATAATTCTACCATAACGTGTGGCAATCTCTGATTGTTTACAAAAGTGGCTTACTTTAGAGAAGTTTCAGTGAAACAGCGGTTCAGATCCGTCTCGGTGTAGCGACGACACTGCTGCACAGCACGTGGGTTTGACATCACCATGGTCATGGTAAAGGACTCCTGGCCTTCCCTCTCCTGGTTCTTCTTCAGACGCTCCCTCACCAGGTAGACTCCTGAGAGTTCGTTGCCATGGGTACCACCACACACAGCCACACGGCGCAAAGCAGGAAGAGACAATGTGCTCATCTGTGACCAAAACACTACAAATGTGGTATTAAATTAATAATTAAATCATGATTGATTGATTGATTATGCTCTTTCTCCTCTTTGTATTGTTATTGTGTTGTACAGAACAATATGGTACAGGAGTGGAGGGAGTAAAGGAATAATATAATACAAAATACAATTTTTTTATTTAAATGTGAACCAAGCCTAAATCTGTACTGTCCATGTAATTATATATATATATATATTCAGTATAGTCCACACACACATACACACACACAAACACTAACAAGTGAAATCAGAATAATTTCTCATTAAATCATTCCATTCCATGCTGTGCTGCCATGCCTTTTGTAAGCTCTCTCTCTGACTTCCTGCCCTGTACCCACCTACTTTACCAATCTGGCACGACACACAGATGGGGCCCTATCCCGAGCAGTAATGTTTGCTTACCACTGCCTGCAGATCCTTAGGCACTTCCCAAAATGGCTCTTTTCTTCTCATCCCTGAGACATTAACCCCCCCCCAAAAAAAAAGATAATAATAAGAATTTGCCTTACCTCAGCCCTCACGCCTCCTGGGTGTTTCTCTCCTGTTTTCCTGTCCCCACGTAACAGACAGTGGTGTGGATTGTGCTGGCAGGTGGTGGAAAGTTGACCTTTGAACTCTGACCTAGACCGGCAGGCTGTCAGAGCGAGGCGCGATCCAGGCATCTGCACCAAAGCTTCAAGAGGACAAGGGAGTGGATTGAGGGAAGATCAGCAGCCAGTTGCAGATTTTGTCCAGACCACTTTCCCACGCTAGGATTTCTCTCCCTCTTTCTCTTTCTGTGTCTCTCAGTCTCATTCACTAGCTCTCTCTCACACACACATACGTATGCACATGCTCTCTTTCTTTCATCCCTACCTCTTTCTTTCTGAATGCTTTTACAGGGTTTTCCTGACTCAGCTATCTCAACTCACACTCACTGCTGCTCTGCTGCCTCTCTTGCTCTCTCTCTGCACCTCTCTCTCTCTCTCTACCTCTCTCTCGCTACCTCTGTCTCACCCCCTCCATCTCTCCTGTGAGCAAACGCTGCAAAGTCATGCGGAGTGATGGGGCTACACCCTCTCTCTCTGCTTCTCTCCCTCTCTCCCTCTCACACTCTCCTGCTGGCATCTCTATCCCCCAGACTACTCTCCATCTCCCTTAGTCTTTCTATTCCTCTCTTTGTCAAATCTCCAGTGACCTCTCTCTCCCTCTTTCTCACAATGTTTCAATGTCCCTCTTTTTGCCACTCCTTTATGCATCTCTCTCTCTTCATTTTTTCTTCAGTATCCCATTCTTTCTATTTGGTCTTACCTCCTCTCTCTTTATCCCATAGCCTTACCACGTTTCTTTCTCCTGGACTTTTTTTCTATCCTTTGTTTTTGTGTGTCTCCCTCTCTAATTTTCTCCTCCACCACTCCCTGCAGCTCTCCAGTGCCTCACTTACCCTGTGCTGTCCTGTTCACACCTGGACCTCTGGACATGCAGAACACGGCCGCCCCCCTGACCTGGCTCTGCTGTATGGGATGGTACTTTCCAGTCAGACCATTCTAACTACCATCAATGCAGGAACCCCCTGAAAACATAAAACATACACACACACACACACACACACACACACAAAGAGAGAGAGAGAGAGAGAGAGGGAGTCCTAGTGTGTGGGTAGCAGATCTGTAGCTAACCTGTGCCATGTGACTCACACACACACACACACAACTGAATTATTCAAAATGGCCATGCCTAAAAAGAAGCTGAGCCTGATGAATTACGCCCATATCCTGAAGAAGAAGTTTGCTTTGTGTCTTGGCTATATCAGTGATGCAAATACTGTTCTTTATGGATATACTTTTTTTAAGGATTGAGCTGAATGTTTTGGCTATACCCACGGTGTGGAGGCACAGGTTCTGTGTGTGCCCTTCTGGCTACCATCTGGCAAATGCAGTCCCTCCCTATATTATTATTATTATTATTATTATTATTATTATAGTCATTTTGTAATATTTATCATGAACCCAAGAAAAGACTAACAGAACTGTGTCGTGAAAATCTTGATAGATATACATAGTGAATACACAATGACATTACACTACCATTATCTGTAATTGTAATGGGCTGAATGGTTTCCTAACAACATTCCCTCATCAATTTGTATTATCAAACATTGAACAACTGGGTTATGGGTTGTGGCCAGTGAAACATTTATTCATGCATAATTGAAGCATTCTCATTGCATCTTCTTTTCAAAGTGTGTTCAAAAGGGGTTTAAACTCATCAAAACACAGATTACCTGTACCTGAAACCTGAAAGCCAGAAAGCAAAATACAAAAGCACACCTGCTCTTGTGTCTTTCTGTGTTGCTACTTAGAATGTAGCCACACAAAAGAGGCACAAAGTGACTGACAGTGATTCAATAAAATCCTGACAGGAGTATCACAATCATTGTTTTCTGATTAAACTGACTAAGTGCCTCCATGTGATTGTATAACTAAACTTTGGAATATTTTGCCCTGTCAACATTGATGAAATGCCATGCATTGTCAACTGACAAGACAATTTCTTTCATGAAAAGCTTCAACTTCAAGTGTATGTGGAAGAAGGGTGTGACAAATAACAATAAGAATGCTGCTCAAAAATCATCACCCTCATCATTTGCTCAGGTTTGGCATGTTGTGATTCATTTATTGAGATTCAAAGAGATAATCCAGAATGATATCATGAGATGAGCAGTTTATCACGACAACCAGTATCTAAAACTTGAAAGCACTTAACCAATGATGAACAAAGCAATGAGAGTTAGGAAATGCAAAATAAATGCTTTTTTTTTTTCTTGAGCCCTTTACCTCACACTCCTAAAAACTGTTCAAAATCATTTTGGTGGTGCATCAACTCTGAAAAGGACAAAAGGAATTTGTGCTGGACACTTTGTGGCAATCTAGGGCCTAGAACAGTGTTAAGCAAAGTTTGTGAAATCACTGATAAAGACTACATGTGTCATAAAGTATTACAGATTGCTCAGCAGCAAAAAACTAAGCTACTTGCTAGTATTCTTGGATTTGGGCACATTGATACAACAGAAAAAAGAACAGGAGGTGTTTAAAGGGAACTGACTGTGTAAGAACCCTGGCAGCCCTTTCAAAACAAAACAATTTCTGTAGCTAACGTTCCTGGTGAGAAATGTGTGCAGTATCTCATCATCACAGTTTATTTATAATATTAATATTTATGTCAGAGGAATACAACTGCAGCAGGCAATTTCTGTCTCAAATGACCTGAGCAAATATCGACAAGACAAGAAAACTGGTTAAGGTGCAATAGGTAAGCTTACGAGTAGGCTATAGTACTATACAGTGTGTGAAATATTATCCTTCAAATATTCTCCTTCTATGATTCTAATGTTAATGAATATCACAGTTATAAACAAGCGCAACCAGCTTTTTTATATATACAGTAGTTGCATACACACAAAGCTTCATCTAATAAATACATAGACAAATATACTTATAAATAGTTATAGAGTAACTGTTTTTGGACATTTCATGGTGAAACATACATCATTAGAGGTTATGACAACAAATGTTGAGGTTAGAGAGGTAAAGAGGTTATGGCAACAAAACAAGGACCATTTCAACCGCTGAAAGTTCATTTTCATTATCAGTGCTTCAGGTCTGTGCAAATGCAATGCCTGCCAAAGGAGGACACATTTCCTTCATGGATAGTATCAGTAGGAGGGTGGGGAAGTGGCAGGTAAAGGGAGACACATTTCCTTCATGTACAGTATCTAAAGGGTTAGGTGGTGCCAAGCAGGCAGGCAACCACACCTGGCATCTACCAGGGCCGTGTGACGAGCACTGAGAAGAAGGTGACGCTGAAGGTGGTCAGGAGGCTGATCCTGCTGGTGACGACGCCTGAGTTTGTGCTGACAACTGCAAGGCAACACAGAAACAAGGTCAGGTGATCAACATTCTTAAAAAAAGCAGAAAGCAATTGTATTTTTTTTTACTGTAAGTCCACATGTCAGAACAGGCAAGAGTGAGAGTTCAAAACATGCAGTTATCAACATTTTCAGCTGGAAAAATGTTAATGGATGTGATGACAATTAAAGCTACATGCTTTTTTTAAAGGCTGTACACGTATTGAGTAGCATTGACGCTGAAGTGATCCAGACAGTAGTCACAAAATAGATTTAGCAAGCATGCTTGCAAAACACAGACATAACTGGAGAGGCTAGATATCATTCATAAAAACTCACCTGTGCCATTGACATTAATGATGGTAAAAGTCAGTTTGCCACTTCGTGCTGCTCGTAGCATGGTGTTGTATATGGCTTTATCACTTGGTAATGTGGCGTTGTATGTGAACCACAGATCAGACTGGGTCACTATGGAGTTGGAGTAAACTGTTCCATCACTAAGGAAGAGAACAGTGGTTAATTAATAATGTTTCACCTAATGGGTTGACAGCATTGTAATTGCGCAACTAACTGTGGTTATGCAAGAGTCTGTGTTGCCACTGAAATATAGTGTTTTGAAGTTGTAGAGTGAGTTTGGTGATACCTTGAGATAGTTAAAGTTTTAAGGGTACTTAAAACTTAGTGGTGAAGAGAGAAGCATAACTAAATATTTGTAATAGTCAACACTTACATGTACGATTTTGGTGTCAAAGAGACAAAGTCTGTGGAATAATCCTCATGGAAAAATGGCTCCAGCTGTAAAGGAAGACCAGCAAGAAGACAAGAGTGAGGCCTTGTGCCAGAGAGACAAAGTTGGCTGAAAGTGCTGTTTCACAGATAACACTAGAAACCACAACTGATAAACTCACCTCCGATTTAATCATGGATGTCCTGTCGCGGTAGGAGGTTGAATTCAGGGTAGCCAGGGTCAGGCTAAAGGTTTCATTGATGGTGGTAAATTGAACATTGGGTTTCATCTGTGGAGAACCTATAAGACATAGACAATAAAATCTGTGGTAGGTCTCTGTCTGTTAGTGTATGTGTGTGTATTTGCTCATATAATGCTTCTGTCTCATCACATCGTATAATGTCATATAAAAAACTCCTGTTGGTAGTAAGGGAAGTTGAAATGTGTGAAACTCACGGAGAACGGTGATGGCATTTGTGTCCACATTAATCGTGTTATTGGTGGTGGCTGCTTCCTTCAGCTGCTGGATTACCTCAGTTGATTCGGGGACCACCTCTGGCACTCTTTGATCAAACTCAACCTCCATCTCGACCTCTGTGCTGGCCTGACGGTAACGGGTCACAGCCCTGAATAAAGCAAAAGAGGAGTAGGCGTTAACATTTGCTGAAAGCCTGACTTTGATAACTAGCTGTCCTTATACATGCAAAAACACTGGATGCACTGGATACTGGAGAAAGCTTGTAACCTACCTCAGGCTAATGATGACAACTCTGTAGAACCTTGACCCATACTTTTTTTGGTAGATTGGTGTGGACTGTGAAACACAGATTTATCATTAAAGTGGGAACAGTTACAGTTTTAAAGCCTATGTTAAAGACATGCTCATACAATACAGTTTCATTAGCATAAGAAAATCAAACAGAAGATAACAATTTTAGTTCTTATGTTTAGGTAATCATAATGAGGTGACAGAATCATGCCCAGTATATGTCAAATAGCCATACCCAGCTAATAACGGACTGTGTCAATGACTGGTAGGCAGCACTTTGTGGATCGTTGTAATCAGAAGTGTAGACTTTGTTCAGCACAAGGTTCAGTGCCACCAGGTAGCGGGGAGTGTTTATTACAGATGTTTCTGTTGTTGTCGGTGCTGCAGTTGTAGTTGTTGCTGCAGTTGTAGTTGTGGTTGTGGTTGTTGTAGTTGTAGTTGTAGTTGTAGTTGTAGTTGTAGTTGTTGCTGCAGTTGTAGTTGTGGCTGTTGTTGCTACAGAATAAAATGATACAATCATTTTATCAAATCTCTGCAGATAAGGCCTGCACAGTAAAATCAGCAGGGTTCTTTTTAACTCTTTGAGGACTGATTTTAACACCATTCTTTTAATACTTGGAATCAGGAAAGATTTGCCTGCTTACTTTCAAATTGTCCTGAACCTTCCTCTACTGTTGCCCGTGGGAGTCGTTTTAGTGAAGTATCAGTTTTCTTTCCAGATGCCCTCTTAGAGGTGGTGGCAGGAGTAGGCAGTTCGCTTTTGTGGCCCTTTGAGGTAACCCATATGAATTCAGGATCCTCTGCAAATATGCCAATTTCTTCCCTGGTATGGGCCTTGGAGCCCAAACTGAGCCTAGAGTCACTCAGCAGGAGGTGTGACCCTTCCAGGTCACTGTAGAACTCAGAGTTATCAGACTGGCTTGGTAAACCCTTAATAGGGATACACAATAGAAGAGCAAGGACACCTGTAGCAGAGAGAAGTCTTATTTATTATACATACCAAACAATGTATTTTTATATGAATACATAAACGTTTACCAGAGTCTCCAACACCTTATTTAGACATCTAATTGATGAAAAAAAATGATAGGGGTCTTGCTATGGACATGACAACTAGTTCAAACTTGACAAACATCACTTTTGCAGCAGACATATTTTTATCAATGAAAACAAAGCTTACTGGCAAGTGCTTATTGGCTTGGTTGACTTATTGGCAACTGCAGTTCATAATCCATGAATACACAAGCATACAGGTGGTTTCATTGCCCACTGCAAAGTCTAATGTTCATTCTCAGATTTTCATTTCAACCATCTTCCAAAGTATCGGAACATAAGCATATCAAGCATATGTATTGGTATGAAGTGGTTTGGCCTGATCATAGGAATATACGTATTACAACTGATTACTATGTTCTGTAACTGAACACCTGAGATGAAACCAACTCAACATTTTTTGTAGCTTTTTAGGCAATTTTGAGAATCTTTCTATGTATCATACTTGTATAGATGCTCAAGAATAAGTGAATGTATTTAGCAGTGGCAGCACTGCTGTCATTTTAAAATTAATAACATGATATACCAACTGGACACACTGTCTTCAAATATATGTAGCCTTATATTGGTAAAAAGACTTGCACAATGTAAGTGAAAAATAAAAGAATATCACAAACCTGTGTACAGCACAATGATGGACATGTCTATCAGTTTATCTGTAATGAGAATGAGATTGTTACAATACAAAGCCACAATCCAGCATAGACATCTTCTGGCAAAAGGAACAATATTGAATGAATTCCAAGCCATGTTGACTTCAGTCACAAGATTTTTCTACAAACTCTGTAAATCCATCATTTAAGCAGGCAATACAGTCATTAGAAGTAATTCATTGATAAACTGAAATAAGTTATTGGATAGTCTATTTAAAAGCTGTTTAGTAGAGTAAACCAAATGAAATGACCCTAAACACAAAAATTTTAAAAAGCGTAAAATTTTGTGTTAAAAATTGGATGGTAGTATATTGTATCTAAATTCTGTAAAAAGTAACAAGTACCTTGAAAGTGTAAAGACCTTAAGTTTGACAGTACTGATGTGTATCCCTGTAATCCTCTCTGAGTGTTTGAGTTGTCTGACAGTGGAGCAGAGGATGCAAATCATTTAACAGTGTTGGTGAAGAATGCTGCCCTTCTACTAATTCTATTTTCACCTTCTGTTACGCAGGTTCTTGGTAACCCGCTTCTCATACCCTGCGTAGTTCTCCACACAATGGAACTCAGCCCAGTTTTCCCATGACAACAATACCTTTTTACTTAGCTAAAACCTTAAAAACAGAGATGGGCATGTCAATTAAGCCAGTTGAATAGGTTACTGAGAAATGGGATGGTACAACTGGGTGCTGCTAACTTCTCATTGCTACTTTACAATGTTGCAAAAAATGGATGAATGTGAGTCAACAGAAGTTGTAAAAATAAGTAGAATTTATGCCAGGAATGTATCTCTAAAGAAAAAAAGTGGTGTATTATGACACAAATTAGGACAGATTTAGCTGATAAAGACTGAAAATGAAAATGTAGAATAAAAGTCCTTGACAAAAACACACAGTAGAATTATATGGTTTACATAAAAGAGTTATAATTAAAAAGGCAGACAGGACTTTGCCAAAATGTAATGAAGCAGTTTGCAAGAGAAGAGAGGTCCAAAATTGCAGTTGAGAGGTGTAAGAATCTTGTTGATAGGAAGCAATTAAATTCAGTTATCTTTTATATAGGGTGTGCAACTAAATTAAGTTGAGAGTGCAATAATTTTGTCCAGCCCATACAGCCGATATATTTTGGCCGTTATACAGACGATATATTTTGGCCGCCTATAGTACTAAACTAACTGCCTAAACTATATATTTAAAGGCCTATGCCCTTTAACCACATGCCATCTTCCACCACACCATACACATAGATTTGAGCTACATATATATAAGTGTATGGCTGATACATGTAGGCCCTGATCATTAGTGAAAATTCCATTCAACCACCTAAACTGTATATTTGTAAACCTGCACCTTTGTGATGTCTACAAACTGTCTCCATATGAGGGGTAAGCTAGCCAGACACAACAAACCCCTTGCTAAGAAAGGTCAGTGGACACTACACTAAAGGCTAAATAGATTAGTATTCTGTCTGATTATAAAGGAGTTTATGTGCTTATGTTGGATAATTAGTAGAATTTACAAGAATGCAAGCGGTATGTGCAGAAATTGACTGTAAAGCAAAAACAAGATTGCAGCAATAACAAATGTAAAATAATGAACATAACTCAAAGAATTTTTTTTTTTAATATAAATTGGCATTATATAGCAGGTCCCCTGCACAAGCTCTGAGGACCTGTTGCATACAGTATCTATGTGGTATAGGCAGTATAGGCTTTAGGCCTATTGCAACCATTAACCACGTTTTTATCCAAAGCATTGTGACCACTCAAATTAGAAATTCTGACTGGAAACTTTAAAATTTCCAAGTGGATATGGACATTATATTCACTAGAGTGAATGAATGAACTCTGGATTCTAAGAAGGTACAGTTTGAGAAAAGTTGATGGAAAGTAAAAATAACTCATAGAGCAGAATATTTGAAATACTGTGTAGACCTATGTGACACTGTATTCCACAGAACTCAGAACACAGTATTTAAGTAGTTTACAGTTATCATAGTTCATTTATGATATAAATATTTACGCATAAATATATAAATATTTAGAGATAAAACTGCACCAGGCAATTTCAACCTCAAATGAATTTACTAAGCCTCTACAACACATGTCAACAGGTTAAAGTGCAATAGCTATGCTTAAATTATACGTATAAAAATGTCCTTCAAATACTCTCCTATGATACAGATAATGAAGAATATCAGAGAGTTAAACACAATCAAGCGAACAGTCAGCTAGCCATACAGCATAGTCAGCACACACACACACACAAACCCATACACACACAATATCACACACATTTCACTTTTAAATATTTAAGATATCCACATTCCTCTCGTAATGCTACATCTAATGAATTCATAGAAAAAATATAATTATAAATAACTCTTTTTTGACATGTTTACATGGACATGTAACATAAAAATTATAAAACACACATAATAATTGTTTATGTCAACACAACCAAAGTCCATTTCACCTAATGTGCTGCACCTTCAAAGCATCAGGTCTGTGCAAATGTAATGCCTGCCAAAGGAGGACACATTTCCTTCATGGATAGTATCAGTAGGAGGGTGGGTAAGTGGCAGGCAAAGGGAGACACATTTCCTTCATGTACAGTATCTCAAGGAGGGTTAGGTGGTGGCAAGCTGCCAGGCAACCACACCTGGCATCTACCAGGGCCGTGTGACGAGCACTGAGAGGAAGGTGACGCTGAACGTGGTCAGGAGGCTGATCCTGCTGGTGACGACGCCTGAGTTTGTGCTGACAACTGCAAGGCAACACAGAAACAAGGTCAGGTGATCAACATTCTTAAAAAAGGCCAAAAGCAATTATATATATATTTTTTACTGTAAGTCCACATGTTAGAACAGGCAAGAGTGAGAGTTCAAAACATGCAGTTATCAACATTTTAAGATGGAAAAATGTTAATGGATGCAATGACAATTAAAGTTACATGCTTTTTTTAAAGGCTATACACGTATTGAGTAGCATTGACATCAGTCACTTAAGTGATCCAGACAGTAGTCACAAAATAGATTTAGCAAGCACGCTTGCAAAACACAGACCTAACTGGAGAGGCTAGATATCACTCATAAAAAACTCACCTGTGCCATTGACATTAATGATGGTAAAAGTCAGGTTGCCACTTCGTGCTGCTCGTAGCATGGTGTTGTATATGGCTTTATCACTTGGTAATGTGGCGTTGTATGTGAACCACAGATCGGACTGGGTCACTATGGAGTTGGAGTAAACTGTTCCATCACTAAGGAAGAGAACAGTGTTTAATTAATAATCTTTCACCTAATGGGTTGATAACATTGTAATTGCGCAACTAACTGTGGTTATGCAAGAGTCTGTGTTGCCACTGAAATATAGTGTTTTGAAGTTGTAGAGTGAGTTTGGTGATACCTTGAGATAGTTAAAGTTTTAAGGGTATGTACATGTTACAGCATAACATCAGCAGTACTCTGATGTCATAGCCTTGTATCAGTGATTATGGGGTCTTATGAATGAGGTCTTATAGTCACCCTTTATCAATTACAATACTTTATGGACTTAGTGGTGAAGAGAGAAGCATAACTAAATATTTGTAATAGTCAACACTTACATGTACGATTTTGGTGTCAAAGAGACAAAGTCTGTGGAATAATCCTCATGGAAAAATGGCTCCAGCTGTAAAGGAAGACCAGAAAGAAGACAAGAGTGAGGCCTTGTGCCAGAGAGACAGAGTTGGGTGAAAGTGCTGTTTCACAGATAACACTAGAAACCACAACTGATAAGCTCACCTCCGATTTAATCATGGATGTCCTGTCGCGGTAGGAGGTTGAATTCAGCGTAGCCAGGGTCAGGCTAAACTTTTCATTGATGGTGGTAAATTGAACATTGGGTTTCATCTGTGGAGAACCTATAAGAAATATACAATAGAATCTGTTGTAGGTTTCTGTCTGTTAGTGTATGTGAGTGTATTTGCTCATATAATGCTTCTGTCTCATCAAATCATATAATGTCATATAAAATGCTCCTGTTGGTAGTAAGGGAAGTTGAAATGTGTGAAACTCACGGAGAACAGTGATGGCATTTGTGTCCACATTAATAGTGTTATTGGTGGTGGCTGCTTCCTTCAGCTGCTGGACTACCTCAGTTGATTCGGGGACCACCTCTGGCACTCTTTGATCAAACTCAACCTCCATCTCGACCTCTGTGCTGGCCTGACGGTAACGGGTCACAGCCCTGAATAAAGCAAAAGAGGAGTAGGCGTTAACATTTGCTGAAAGCCTGACTTTGATAACTAGCTGTCCTTATACATGCAAAAACACTGGATGCACTGGATACTGGAGAAAGCTTGTAACCTACCTCAGGCTAATGATGACAACTCTGTAGAACCTTGACCCATACTTTTTTTGGTAGATTGGTGTGGACTGTGAAACACAGATTTATCATTAAAGTGGGAACAGTTACAGTTTTAAAGCCTATGTTAAAGACATGCTCATACAATACAGTTTCATTAGCATAAGAAAATCAAACAGAAGATAACAATTTTAGTTCTTATGTTTAGGTAATCATAATGAGGTGACAGAATCATGCCCAGTATATGTCAAATAGCCATACCCAGCTAATAACGGACTGTGTCAATGACTGGTAGGCAGCACTTTGTGGATCGTTGTAATCAGAAGTGTAGACTTTGTTCAGCACAAGGTTCAGTGCCACCAGGTAGCGGGAGTGTTTATTACAGATGTTTCTGTTGTTGTTGTCGGTGCTGTTGTAGTTGTTGCTGCAGTTGTAGTTGTGGTTGTAGTTGTAGTTGTGGTTGTTTGTAGTTGTAGTAGTAGTAGTCGTTGGTGCTGCAGTTGTAGTTGTGGCTGTTGTTGCTGCAGAATAAAATAATACAATCATTTTATCAAATCTGTGCAGATAAGGCCTGCACAGTAAAATCAGCAGGGTTCTTTTTAACTCTTTGAGGACTGATTTTAACACCATTCTTTTAACACTTGGAATCAGAAAAAGATTTGCCTTCTTACTTTCAAATTGTCCTGAACCTTCCTCTACTGTTGCCCGTGGGAGTCGTTTTAGTTAAGTATAAGATTTCTTTAAAAATGCCCACTTAGAGGTGGTGGCAGGAGTATGCAAATTTGTTTTGTGGCCCGTTGAGGTAACCAATATGAATTCAGGATCCTCTGCAAATATGCCAATTTCTTCCCCTGGTATGGGCCTTGGAGCCCAAACTGAGCCTAGAGTCACTCAGCAGGAGGTGTGACCCTTCCAGGTCACTGTAGAACTCAGAGTTATCAGACTGGCTTGGTAAACCCTTAATAGGGATACACAATAGAAGAGCAAGGACACCTGTAGCGGAGAGAAGTCTTATTTATTATACATACCAAACAATGTATTTTTATATGAATACATAAAAGTTTACCAGAGTCTCCAACACCTTATTTAGACATCTAATTGATGAAAAAAATGATAGAGGTCTTGCTATGGACATGACAACTAGTTCAAACGTGACAAACATCACTTTTGCAGCAGACACATTTTTATCAATGAAAACAAAGCTGGACTTATTGGCAACTGCAGTTCATAATCCATGAATACACAAGCATACAGACGATTTCTTTGTCCACTGCAAAATCTAATGTTCATCCTCATATTTTCATTTCAACCATCTTTCAAAGTATCGAAACATAAGCATATCAAGCATATGTATTGGTATGAAGTGGTTTGGCCTGATCATAGGAATATACGTATTACAACTGATTACTACGTTCTGTAAATGATCACTGAGATGAAACCAACTCAACATTTTTGTAGACTTTTAGGCAATTTTGAGAATCTTTCTATGCATCACACTTGTATAGATGCTCAAGAATAAGTGAATGCATTTAGCAGTGGCAGCAGTGCTGTCATTTTAAAATTAATAACATGATATACCAAATGGACACGCTGTCTTCAAAAATGTATAGCCTTATATTGGTAAAAATACTTGCACAATGTAAGTGAAAAATAAAAGAATGTCACAAACCTGTGTACAGCACAATGATGGACATGTCTATCAGTTTATCTGAAATGAGAATGAGATTGTTACAATACAAAGCCACAATCCAGTACTGTCGTACAATCACAAGCACCAGTGTCACCAGGGCTAGACATCTTCAGGCAAGAAAGGAAGAATATTGACTTGAATGAATTACAAGCCATGTTGACTTTTCGAGTTACATGATTTTCTACAAACTCTGTAAATCCATCATTTAAGCAGGCAATACAGTCATTAGAAGTAATTCATTGATAAACTGAAATAAGTTATTGGATAGTCTATTTAAAAGCTGTTTAGTAAGTAAGAGTAAACCATATGAAATGACCCTAAACACAAAAATTTTAAAAAGCGTAAAATTTTGTGTTAAAAATTGGATGGTAGTATATTGTATCTAAATTCTGTAAAAAGTAACAAGTACCTTGAAAGTGTAAAGACCTTAAGTTTGACAGTACTGATGTGTATCCCTGTAATCCTCTCTGAGTGTTTGAGTTGTCTGACAGTGGAGCAGAGGATGCAAATCATTTAACAGTGTTGGTGAAGAATGCTGCCCTTCTACTAATTCTATTTTCACCTTCTGTTACGCAGGTTCTTGGTAACCCGCTTCTCATACCCTGCGTAGTTCTCCACACAATGGAACTCAGCCCAGTTTTCCCATGACAACAATACCTTTTTACTTAGCTAAAACCTTAAAAACAGAGATGGGCATGTTATGCAATTAAGCCAGTTGAATAGGTTACTGAGAAATGGGATGGTACAACTGGGTGCTGCTAACTTCTCATTGTTACTTTACAATGTTGCAAAAAATGGATGAATGTGAGTCAACAGAAGTTGTAAAAATAAGTAGAATTTATGCCAGGAATGTATCTCTAAAGAAAAAAAGTGGTGTATTATGACACAAATTAGGACAGATTTAGCTGATAAAGACTGAAAATGAAAATGTAGAATAAAAGTCCTTGACAAAAACACACAGTAGAATTATATGGTTTACATAAAAGAGTTATAATTAAAAAGGCAGACAGGACTTTGCCAAAATGTAATGAAGCAGTTTGCAAGAGAAGAGAGGTCCAAAATTGCAGTTGAGAGGTGTAAGAATCTTGTTGATAGGAAGCAATTAAATTCAGTTATCTTTTATATAGGGTGTGCAACTAAATTAAGTTGAGAGTGCAATAATTTTGTCCAGCCCATACAGCCGATATATTTTGGCCGTTATACAGCCGATATATTTTGGCCGCCTATAGTACTAAACTAACTGCCTAAACTATATATTTAAAGGCCTACGCCCTTTAACCACATGCCATCTTCCACCACACCATACACATAGATTTGAGCTACATATATATAAGTGTATGGCTGATACATGTAGGCCCTGATCATTAGTGAAAATTCCATTCAACCACCTAAACTGTATATTTGTAAACCTGCACCTTTGTGATGTCTACAAACTGTCTCCATATGAGGGGTAAGCTAGCCAGACACAACAAACCCCTTGCTAAGAAAGGTCAGTGGACACTACACTAAAGGCTAAATAGATTAGTATTCTGTCTGATTATAAAGGAGTTTATGTGCTTATGTTGGATAATTAGTAGAATTTACAAGAATGCAAGCAGTATGTGCAGAAATTGACTGTAAAGCAAAAACAAGATTGCAGCAATAACAAATGTAAAATAATGAACATAACTCAAAGAATTTTTTTTTTTAATATAAATTGGCATTATATAGCAGGTCCCCTGCACAAGCTCTGAGGACCTGTTGCATACAGTATCTATGTGGTATAGGCAGTATAGGCTTTAGGCCTATTGCAACCATTAACCACGTTTTTATCCAAAGCATTGTGACCACTCAAATTAGAAATTCTGACTGGAAACTTCCAAGTGGATATGGACATTATATTCACTAGAGTGAATGAATGAACTCTGGATTCTAAGAAGGTACAGTTTGAGAAAAGTTGATGGAAAGTAAAAATAACTCATAGAGCAGAATATTTGAAATACTGTGTAGACCTATGTGACACCGTATTCCACAGAACTCAGAACACAGTATTTAAGTAGTTTACAGTTATCATAGTTCATTTATGATATAAATATTTACGCATAAATATATAAATATTTAGAGATAAAACTGCACCAGGCAATTTCAACCTCAAATGAATTTACTAAGCCTCTACAACACATGTCAACAGGTTAAAGTGCAATAGCTATGCTTAAATTATACGTATAAAAATGTCCTTCAAATACTCTCCTATGATACAGATAATGAAGAATATCAGAGAGTTAAACACAATCAAGCGAACAGTCAGCTAGCCATACAGCATAGTCAGCACACACACACACACAAACCCATACACACACAATATCACACACATTTCACTTTTAAATATTTAAGATATCCACATTCCTCTCGTAATGCTACATCTAATGAATTCATAGAAAAAATATAATTATAAATAACTCTTTTTTGACATGTTTACATGGACATGTAACATAAAAATTATAAAACACACATAATAATTGTTTATGTCAACACAACCAAAGTCCATTTCACCTAATGTGCTGCACCTTCAAAGCATCAGGTCTGTGCAAATGTAATGCCTGCCAAAGGAGGACACATTTCCTTCATGGATAGTATCAGTAGGAGGGTGGGTAAGTGGCAGGCAAAGGAGACACATTTCCTTCATGTACAGTATCTCAAGGAGGGTTAGGTGGTGGCAAGCTGCCAGGCAACCACACCTGGCATCTACCAGGGCCGTGTGACGAGCACTGAGAGGAAGGTGACGCTGAACGTGGTCAGGAGGCTGATCCTGCTGGTGACGACGCCTGAGTTTGTGCTGACAACTGCAAGGCAACACAGAAACAAGGTCAGGTGATCAACATTCTTAAAAAGGCCAAAAGCAATTATATATATATTTTTTACTGTAAGTCCACATGTTAGAACAGGCAAGAGTGAGAGTTCAAAACATGCAGTTATCAACATTTTAAGATGGAAAAATGTTAATGGATGCAATGACAATTAAAGTTACATGCTTTTTTTAAAGGCTATACACGTATTGAGTAGCATTGACATCAGTCACTTAAGTGATCCAGACAGTAGTCACAAAATAGATTTAGCAAGCACGCTTGCAAAACACAGACCTAACTGGAGAGGCTAGATATCACTCATAAAAAACTCACCTGTGCCATTGACATTAATGATGGTAAAAGTCAGGTTGCCACTTCTTCGTGCTGCTCGTAGCATGGTGTTGTATATGGCTTTATCACTTGGTAATGTGGCGTTGTATGTGAACCACAGATCGGACTGGGTCACTATGGAGTTGGAGTAAACTGTTCCATCACTAAGGAAGAGAACAGTGTTTAATTAATAATCTTTCACCTAATGGGTTGATAACATTGTAATTGCGCAACTAACTGTGGTTATGCAAGAGTCTGTGTTGCCACTGAAATATAGTGTTTTGAAGTTGTAGAGTGAGTTTGGTGATACCTTGAGATAGTTAAAGTTTTAAGGGTATGTACATGTTACAGCATAACATCAGCAGTACTCTGATGTCATAGCCTTGTATCAGTGATTATGGGATCTTATGAATGAGGTCTTATAGTCACCCTTTATCAATTACAATACTTTATGGACTTAGTGGTGAAGAGAGAAGCATAACTAAATATTTGTAATAGTCAACACTTACATGTACGATTTTGGTGTCAAAGAGACAAAGTCTGTGGAATAATCCTCATGGAAAAATGGCTCCAGCTGTAAAGGAAGACCAGAAAGAAGACAAGAGTGAGGCCTTGTGCCAGAGAGACAGAGTTGGGTGAAAGTGCTGTTTCACAGATAACACTAGAAACCACAACTGATAAACTCACCTCCGATTTAATCATGGATGTCCTGTCACGGTAGGAGGTTGAATTCAGCGTAGCCAGGGTCAGGCTAAACTTTTCATTGATGGTGGTAAATTGAACATTGGGTTTCATCTGTGGAGAACCTATAAGAAATAGACAATAGAATCTGTTGTAGGTCTCTGTCTGTTAGTGTATGTGTGTGTATTTGCTCATATAATGCTTCTGTCTCATCAAATCGTATAATGTCATATAAAATGCTCCTGTTGGTAGTAAGGGAAGTTGAAATGTGTGAAACTCACGGAGAACGGTGATGGCATTTGTGTCCACATTAATCGTGTTATTGGTGGTGGCTGCTTCCTTCAGCTGCTGGACTACCTCAGTTGATTCGGGGACCACCTCTGGCACTCTTTGATCAAACTCAACCTCCATCTCGACCTCTGTGCTGGCCTGACGGTAACGGGTCACAGCCCTGAATAAAGCAAAAGAGGAGTAGGCGTTAACATTTGCTGAAAGCCTGACTTTGATAACTAGCTGTCCTTATACATGCAAAAACACTGGATGCACTGGATACTGGAGAAAGCTTGTAACCTACCTCAGGCTAATGATGACAACTCTGTAGAACCTTGACCCATACTTTTTTTGGTAGATTGGTGTGGACTGTGAAACACAGATTTATCATTAAAGTGGGAACAGTTACAGTTTTAAAGCCTATGTTAAAGACATGCTCATACAATACAGTTTCATTAGCATAAGAAAATCAAACAGAAGATAACAATTTTAGTTCTTATGTTTAGGTAATCATAATGAGGTGACAGAATCATGCCCAGTATATGTCAAATAGCCATACCCAGCTAATAACGGACTGTGTCAATGACTGGTAGGCAGCACTTTGTGGATCGTTGTAATCAGAAGTGTAGACTTTGTTCAGCACAAGGTTCAGTGCCACCAGGTAGCGGGGAGTGTTTATTACAGATGTTTCTGTTGTTGTTGTCGGTGCTGCAGTTGTAGTTGTTGCTGCAGTTGTAGTTGTGGTTGTAGTTGTAGTTGTGGTTGTTGTAGTTGTAGTTGTTGCTGCAGTTGTAGTTGTGGCTGTTGTTGCTGCAGAATAAAATAATACAATCATTTTATCAAATCTGTGCAGATAAGGCCTGCACAGTAAAATCAGCAGGGTTCTTTTTAACTCTTTGAGGACTGATTTTAACACCATTCTTTTAACACTTGGAATCAGAAAAAGATTTGCCTTCTTACTTTCAAATTGTCCTGAACCTTCCTCTACTGTTGCCCGTGGGAGTCGTTTTAGTGAAGTATCAGTTTTCTTTCCAGATGCCCTCTTAGAGGTGGTGGCAGGAGTAGGCAATTTGCTTTTGTGGCCCTTTGAGGTAACCAATATGAATTCAGGATCCTCTGCAAATATGCCAATTTCTTCCCTGGTATGGGCCTTGGAGCCCAAACTGAGCCTAGAGTCACTCAGCAGGAGGTGTGACCCTTCCAGGTCACTGTAGAACTCAGAGTTATCAGACTGGCTTGGTAAACCCTTAATAGGGATACACAATAGAAGAGCAAGGACACCTGTAGCGGAGAGAAGTCTTATTTATTATACATACCAAACAATGTATTTTTATATGAATACATAAAAGTTTACCAGAGTCTCCAACACCTTATTTAGACATCTAATTGATGAAAAAAATGATAGAGGTCTTGCTATGGACATGACAACTAGTTCAAACGTGACAAACATCACTTTTGCAGCAGACACATTTTTATCAATGAAAACAAAGCTGGACTTATTGGCAACTGCAGTTCATAATCCATGAATACACAAGCATACAGACGATTTCTTTGTCCACTGCAAAATCTAATGTTCATCCTCATATTTTCATTTCAACCATCTTTCAAAGTATCGAAACATAAGCATATCAAGCATATGTATTGGTATGAAGTGGTTTGGCCTGATCATAGGAATATACGTATTACAACTGATTACTACGTTCTGTAAATGATCACTGAGATGAAACCAACTCAACATTTTTTGTAGACTTTTAGGCAATTTTGAGAATCTTTCTATGCATCACACTTGTATAGATGCTCAAGAATAAGTGAATGCATTTAGCAGTGGCAGCAGTGCTGTCATTTTAAAATTAATAACATGATATACCAAATGGACACGCTGTCTTCAAAAATTTATAGCCTTATATTGGTAAAAATACTTGCACAATGTAAGTGAAAAATAAAAGAATGTCACAAACCTGTGTACAGCACAATGATGGACATGTCTATCAGTTTATCTGAAATGAGAATGAGATTGTTACAATACAAAGCCACAATCCAGTACTGTCGTACAATCACAAGCACCAGTGTCACCAGGGCTAGACATCTTCTGGCAAGAAAGGAAGAATATTGACTTGAATGAATTACAAGCCATGTTGACTTTTCGAGTTACATGATTTTCTACAAACTCTGTAAATCCATCATTTAAGCAGGCAATACAGTCATTAGAAGTAATTCATTGATAAACTGAAATAAGTTATTGGATAGTCTATTTAAAAGCTGTTTAGTAAGTAAGAGTAAACCATATGAAATGACCCTAAACACAAAAATTTTAAAAAGCGTAAAATTTTGTGTTAAAAATTGGATGGTAGTATATTGTATCTAAATTCTGTAAAAAGTAACAAGTACCTTGAAAGTGTAAAGACCTTAAGTTTGACAGTACTGATGTGTATCCCTGTAATCCTCTCTGAGTGTTTGAGTTGTCTGACAGTGGAGCAGAGGATGCAAATCATTTAACAGTGTTGGTGAAGAATGCTGCCCTTCTACTAATTCTACTTTCATCTTCTGTTACGCAGGTTGTTGTTAAAACGCTTCTCATAACCTGCGTAGTTCTCCACACAATGGAACTCAGCCCAGTTTTTCCATGACAACAATACCTTTTTACTTAGCTAAAACCTTAAAAACACAGATGGGCATGTTATGCAATTAAGCCAGTTGAATAGGTTACTGAGAAATGGGATGGTGCAACTGGGTGCTGCTAACTTCTCATTGTTACTTTACAATGTTGCAAAAAATGGATGAATGTGAGTCAACAGAAGTTCTAAAAATAAGTAGAATTTATGCCAGGAATGTATCTCTAAAGAAAAAAAGTGGTGTATTATGACACAAATTAGGACAGATTTAGCTGATAAAGACTGAAAATGAAAATGTAGAATAAAAGTCCTTGACAAAAACACACAGTAGAATTATATGGTTTACATAAAAGACTTATAATTAAAAAGGCAGACAGGACTTTGCCAAAATGTAATGAAGCAGTTTGCAAGAGAAGAGAGGTCCAAAATTGCAGTTGAGAGGTGTAAGAATCTTGTTGATAGGAAGCAATTAAATTCAGTTATCTTTTATATAGGGTGTGCAACTAAATTAAGTTGAGAGTGCAATAATTTTGTCCAGCCCATACAGCCGATATATTTTGGCCGTTATACAGACGATATATTTTGGCCGCCTATAGTACTAAACTAACTGCCTAAACTATATATTTAAAGGCCTATGCCCTTTAACCACATGCCATCTTCCACCACACCATACACATAGATTTGAGCTACATATATATAAGTGTATGGCTGATACATGTAGGCCCTGATCATTAGTGAAAATTCCATTCAACCACCTAAACTGTATATTTGTAAACCTGCACCTTTGTGATGTCTACAAACTGTCTCCATATGAGGGGGGTAAGCTAGCCAGACACAACAAACCCCTTGCTAAGAAAGGTCAGTGGACACTACACTAAAGGCTAAATAGATTAGTATTCTGTCTGATTATAAAGGTGTTTATGTGCTTATGTTGGATAATTAGTAGAATTTACAAGAATGCAAGCAGTATGTGCAGAAATTGACTGTAAAGCAAAAACAACATTGCAGCAATAACAAATGTAAAAATAAATGATAATAACAAAGAAAGAATTTTTTTTAATATAAATTGGCATTATATAGCAGGTGCCCCTGCACAAGCTCTGAGGACCTGTTGCATACAGTATCTATGTGGTATAGGCAGTATAGGCTTTAGGCCTATTGCAACCATTAACCCACGTTTTTATCCAAAGCATTGTGACCACTCAAATTAGAAATTCTGACTGGAAACTTCCAAAGTGGATATGGACATTATATTCACTAGAGTGAATGAATGAACTCTGGATTCTAAGAAGGTACAGTTTGAGAACAGTTGATGGAAAGTAAAAATAACTCATAGAGCAGAATATTTGAAATACTGTGTAGACCTATGTGACACTGTATTCCACAGAACTCAGAACACAGTATTTAAGTAGTTTACAGTTATCATAGTTCATTTATGATATAAATATTTACGCATAAATATATAAATATTTAGAGATAAAACTGCACCAGGCAATTTCAACCTCAAATGAATTTACTAAGCCTCTACAACACATGTCAACAGGTTAAAGTGCAATAGCTATGCTTAAATTATACGTATAAAAATGTCCTTCAAATACTCTCCCTATGATACAGATAATGAAGAATATCAGAGAGTTAAACACAATCAAGCGAAAACAGTCAGCTAGCCATACAGCATAGTCAGCACACACACACACACAAACCCATACACACACAATATCACACACATTTCACTTTTAAAAATATTTAAGATATCCACATTTCCTCTCGTAATGCTACATCTAATGAAATTCATAGAAAAAAAAAATATAATTATAAATAACTCTTTTTGACATGTTTACATGGACATGTAACATAAAAATTATAAAACACACATAATAATTGTTTATGTCAACACAACCAAAGTCCATTTCACCCATGTGCTGCACCTTCAAAGCATCAGGTCTGTGCAAATGTAATGCCTGCCAAAGGAGAGGACACATTTCCTTCATGGATATAGTATCAGTAGGAGGGTGGGGAAGTGGCAGGCAAAGGGAGACACATTTCCTTCATGTACAGTATCTCAAGGAGGGTTAGGTGGTGGCAAGCTGCCAGGCAACCACACCTGGCATCTACCAGGGCCGTGTGACGAGCACTGAGAGGAAGGTGACGCTGAACGTGGTCAGGAGGCTGATCCTGCTGGTGACGACGCCTGAGTTTGTGCTGACAACTGCAAGGCAACACAGAAACAAGGTCAGGTGATCAACATTCTTAAAAAAGGCCAAAAGCAATTATATATATATTTTTTACTGTAAGTCCACATGTTAGAACAGGCAAGAGTGAGAGTTCAAAACATGCAGTTATCAACATTTTAAGATGGAAAAATGTTAATGGATGCAATGACAATTAAAGTTACATGCTTTTTTTAAAGGCTATACACGTATTGAGTAGCATTGACATCAGTCACTTAAGTGATCCAGACAGTAGTCACAAAATAGATTTAGCAAGCATGCTTGCAAAATACAGACCTAACTGGAGAGGCTAGATATCACTCATAAAAAACTCACCTGTGCCATTGACATTAATGATGGTAAAAGTCAGGTTGCCACTTCGTGCTGCTCGTAGCATGGTGTTGTATATGGCTTTATCACTTGGTAATGTGGCGTTGTATGTGAACCACAGATCGGACTGGGTCACTATGGAGTTGGAGTAAACTGTTCCATCACTAAGGAAGAGAACAGTGTTTAATTAATAATCTTTCACCTAATGGGTTGATAACATTGTAATTGCGCAACTAACTGTGGTTATGCAAGAGTCTGTGTTGCCACTGAAATATAGTGTTTTGAAGTTGTAGAGTGAGTTTGGTGATACCTTGAGATAGTTAAAGTTTTAAGGGTATGTACATGTTACCGCATAACATCAGCAGTACTCTGATGTCATAGCCTTGTATCAGTGATTATGGGGTCTTATGAATGAGGTCTTATAGTCACCCTTTATCAATTACAATACTTTATGGACTTAGTGGTGAAGAGAGAAGCATAACTAAATATTTGTAATAGTCAACACTTACATGTACGATTTTGGTGTCAAAGAGACAAAGTCTGTGGAATAATCCTCATGGAAAAATGGCTCCAGCTGTAAAGGAAGACCAGAAAGAAGACAAGAGTGAGGCCTTGTGCCAGAGAGACAGAGTTGGGTGAAAGTGCTGTTTCACAGATAACACTAGAAACCACAACTGATAAACTCACCTCCGATTTAATCATGGATGTCCTGTCGCGGTAGGAGGTTGAATTCAGCGTAGCCAGGGTCAGGCTAAACTTTTCATTGATGGTGGTAAATTGAACATTGGGTTTCATCTGTGGAGAACCTATAAGAAATAGACAATAGAATCTGTTGTAGGTCTCTGTCTGTTAGTGTATGTGTGTGTATTTGCTCATATAATGCTTCTGTCTCATCAAATCGTATAATGTCATATAAAATGCTCCTGTTGGTAGTAAGGGAAGTTGAAATGTGTGAAACTCACGGAGAACGGTGATGGCATTTGTGTCCACATTAATCGTGTTATTGGTGGTGGCTGCTTCCTTCAGCTGCTGGACTACCTCAGTTGATTCGGGGACCACCTCTGGCACTCTTTGATCAAACTCAACCTCCATCTCGACCTCTGTGCTGGCCTGACGGTAACGGGTCACAGCCCTGAATAAAGCAAAAGAGGAGTAGGCGTTAACATTTGCTGAAAGCCTGACTTTGATAACTAGCTGTCCTTATACATGCAAAAACACTGGATGCACTGGATACTGGAGAAAGCTTGTAACCTACCTCAGGCTAATGATGACAACTCTGTAGAACCTTGACCCATACTTTTTTTGGTAGATTGGTGTGGACTGTGAAACACAGATTTATCATTAAAGTGGGAACAGTTACAGTTTTAAAGCCTATGTTAAAGACATGCTCATACAATACAGTTTCATTAGCATAAGAAAATCAAACAGAAGATAACAATTTTAGTTCTTATGTTTAGGTAATCATAATGAGGTGACAGAATCATGCCCAGTATATGTCAAATAGCCATACCCAGCTAATAACGGACTGTGTCAATGACTGGTAGGCAGCACTTTGTGGATCGTTGTAATCAGAAGTGTAGACTTTGTTCAGCACAAGGTTCAGTGCCACCAGGTAGCGGGGAGTGTTTATTACAGATGTTTCTGTTGTTGTTGTCGGTGCTGCAGTTGTAGTTGTTGCTGCAGTTGTAGTTGTGGTTGTAGTTGTAGTTGTGGTTGTAGTTGTAGTTGTGGTTGTTGTAGTTGTAGTTGTTGCTGCAGTTGTAGTTGTGGCTGTTGTTGCTGCAGAATAAAATAATACAATCATTTTATCAAATCTGTGCAGATAAGGCCTGCACAGTAAAATCAGCAGGGTTCTTTTTAACTCTTTGAGGACTGATTTTAACACCATTCTTTTAACACTTGGAATCAGAAAAAGATTTGCCTTCTTACTTTCAAATTGTCCTGAACCTTCCTCTACTGTTGCCCGTGGGAGTCGTTTTAGTGAAGTATCAGTTTTCTTTCCAGATGCCCTCTTAGAGGTGGTGGCAGGAGTAGGCAGTTTGCTTTTGTGGCCCTTTGAGGTAACCAATATGAATTCAGGATCCTCTGCAAATATGCCAATTTCTTCCCTGGTATGGGCCTTGGAGCCCAAACTGAGCCTAGAGTGACTCAGCAGGAGGTGTGACCCTTCCAGGTCACTGTAGAACTCAGAGTTATCAGACTGGCTTGGTAAACCCTTAATAGGGATACACAATAGAAGAGCAAGGACACCTGTAGCGGACAGAAGTCTTATTTATTATACATACCAAACAATGTATTTTTATATGAATACATAAAGGTTTACCAGAGTCTCCAACACCTTATTTAGACATCTAATTGATGAAAAAAAATGATAGAGGTCTTGCTATGGACATGACAACTAGTTCAAACGTGACAAACATCACTTTTGCAGCAGACACATTTTTATCAATGAAAACAAAGCTGGACTTATTGGCAACTGCAGTTCATAATCCATGAATACACAAGCATACAGACGATTTCTTTGTCCACTGCAAAATCTAATGTTCATCCTCATATTTTCATTTCAACCATCTTTCAAAGTATCGAAACATAAGCATATCAAGCATATGTATTGGTATGAAGTGGTTTGGCCTGATCATAGGAATATACGTATTACAATCGATTACTACGTTCTGTAAATGATCACTGAGAGGAAACCAACTCAACATTTTTTGTAGACTTTTAGGCAATTTTGAGAGTCTTTCTATGCATCATACTTGTATAGATGCTCAAGAATAAGTGAATGCATTTAGCAGTGGCAGCAGTGCTGTCATTTTAAAATTAATAACATGATATATCAAATGGACACGCTGTCTTCAAAAATTTATAGCCTTATATTGGTAAAAATACTTGCACAATATAAGTGAAAAATAAAAGAATATCACAAACCTGTGTACAGCACAATGATGGACATGTCTATCAGTTTATCTGAAATGAGAATGAGATTGTTACAATACAAAGCCACAATCCAGTACTGTCGTACAATCACAAGCACCAGTGTCACCAGGGCTAGACATCTTCTGGCAAGAAAGGAAGAATATTGACTTGAATGAATTACAAGCCATGTTGACTTTTCGAGTTACATGATTTTCTACAAAATCTGTAAATCCATCATTTAAGCAGGCAATACAGTCATTAGAAGTAATTCATTGATAAACTGAAATAAGTTATTGGACAGTCTATTTAAAAGCTGTTTAGTAGAGTAAATCATATATGTGAATTTTTAAATCAAATGACCCTAAACACAAAAATCTTAAAAAGTTTAAAATTTTGTGTTACAAATTGGATGGTAGTATATTGTATCTAAATTCTGTAAAAAGTAACAAGTACCTTGAAAGTGTAAAGACCTTAAGTTTGACAGTACTGATGTGTATCCCTGTAATCCTCTCTGAGTGTTTGAGTTGTCTGACAGTGGAGCAGAGGATGCAAATCATTTAACAGTGTTGGTGAAGAATGCTGCCCTTCTACTAATTCTACTTTCATCTTCTGTTACGCAGGTTCTTGGTAACCCGCTTCTCATACCCTGCGTAGTTCTCCACACAATGGAACTCAGCCCAGTTTTTCCATGACAACAATACCTTTTTACTTAGCTAAAACAGATGGGCATGTTATGCAATTAAGCCAGTTGAATAGGTTACTGAGAAATGGGATGGTACAACTGGGTGCTGCTAACTTCTCATTGTTACTTTACAATGTTGCAAAAAATGGATGAATGTGAGTCAACAGAAGTTCTAAAAATAAGTAGAATTTATGCCAGGAATGTATCTCTAAAGAAAAAAAGTGGTGTATTATGACACAAATTAGGACAGATTTAGTTGATAAACACTGAAAATGAAAATGTAGAATAAAAGTCCTTGACAAAAACACACAGTAGAATTATATGGTTTACATAAAAGACTTATAATTAAAAAGGCAGACAGGAGTTTGCCAAAATGTAATGGAGCAGTTTGCAAGAGAAGAGAGGTCCAAAATTGCAGTTGAGAGGTGTAAGAATCTTGTTGATAGGAAGCAATTAAATTCAGTTATCTTTTATATAGGGTGTGCAACTAAATTAAATTGAGAGTGCAATAATTTTGTCCTGCCCATATTTTGGAGTAAAATGATATTAAATATGTTTTTTTTTCTCTGCCTTTTTATGTTGTTCTGAGGCATATAAAGGAAATGAACATGTGTATGCAAAAACATTTGAAAACACAATACATAGGCCAATACAACTCTGACATTGGGTATAAATGACCCAGTTACTCAGTTATACAGCCTATATATTTTGGCCGCCTGTACTACTAAACTAGCTGCCTAAACTATATATTTAAAGGCCTAGGCCTAGGACCCTATCGTGCAGACAGTGCTCTAGGCTTTTGCGACAGACAGAAGCCATTGTTGTATTTTTGTATGAGTGCATCAGTCATTTTTCTGCCACACACACACATTGTCTCAATAGGAAATTAAGTTCAGAGGCGTGTCAGCTAAAAGAAGAGGTGTGATCCAGCATAAAGTTCACTTGGTGTTATTTGAATTAAGGAGAAGCTGATCCCTCGAATGATCAAGACTAGCCTGGTTGGAAGTCAGTGGCGCATTATGGGTGTATAATGCTTTGGGATATGGAAGGGAGTACTCATTGCATGCACACCTTGCTTCTGTCTTCTACAGGGATGCTTAGCAGCAGTGCTCATTTATGCAAAAACAACAAATTCAGCTACAATGAAAGGTATTACAATAGAAAAATCTTTATGATGTCCCTGAAGAAGTGAGAGTAAAAATACATCTAAAGATTAAGATGTGGAAGACTGTTGACGGTGATTTTAACTGCTGCTGTGCTCATTTGTTATAATAATAATAACAATAATAATAATAATTATTGTTATTAATATCATTATAGAAGAAACAAGGGATGGGGCATAGATGCCTCTCTGCTTCATATGGAATGGAGGGAAGTGTTTACATTGTTATTTAAATTACATTAGAAGGATTTTTCTGATTGGGTGTCACATAGACTTGAGCTACATATATATAAGTCTATGGCTGATACATGTTGGCCCTGATCATTAGTGGAAAGTCCATTCAACCACCTAAACTGTATATTTGTAAACCTGCACCTTTGTGATGTCTACATACTGTCTCCATATGAGGGGTAAGCTATCCAGACACAACAAACCCCTTGCTAAGAAAGGTCAGTGGACACTACACTAAAGGCTAAATAGATTAGTCTGAGTATAAAGGTGTTGATGCGTTTATGTTGGATAATTAGTAGAATTTACAAGAATGCAAGCAGTATGTGCAGAAATTGACTTTAAGCAAAAACAAGATTGCAGCAATAATACATGTAAAATAATGAACATAACTCAAAGAATGTTTTTTTTTTTTAATAGAAATTGGCATTATCCTGCACAAGTTCTGAGGACCTGTTGCATAAAGTATCTCTGTGGTATAGGCAGTATAGGCTTTAGGCCTATTGTAACCATTAACCACGTTTTTATCCAAACCATTGTCACCACTCAAATTAGAAATTCTGACTGGAAACTTTACAATTTCCAAGTGGATATGGACATTATATTCACTAGAGTGAATGAATGAACTCTGGATTCTAAGAAGGTACAGTTTGAGGTACAAGTTGATGGAAAGTAAAAATAACTCATAAAGCAGAATATTTGAAATACTGTGTAGACCTATGTGACACTGTATTCCACAGATACTAACAACAGAACTCAGAACACAGTATTTAAGTAGTTTGCAGTTATCACAGTTCATTTATGATATAAATATTTACACATAAATATATAAATATTTAGAGATAAAACTGCACCAGGCAATTTCAACCTCAAATGAATTTACATTGAAGTATGAATTTAAGCCTCTACAATACGTCAACAGGTTAAAGTGCAATAGCTATGTTTAAATTATACGTTGTGTAATATCCTTCAAATTCTCTCCTTTTGTTGGAGAATGTCAGAGAGTGCAATCAAGCAAACAGTCAGCTAGCCATACAGCACAGTCAGCACACACACACACACACATTTAATTTTTAAATATTTCAGATATCCACATTCCTCTCGTAATGCTACATCTAATGAATTCATAGAAAAATATATAATTATAAATAACTTTTTTTTGGACATGTTATAAAAATTATAAAACACACATAATAATTGTTTATGCCAACAAAACCAATGTCTATTTCACCTAATGTGCTGCACCTTCAAAGCATCAGGTCTGTGCAAATGTAATGCCTGCCAAAGGAGGACACATTTCCTTCATGGATAGTATCAGTAGGAGGGTGGGGAAGTGGCAGACAAAGGGAGACACATTTCCTTCATGTACAGTGACGAGCACTGAGAGGAATGTGATGCTGAACCTGGTCAGGAGGCTGATCCTGCTGGTGACAACGCCTGAGTTTGTGCTGACACCTGCAAGGCAACACAGAAACAAGGTCAGGTGATCAACATCAACATCACAACAAAAGACCGAAAGCAATTTTATCATTTTTTTTAACTGTAAGTCCACATGTTAGAACAGGCAAGAGCAAGGCTTCAAAACATGCAGTTATCAACATTTTAATCTGAAAATGTTAATGGATGCAATGACAAAGGCTGTACACGTATTGAGTAGCACTGACATCAGTCGCTTAACTGATCCAGACATAACTGGAGAGGCTAGATATCACTCATAAAAACTCACCTGTGCCATTGACATTAATGATGGTAAAAGTCAGGCTGCCACTTCGTGCTGCTCGTAGCATGGTGTTGTATATGGCTTTGTCACTTGGTAATGTGGCATGATATGTGAATCGCAGATCAGACTGGGTCACTATGGAGTTGGAGTAAACTGTTCCATCACTAAGGAAGAGAACAGTGTTTAATTAATAATGTTTCACCCAATGGGTTGACAACTTTGTAATTTTATAATTAGGTGCGGTTATGCACATGATGATTGACCCTTTGTCTGTGTTACAACTTAAATACAGCTATGAAGTGTTTTTGTGAGTTTGGTGATACCTTGGGATAGTTAAACTTTTAAGGGTATGTACATGTTACAGAATAACATCAGCAGCACTCTAATGTCATAGACTTACATCAGTGATTATGGGGTCTTATGAATGAGGTCTTATAGTCACCCTTTATCAATTACAATAGTTTATGGACTTAGTGGTGAAACCCTTCTCACCGTTTAATTTGAACTGCGTGCGCTGCTCCGCAAGCATCGGTAGGAGAGGGGACAAGAGAGACTTTGTTCCGTATTCATGCGTGCATATATGCGTTATGTGCGTCGCTTCGGGGTACAATGTAAATGCATATTTTTGTTTTTAATATAATGTATAATATGTGATGTGGGGCACTGTTGGGTGTTGGTGACTGAAGGGGGGGGGGGGGTGTTGCCAGTTCGGCCATTGTTCATATAGTCCTGAGTGTTGCCCTGTCGCGACCTTATAAGTTAGTTCCTCATCCCCTAATCCTTGTTTTTTTCTACATCAATAACAGCAATAAGCGATGTGTCATTTGTCATTTGCCATCTCGGTATGTTTCCCATAAAACTGATTAACGCATTATTAGTTCTTCCTGGTCAACACCTCTGAATTCCTGCCATTCTCATACCGGGGTGTTCATCATGTTCATGCAGTATTTTGTAATTTACTTTGCGAAGCCACAATGTTTCTATGTATTTCTGACTTATGCTTTGTTATTAATATGCTGAATACTGTTAACATTAGGAATGATATAATGACCCAGCTACTGCTTTAGTCAACTTTGTATGTTCTGTATCCCTGCGTTGTTGGTATGGTCTAGGTGTTCCAAATGTAACAAACATTTTTAATCGCTGAAAACAAAGTTGGACCAATTGGGAACTGGAGAATATGGTCCACGAAAATGCAAACATACAGGATGATTTCTTTGTCCACTGCAAAAAAAAAAAATGCTCATCCTCAGATTTTTATTTCAACCAACTTTGAAAACATAATATCATGAAAACATAATATCAAGCTTATGTCAATATCAAGCTTATGCTACACTGTCCAGCCATAAGTGGGATAATACTCTGGAAGTATTATGAACCTTAGCTAAAACCATAGACAACTTGTAGTCTATCATAGTTACTACTGATTGTAATTTTCCTGCATGACCCCTGGTAGTTGGGTTAGCCCCTTGAGTTGTGGATCTGTCCAAGGTTTCTTCCTAGACTAGGGAGTTTTTCTTTTTGCCCCTGTTGCTCTTGGGTGCTTCTTCTGTAAATGCTATGAGACAAAACTATTGTAAAAGGCGCTGTATAAATAAAACTGAATTGTTTTTTTTCCCCAGTCATTTGCACCATTGAGAAATTACATTGTATTATATAACCCACACTATCTGATCCACACAATGTAGACTTCTAGCTACAGCAGGATAAAACAATTGTCTGTGGTCATAAAAATAACAATTTTAAGAATATAAACTCTTAATTACTGCTTATTTATAGTAAGTTAGTTGATGTGAATATAAATTGTGATCCTAATATGCTTGGTTAATATGGGGCTTATAAGGCAGTAGTACAACAGGAGCAGTTATTCTCCTTCAGTAATTATTAGAAAGATGGCAAAATAGTGTCAAAATAAATCCTAATTACTTCTTTTTAATTGAGAAAACTGAGATATAACTGTTCATGTTTTAGTACCACCTTAAAAGCCCTTTACTGAGCACTGAGTGTATTGAGATCATAATTCATATACAACAACTAGCTTATTTGCTATGAACAAGCAGTAATTAAGAGTTAATATTGTAGACATTTGAATTGATGGTGCACTAGGGGTAGAATAAGCTAAGGCAGAATAAGGTATTAATAAGTGACTTGTAATGTCAACTTCATGTTAATAAGCTAGTCATTTATCTAAATTCAACTCTATTTACATATTTGCCTTATTTACTGTGTTATAGGCCTACGTTTATTACTTTTTGTAGTAGGACATTATATGAGAGTCTCAAGTGATGCAATACCCATGTAATGAACTCTGTCCTTTTTGCAGTGTAAAATCCAAGAACAGGTGAGAAGGTAACATAACACTAGTATATAAATTGTACTTTGTATTCCACAATATACTACACTGACAGAATACTGTAAATGTAATTAAAGTAAAACCACTGAAATAGCGTACTGACATACTCCTAGACTACAGCCTACAATTTGTAGAAAGTCTGGTGCACACCATTGCTAGATTTGTTTTTATAAGAAAATATGTGACCCGCTTCTCATGTCCTGGCTAGTTGCCTATAGTCTTAGCTCAGCTTATTGTATGAAAACATTACCTTTCAAGACCTGAAGGTATGAGGTAAGTTATTACCTCTTACCTTCAGAAATAGGCATTTTACGCAGTCAAACCAGTTGTCTAAGTAGCATTACTGACAAAGATTAATGGGATGGTACACAACTGGGTGCTGCTAACTTCTCATTGTTACTTTACAATGTGTACAGAGTGTGTGTGAGCAAGAATTTTTGCCAGGAAGGTATCTCTAAAGACAAAAAAGTGGCATATTATCACACAAATTAGGACAGATTTGGTTGATAAACACTGAAAAGCAAAATGTGAAATCAAATTCCTTGACAAATTGAAAAATACACAGTAGAATGATGTGCTTTACCTAAAAGACAAGAGTTTGCCAGAATGTACCTCAGTAAGGCAAAATGCTTCTGGTGGATAGATGAGACCAGAGTTTTTCGGTAAAACACGTCATTCTGCTGTTTGTAGAAAATGAAATCAGGTCTACAAAGAAAAGAACACGATATCTAGAATCAAATAGTGGAGATGTTTTGGGGTTGTTTTGCTGCCTTTGGTAATGTGTGCCTAGACTGTGTGCATGCCATCATGAAATCTGAAGATTCTTAAAAGATTATAGGGAGCAGTGTAGGGCTCGGTGTCAGAAAGCTGGGTCTGTGCCAGAGGCCATTGGTGTTTCAGCAGGACAATGACTGCAAACATACTTCAAAATGCAGCCATGGAAGCGCTAGAGAGTTCTGAGGTGGCCAGCAATGTGTCCGGATCTAAATCCTATCCGAAATATTGTGAAAACGGCTGTTGGGACCCTTTCAACCTGAGAGAGCTGGAGTAGTTTTCAAGAGAAGATAGGTTCAAAATTACAGTGGAGAGGTGTGAGAAGCTTGTTGATAGTTATAGGAAGTGATTAGATTCAGTTATTTTCCAAATGGTGTGCAACTAAATATTAGTTTCTGTGTAAAATTATATGAAATGTGGCTTTTGGTCTCTGCTTTTTTGTGATGTTCCAACACATATAAAGGATATGAACATAAATAAACAATGAACATTAATGTAAACAAAAACACTTGAAACTGCAATAATATTCTGGGAGAAACGGTGCATTTTTGGCCATGACTGTAACTGAAGTATCATGTCACACCTTCCAACATGCCATGCAGAATAGGCCAGCTCTGACATTGGGTATAGATGACCCAGTTACTCAGTTATACAGCCAACGTATTTTGGCCTATACCACTGAGAAACTAACTGTCTAAACTATATATTTAAAGGCCTATCCTGTTTGTGCATGTATAGGGATAAATGCACATACATGAATGAGATGCATTTCTAGGGTAGCCTGTCGATATTATGCTAATGTTAAAATTACGGACTGTGACAATTTTAATGTAAGTTCATGATTGTTTTTTCTCATCAATGCTTTGGTGTATAGACAAATGTGATATCGCCTGAAATCTCAGGTTATGTTCTTTCGAATGGTATGTGTGTCCGCTCTGCTGTAGCCTTTGGGAGTAAAGTAACAAAAGAGGGGGTGTGACTTTGAACAAATTGAATTGTAAATAAAACTGTTCCTGATTTTTTCTACTGTCATCTGACTTGTCTCCTGTTCGACTGACATAACCAAAAAATACTATCATGATAAATCCAGGTCGACATTCTGTGTCTGGCCCTTTTGTCAATACTGAGTGTTTTTTTATACACCATCCTAGTATAGATGGTCGACTATGAGAGAATTAAGCAGTGGCAGCACAATTGTTTAAAACTGAATAACATGTCATAACCAAGTTATGACTTCTTTTGAGTTCTTGCACCCTTACTGGTGATTAATATTCAAGCTATTTGTATATTGGTGAGCTTGAAAATGAAAATCACCAGCAAGTGTGGTTTTATTTAGTATTTTAATTACTGTCGGATTTCAATTTCGTTGGCATTCAACCAAGCCTATAAGTATGCGTCACAAAAACATTTGAGTCATTTTTGTGTTTGTTTGCTATATAAGCTTTTCTTTATTCTTTGTATTATCAGTGAAAAGTAAATTATCTGGCATTTTTCAATCTTTTTTTTTTTTTTTTTTCTCATCAGAAGGCTTACTTAAAATGCTATTGTACATGAAATATATGGCTACCACAACTTTCATGTCAGCAGAGTTGGGGAAGTTGCTAAAAGTTACTTTACTAATTACTAATTTCCTTACTTAACTTCACTACTCCATATTTTACTTTTTTCCCCCCACTCATATCCAAATTCCCTATGCAGAAATGCATACATAAACAAGATAGCCTAGTCCTTCATGTAACTGGACTGCCCCCATCCAAGGGCCCCCACCCCCAGACTCACCACATTCTTATACCAGCCCCTCACACCCTTTACACCCCTCACACAACACGTCAAACTTTTCCTATGTCTGAATGGATATGACAAGGTAATGTGCCTTCGCTAATGTGTTTTGCATTCAGAGAAGTGGGTGTGTTGCGCTTTATCAGGAACAATAACAGTTTAATAATAGTTTCTGACAACAAGTGACAACAAATACTTTAAGTGGTTTGCCTTCAGTGCAAAATACTGATATTGTGTAATCCTGTAGTCCTCTTTGAGTGTTTGAGTTGTTTGACTGAGTAGCTGACTGACTCGGCTACTCAGTCAAATGTTGCTGAGTTCAATTGTTGAAAATGTCTTGGTCTTCTATTACGCAGATTGTCAGTTACCTGCTTCTCATACCCTGCCTAGTTGTCCACAGAAGCAAACTCAGCTCTGCTTATTGAATGAAAACAAAACCTTTCATGCAGTACAACAGCAATCTTTCATGCTGTAAGACAGTTAATACCTCAAAGCCTCAGAGATAGGCATGTTAAATTGCTGATGAAGAGTAATGGAATGGTACATAACTGGGTGCAGCAAACCATTAATTCTTACATGACAATGTTACATTTCAGATAAAAAAAATGGATGAGTGTGAGTGTTGTAATACTATGTCAGGAATGTATCTGTGAAGGAAACAAAAGTCGTGAATCATACACATATTAAGATAGATGTGATTAATGAACAGTGGAAAGGAATTTTCTGTCAAATTCTCCTCCTTGTTGTTTTTTCTCATCCTTTCTTCCTTTGGTGGTATTTGCAGCCTCTAAATAGTTCTGTGGAAATTCAGAAATTTTAAAAATTATGCATGTATATTTAATAATTATGTGAATGTATCTATCTACCTGAATGTATATATACAAATAATTAAAATGTGAATATATCTTTAATATTCATGATCTTGTCACAATAAAGCCCCATTGCAAAAGAGCTGGAAAATAATAATGCCAATAATAATCCTGTAATAACTCACAGTATTATCATGGTATAATGCTGTTATTCAGGTTATTAAAAATACATTTTTGTCAAGCAAAGGGGTTACTCTAAGGCATCACACTCTCCACCCTCTTTTGTGTTGTAATGTCAGTGATTGTACTCTTAACTCCCTATTTTTGTCAGATTAATCCCTGACACAATACAATGCTTAATGCAATTCATGTCAATCTTTAGTCACACATTCTCAGCTCACTCAGATATTGAGTTACTGTATAGGCCAAACAGTACCACCTGGAATGGATTTCTGATGCAGTTATATTCTAAGTAATGTTGTGTTATGTTGCTAGCCAGACACGACAAACCTCTTGCTAAAAGAAGGTCAGTGGCCAACTACAATAATGGTTTAACAGATTAGAATGCTGTCTTATTAATGATGTATCATGATGTGTTTATTTTATGTTACATGTTACATGTTTTATGTTAAGTAACTCATAAAGAAAAATATTTAATATGTATACATGAGACTGAATACCACAGACACTCACAACAGTGGCAACTCAGAACAGCACCACCAGCAGCAACAATAGTGATTAAATATTTTTTTCCTTCGCCTCTATCCTCTTTCATTTTAGCACTTTGAAGATGTTTAACAAAAAAAAAAAATATTAAAATAACTAGCCTACGTACAAATATATATTTAATTTGATCTTGGAATAGGTGCAGGAGTGCACTTCATGAAATACCAAACACTGGTTTGAAACCCACATAGGAGCTTTCTGGGAGCATGCTGTTAATAGATTAATACCACCTGTCATTTTTGAGAAAGATTTATTACAGTAGAAGAGAGGATTTGCCCCCCAGTAAGTAAAGAAACGTTGGTCACACAAACATTATTGCACATAACAGATATTGCTACCACAGCTGTCAAGACAGTAGATTCTTAAGAAATGTGACATTTTTATGTTTTGTATCTTGCTTTAGTTCAATATTCAGATACATTTTAGACAAGCTATAGGTTTACAATAATACATAACACTCTACCCTCTTTTGTGTATTGAGCTACAGTATTAGAGTAGTAATTCCCTATTTTGTCAGGGAAATCCTTATGACACTCTGTGAAAAAAAATTTCAAAACAATTAATACCAACCATTCGTCAAGTCTGAGTCATTGTATAGACCAAGAATTACCACCTGGGGTAGATTTCTGTTTACTCTAAGCTGACCAGAAAAGGCAGTCCTCTTGTAAAAAAAAAAAAAACTGTTACATGGGGGTTACATGGATCAGTATATTGTACTATTTACAGTAATACAGTATTGTTTTTAAGATGTTTCACAGTCATGGAAAGCAGTACAACTTTGGTATAAACATCAAAAAGTAAAAAAACTTCTCATCTCATTGACTATCAGCACATGAGACTGAATGACGCAACATGGTCATTAACATACATTATATAGTATAATAAAATGCTACCACATTACTTGATGGGTGATTGAATATTTTTGTAACCATACATAAATACTTCATAATATTTAGGAGTAGTGAAGAAACATTCATGAAACATGAAACATTAATATGGAACATTATGCATAGTAAATATCTTCAAAATAAAAGTTCTGTGATGCTTTATGAATGCATTATGCACTCAAGTAAAGTGTTACCAACAAAATTATAAAACAACTACCTAAGATACATCTAATATGATGCGTTAGTCTTTAGCATTGCAATGGCAGTTGTTTTGGAGCATGTTTGGAGGTTTTTGGGAGCATGTTAGTGCACCCATGCCAGCTTACAGTATTTGAAAAGGATTCAGGACAGCATGAGAGAAGAATATCCCCCAGTAGGAAATTTCTGTCGTCTTGTGAAAAGTTGATGTTGTAGCATCAAAGTTCCCAGGCTAAGTACATTTGGATATGTGGTATGAGACTTCTGTCACAATTTTGGTTAAAAGCCTTGCAGACCAGACTCTTTCACTTTGTGCACATAGTCTGAAGCCTCATGATAGGGGGAGGTTTACTTCCCAGTGGGTTTAAAAACTATTGGGTCTGCCTTCAATAAATCACTAAGGTCTGGCCTTGACATGTTATGCCCCAGCTTTGACTCTTTCAAACTCAAAGCATGCACTCTCAGTTTGATAATTGGGCAATACATTTTCTACTGGGCAAAATCCAAATCCATTTTCCAAGACTACCCAGCCTCAGAACTATAGCAAAATGTAACATTGAGGGGAGGCTCCCCACGGGCACAGCCAGGTTTGATAGAAACACCCCAGAATGTTTGAATATAGAAATGTCACAGCTCTCAACACAGATTTGTACATATATAATTTACAAGTGAATTTATTGTACAATTCACAGTTCTTTGTTCAATTCATTGCCTGTTGTCAGAGTGAAATAAATAAATAATGATTTCATCTTCACAGTTTTCTCCACTAGATTAATCTCGATAAAAAGGTTGCTTGAAGTTTGCATGTGTGGTTGTTAACTACTCTATTCTATTTTCTAGGGGCAGGAAGAGGGATGAAGCCTGGGTCTTCCTTCCAAGGTGTGTCTTCAGGGGGCAGTTCCACCCGCGGGGCGATGTTGTGTCTTGGCTCGGGACCCAGAAGAAACCGTGAGTTCTCCAGGTCATTGTAGAACTCAATGTTGTCTGTGTGACTTGCGAACCCTTTGGGCACTGGGGCACACATGGACAATGCTAAAATACCTGTGTAAAAGATAATTATTACCTTGTTAATAATTGGATAGCAATGGATATTGCTGTCAGAAGCTGATGTCAGGTTAAAGTATTGCATTCATTTAATGCTGTTGGTTAAGTAATATCAGACTTGGTTAAATGTTTGTAGCCTATTCTTTTTGTTGTTAAAGTAATACAGTATGCCTCTAAAGGCAAACACTAAATGGACGAAATGAGTATCAGTGATCATAAGCATCAGAACCAGAACATTCAGTAGGTCAGTGAACTCTGGGTTGGGTAACCAACTGGACCAGAAAATACAGCACTACATTAGTGAGTGCAAGTGACACCTTGTCAAAAAATGTTAAAATAATCTCAGTTGTTTACAAAATAAACCCTAAGGTGGTTTCTTTTCACATGTTACATAGCCTACAGCACCTAACATTATCATTATATAATAATATGATAATGATAATGCTAATGAGAATGATAATATAACTATATCATATTATAAGTTAGTGTCTAGTAGTGTAACTCCCTCAGTATGAGCACAGCTCAAGCGTTTTAGGTGTTAGTTTACTTGCTCCTCTTATAGTCCATGTTTTGAGGTGAAGTGAGCCTATATTTATCCGACTCCAGTGAGAATAAAACAAATCAGCAAAAAGGGAACTATAAGTAAGTCGTTCAACAAAACATCTTTCCTGCGGGTGCAAATTGAAAGGATTTTATTACTACTCAATCAATATTATAGATTATTAAATATTATTGATTGTTGGTTATGGTACTTTCTTTTATCAGTTCCAGTAAAGAAGGCAATCTAAGTTTTCAGTATCAAAACGTATTATAGTGTGTATCAGTATATCAATAACCAGTGCTTTCTTATCTGTAATTTTGGAATCTCCCTTAGAGTTTATGTAGGAACATAAGTAACACTTTCCCTACCTTTTCCCTTGATAGCTTTTTTCCTTACATGTATTTCATTTTACCCAGTGGCCTTTTGAGTGTATTATGGCAAATGGTAAAATAGACATAAATTGTAGCAAGGTGAGAAACAATGGGCAAAATTTAGACAGCACGCTAACCTGAGAAAATAATGAGATAGTGGAGCATATCGATGGTGATGCTGTCCTTGGAGAACTAAACAGGTAACACACCACTGGTTTCACTGAAAAAATAAAATGCAAGAGGAATCCATCAGCTTCCCTTGAAACATGAGTTGACAGACTTGAGTTCAGACTAAATAAAGGCAATTCTATCTCAGGTCCAGATAGATAGACAGATAGATATATAGACAATTCAGTTAATCTCGTCAGCATTTCTTACTAGGCTCAACTTTTTACATGTGTACTTACAATGATGTAAATATGTATCTGGATGAAAAAGAAAATAGTTTACACTCATTCTACTTAATAACCAGTCAATCAATAAGTAAATCAATGAATACTCACAGGATAATTACTGTCAGTGGTGTAAAATGAAGCACAAGCTCTGAAATTCTGAGGTCTGTGTGTGGAGGAGGGTTTCAGGCACCTTTCAGGTACCAGGCTTTATTAACAAGGGCACTTACAAGTCTGTAGTTGGAATGTTGCATGTCAACCTACCTGCCTTCTTTGTACACCTGTCGGATTTCCATTCCGTTGGCATTCAACCAAGCCTATAAGTATGTGTCACAAAAAACATTTGAGTCATTTTTGTGTTTGTTTGCTATATAAGCTTTTCTTTATTCTTTGTATTATCAGTGAAAAGTAAATTATCTGGCATTTTTCAATCTTTTTTTTTCTCATCAGAAGGCTTACTTAAAATGCTATTGTACATGAAACATATGGCTACCACAACTTTCATGTCAGCAGAGTTGGGGAAGTTACTAAAAGTTACTTTACTATTTCTAATAATTTTCTACTAATTTCCTTACTTAACTTCACTACTCCATATTTTACTTTTTGTTTTTTCCCCCCACTCATATCCAAATTCCCTATGCAGAAATGCATACATAAACAAGATAGCCTAGTCCTTCATGTAACTGGACTGCCCCCATCCAAGGGCCCCCACCCCCAGACTCACCACATGATCTATCTACCTGAATGTATATATACAAATAATTAAAATGTGAATATATCTTTAATATTCATGATCTTGTCACAATAAAGCCCCATTGCAAGAGAGCTGGAAAATAATAATGCCAATAATAATCCTGTAAATAACTCACAGTATTATCATGGTATAATGCTGTTATTCAGGTTATTAAAAATACATTTTTGTCAAGCAAAGGGGTTACTCTAAGGCATCACACTCTCCACCCTCTTTTGTGTTGTAATGTCAGTGATTGTACTCTTAACTCCCTATTTTTGTCAGATTAATCCCTGACACAATACAATGCTTAATGCAATTCATGTCAATCTTTAGTCACACATTCTCAGCTCACTCAGATATTGAGTTACTGTATAGGCCAAACAGTACCACCTGGAATGGATTTCTGATGCAGTTATATTCTAAGTAATGTTGTGTTATGTTGCTAGCCAGACACGACAAACCTCTTGCTAAAAGAAGGTCAGTGGCCAACTACAATAATGGTTTAACAGATTAGAATGCTGTCTTATTAATGATGTATCATGATGTGTTTATTTTATGTTACATGTTACATGTTTTATGTTAAGTAACTCATAAAGAAAAATATTTAATATGTATACATGAGACTGAATACCACAGACACTCACAACAGTGGCAACTCAGAACAGCACCACCAGCAGCAACAATAGTGATTAAATATTTTTTTCCTTCGCCTCTATCCTCTTTCATTTTAGCACTTTGAAGATGTTTAATAAAAAAAAAAAATATTAAAATAACTAGCCTACGTACAAATATATATTTAATTTGATCTTGGAATAGGTGCAGGAGTGCACTTCATGAAATACCAAACACTGGTTTGAAACCCACATAGGAGCTTTCTGGGAGCATGCTGTTAATAGATTAATACCACCTGTCATTTTTGAGAAAGATTTATTACAGTAGAAGAGAGGATTTGCCCCCCAGTAAGTAAAGAAACGTTGGTCACACAAACATTATTGCACATAACAGATATTGCTACCACAGCTGTCAAGACAGTAGATTCTTAAGAAATGTGACATTTTTATGTTTTGTATCTTGCTTTAGTTCAATATTCAGATACATTTTAGACAAGCTATAGGTTTACAATAATACATAACACTCTACCCTCTTTTGTGTATTGAGCTACAGTATTAGAGTAGTAATTCCCTATTTTGTCAGGGAAATCCTTATGACACTCTGTGAAAAAAAATTTCAAAACAATTAATACCAACCATTCGTCAAGTCTGAGTCATTGTATAGACCAAGAATTACCACCTGGGGTAGATTTCTGTTTACTCTGACCAGCTGACCAGACAAGGCACTCCTCTTGTTAAAAAAAAAAAACTGTTACATGGGGGTTACATGGATCAGTATATTGTACTATTTACAGTAATACAGTATTGTTTTTAAGGTGTTTCACAGTCATGGAAAGCAGTAAAACTTTGGTATAAACATCAAAAAGTAAAAAAACTTCTCATCTCATTGACTATCAGCACATGAGACTGAATGACGCAACATGGTCATTAACATACATTATATAGTATAATAAAATGCCATCACATTACTTGATGGGTGATTGAATATTTTTGTAACCATACATAAATACTTCATAATATTTAGGAGTAGTGAAGAAACATTCATGAAACATGAAACATTAATATGGAACATTATGCATTGTAAATATCTTCAAAATAAAAGTTCTGTGATGCTTTATGAATGCATTATGCACTCAAGTAAAGTGTTACCAACAAAATTATAAAACAACTACCTAAGATACATCTAATATGATGCATTAGTCTTTAGCATTGCAATGGCAGTTGTTTTGGAGCATGTTTGGAGGTTTTTGGGAGCATGTTAGTGCACCCATGCCAGCTTACAGTATTTGAAAAGGATTCAAGACAGCATGAGAGAAGAATATCCCCCAGTAGGAAATTTCTGTCGTCTTGTGAAAAGTTGATGTTGTAGAATCAAAGTTCCCGGGCTAAATACATTTGGATATGTGGTATGAGACTTCTGTCACAATTTTGGTTAAAAGCCTTGCAGACCAGACTCTTTCACTTTGTGCACATAGTCTGAAGCCTCATGATAGGGGGAGGTTTACTTCCCAGTGGGTGGGCACTTTCTTTAAGCTTAAAAACTATTGGGTCTGCCTTCAATAAATCACTAAGGTCTGGCCTTGACATGTTATGCTCCAGCTTTGACTCTTTCAAACTCAAAGCATGCACTCTCAGTTTGATAATTGGGCAATACATTTTCTACTGGGCAAAATCCAAATCCATTTTCCAAGACTACCCAGCCTCAGAACTGTAGCAAAATGTAACATTGAGGAGAGGCTCCCCACGGGCACAGCCAGGTTTGATAGAAACACCCCAGAATGTTTGAATATAGAAATGTCACAGCTCTCAACACAGATTTGTACATATATAATGTACAAGTGAATTTATTGTATAATTCACAGTTCTTTGTTCAATTCATTGCCTGTTGTCAGAGTGAAATAAATAAATAATGATTTCATCTTCACAGTTTTCTCCACTAGATTAATCTCGATAAAAAGGTTGCTTGAAGTTTGCATTTGTGGTTGTTAACTACTCTATTCTATTTTCTAGGGGCAGGAAGAGGGATGAAGCCTGGGTCTTCCTTCCAAGGTGTGTCTTCAGGGGACAATTCCACCAGCGGGGTGATGTTGTGTCTTGGCTCGGGACCCAGAAGAAACTGTGAGTTCTCCAGGTCATTGTAGAACTCAATGTTGTCTGTGTGACTTGCGAACCCTTTGGGGACTGGGGCACACATGGACAATGCTAAAATACCTGTGTAAAAGATAATTATTACCTTGTTAATAATTGGATAGCAATGGATATTGCTGTCAGAAGCTGATGTCAGGTTAAAGTATTGCATTCATTTAATGCTGTTGGTTAAGTAATATCAGACTTGGTTAAATGTTTGTAGCCTATTCTTTTTGTTGTTAAAGTAATACAGTATGCCTCTAAAGGCAAACACTAAATGGACGAAATGAGTATCAGTGATCATAAGCATCAGAACCAGAACATTCAGTAGGTCAGTGAACTCTGGGTTGGGTAACCAACTGGACCAGAAAATACAGCACTACATTAGTCAGTGCAAGTGACACCTTGTCAAAAAATGTTAAAATAATCTCAGTTGTTTACAAAATAAACCCTAAGGTGGTTTCTTTTCACATGTTACATAGCCTACAGCACCTAACATTATCATTATATAATAATATGATAATGATAATGCTAATGAGAATGATAATATAACTATATCATATTATAAGTTAGTGTCTAGTAGTGTAACTCCCTCAGTATGAGCACAGCTCAAGCGTTTTAGGTGTTAGTTTACTTGCTCCTCTTATAGTCCATGTTTTGAGGTGAAGTGAGCCTATATTTATCCGACTCCAGTGAGAATAAAACAAATCAGCAAAAAGGGAACTATAAGTAAGTCGTTCAACAAAACATCTTTCCTGCGGGTGCAAATTGAAAGGATTTTATTACTACTCAATCAATATTATAGATTATTAAATATTATTGATTGTTGGTTATGGTACTTTCTTTTATCAGTTCCAGTAAAGAAGGCAATCTAAGTTTTCAGTATCAAAACGTATTATAGTGTGTATCAGTATATCAATAACCAGTGCTTTCTTATCTGTAATTTTGGAATCTCCCTTAGAGTTTATGTAGGAACATAAGTAACACTTTCCCTACCTTTTCCCTTGATAGCTTTTTTCCTTACATGTATTTCATTTTACCCAGTGGCCTTTTGAGTGTATTATGGCAAATGGTAAAATAGACATAAATTGTAGCAAGGTGAGATGGGCAAATGGGCAAAATTTAGACAGCACGCTAACCTGAGAAAATAATGAGATGGTGGAGCATATCGATGGTGATGCTGTCCTTGGAGAACTAAACAGGTAACACACCACTGGTTTCACTGAAAAAATCCATCAGCTTCCCTTAAAACATGAGTTGACAGACTTGAGTTCAGACTAAATAAAGGCAATTCTATCTCAGGTCCAGATAGATAGACAGAGAGATATATAGACAATTCAGTTAATCTCGTCAGCATTTCTTACTAGGCTCAACTTTTTACATGTGTACTTACAATGATGTAAATATGTATCTGGATGAAAAAGAAAATAGTTTACACTCATTCTACTTAATAACCAGTCAATCAATAAGTAAATCAATGAATACTCACAGGATAATTACTGTCAGTGGTGTAAAATGAAGCACAAGCTCTGAAATTCTGAGGTCTGTGTGTGGAGGAGGGTTTCAGGCACCTTTCAGGTACCAGGCTTTATTAACAAGGGCACTTACAAGTCTGTAGTTGGAATGTTGCATGTCAACCTACCTGCCTTCTTTGTACACCTGTCGGATTTCCATTCCGTTGGCATTCAACCAAGCCTATAAGTATGTGTCACAAAAAACATTTGAGTCATTTTTGTGTTTGTTTGCTATATAAGCTTTTCTTTATTCTTTGTATTATCAGTGAAAAGTAAATTATCTGGCATTTTTCAATCTTTTTTTTTCTCATCAGAAGGCTTACTTAAAATGCTATTGTACATGAAACATATGGCTACCACAACTTTCATGTCAGCAGAGTTGGGGAAGTTACTAAAAGTTACTTTACTAATTACTAATTTCCTTACTTAACTTCACTACTCCATATTTTACTTTTTGTTTTTTTCCCCCACTCATATCCAAATTCCCTATGCAGAAATGCATACATAAACAAGATAGCCTAGTCCTTCATGTAACTGGACTGCCCCCATCCAAGGGCCCCCACCCCCAGACTCACCACATTCTTATACCAGCCCCTCACACCCTTTACACCCCTCACACAACACGTCAAACTTGTCCTATGTCTGAATGGATATGACAAGGTAATGTGCCTTCGCTAATGTGTTTTGCATTCAAAGAAGTGGGTGTGCGCGTCAGGAACAATAATAGTTTCTGGTTTGTAGGTAGAATTGCAGACTGGTGGCAGACTCCTGGAACTCCTGGAAACAGGTTTAATCATTACAGTGGCACACATCAAGGGAGACATAAGGGTTATAGCCTGAAAGCATCCACTATTAAATCTAACTAAACAATGTAAGTCAACAACTTAAATACACTTCACAGAGGAGAGTTGCATACACTTAACAACAGTTCAAGGAAGTACAATGGAATGTGACTGGTTCTTTACCTGGCTCCAAGGACACACCTATGGCAATTAGAATTGTTAAGTGGCTATCCAGTTATACATATACACCCAGATTCAGAAATATCACTTATAGATTGTTTTGATAAGCCATACACTTTGATTACAGCACTTATTGTACTGAGACCATTAAAATGATACCAAACATGAATACATTCATATTTCATAATATACAGAAATACATTCCGAATCTATCTGAGGTAAGGTCTTTGCAATGTAAATGCGAACAAAAGGCTCTAGAGTAGTAAAAGGTGCCCTCTCGAATATAAATCTTATGAATGTGATTTATTGGGATGCTGAAGATGGCTTAGGCCGAAACATTTGTCTTGACATCTTTCCCAATAAATCACAATCATAAGATTTATATTCGAGAGTGCAGCTTTTATTACTCTATGTAATAACCAATTTTCTTGCACCCAAAGTCTGCATTAACCTTTTTTGAGTTGAGCGCTCATTCTTTTAAAGAACAAAAGGCTCTACCCAGTCACAGAGGTACCAGCAGTTAATTTGCATTGAATCACTGGGGGAGGATGATTCTTATTGTTTCTGTGCCATGCAAATGCATGGCAGCTCCTGGCTGTCTGAGGCAGAATATACTTCCAAGGTATGTGTCAGAGGGTCAGGTCAGGTCTGTAAGTAGGTGAGGAAAAATGACCAAGGGGAGGGTGTATCTTGAGTGTTGTTTAAGTTGGGAGTAAATGGATTGTCCAATGATACATAATCTTTTAACAGCTTTTTCCAATAGGTAATGTGCACAGTGTTTCTTGATTTCTAGTTCATGAGGATTGTTTTCTTGGCATTAGTTAGTGCTACCAGCAGTATTTTGTTGTTTGTGGTGCTTAGAGAGGTTACAGATGTATCAGCTAGTATGCAAAATGAAGGCATTGCTGGGATTTGACATGTGTCTGGGTTGTTTTGCTTACAGTGAGAACACAATTCAGATATGGGTCCAGAAGCCGGCACCTGGACTAATGGACAATTCTGATTCCCATTTGTGATATGGTAGGGTTAAAATTTTTTCTGACTGTGATATAATTGTATATTTTGGAAATATTTTTTGGGGGGGAGTGTATGTTTATCAATTCCAAGATTGTTTTTTGGTAACATGTTTGGTAACATTTGGTAACATGTAACATTTGGTAACATTTTAAAAATGTTAAAATGTTATTTTAACATTTTTTGACAAGGTGTCACTTTGACTAAATATGTCTGACATGTTGGGGGAAACCCATATCCCCAAGTATTCAGAGATATTATGGCATGTGTCAATGTAGCATGTATCATCAGCATAGACACTAATTTTATGATGCAAATTTGTAGTTTGAACTCCCTAGATAATGGGGTTCTGTCAGATGATGGCGGTTAATTATTCAGTGAAGATGGTAAATAGTGAGGGGGAGAGTGGGCATCCTTGTCTAGTCCACCGGTCCACCATTTAACTTTTTTATTTTAAAGCAATGATCTTGTGCAAAGTATGAACATGGTTCAAGGCATAACTTGGCTTCATTAAAATTGGATTACTTACTTACTTATACCCATTATGCCGGTTGGTGCACAGGCCAACAAAGTCTCTCCACTTTGTAAAAGAGGAACTGCAGGCCTGTGTTTTGTCTCCCAAATGCGTGTTCTGTCTTTCCGGCGACATTTAGGTGAGGAACCAATCTGACCCACATTTAAAAAAAACCCACTAGGTGGAAGTTAACAGTTAACCATTATCAGTAACACACCTCCTAAGAGGTAGGTTCTGTCCAACAGAACTGGGACAGGTTAAATAGTTTAGTTACAGGAGATATAGGCATAAGAGCTAACCAACAAAACCTGGGTGGAGATATTCAGCGATCCGTCTCCAAGAACTAGCCGTGCACGCCTTTATGGCAAGCCATTTTAACATGGTATAGGCTATGGCAAGCCATTCTGTACTAATGCTATTTCAGATAACACAGTTATTGAACATTGTAGTTTTAGATATTGATAACAAAGTGAATATATAGCTCAATGAAATTATTATTTTTATTATGATTATTATCATTGTTATATATATATATATATAATATTAATAATTTTCCCTTCAGGTTTATGTATCGTTTAGGCACCGGCACTGTTTTAAAAGTATTGATTTAGCACCAGTATCAAATAAACACCAATCAATACCCAACCATTGTCCCATCAATGGTGACTTTGAGCGAGAGGCACAAATGTTTGTTTAGTTCCGTGTTCTATAGCCACCAAATCAAAATGAAAATGGTTGTGATGAAATGGTTGTAATTTTTATGGAGTTATATTTAGTTTTTGATATTACAAAAATGGTGTGAGGCTACTGTACCTGACCTGAAGACCTCATTAGCTGGACCTGAAGACAGTAATCACTCCTTACTTGCCAAGCATCAGGAAAATAAGCCAGTATCATATGCTTGTCAATAAATGCACAAGATTAATCAAACAGATCAGTTGTTATAGACCAGGGCTGGGCTGTGGATCCTTTAAAAAATGTATTCAGGCTTAACTGTGAGACAAAAGCATTTCATGTTAATGTTTTCTTGTTAATGTGATCATCCTGCCAAGCTCAATTGTGTATGAAACTTACAAACTCAAACTCACACTTTCAAACTGACTTTTGCTGTCAGGGCACAGTATGGTGGCTGCATTGACCACACAGTCTGAAAATGCCTTGCTGTGTTTTGCGATTTTGTATGACACCATATAGCTGACTTTGGTTGATGCCTCCTGTACACTAGACTGCTTTGCAAAAAAAAGCTGCCTGGCAGATAAGTTGGAGGACAATCTCGTAGCCGTTTCCTCCCACTCCCGTGCAGACATATTTTGTGCATAATTAGCATGTTTCGTACTGAAGTGCCTGGCGACGTTATATTCTTTGAAAACCTCTCCTGACATATCAGACACCAAACCAATCACCTTTGAGCCCACGTCCGTCACAAAATATTTTGTTGTCCATTCTTTCTTAAATATTCTACATTCAGAGTATTTTTTTCTTCTCTTTCCCGCACTCATCTTGATATTTTAATGGTGAACGTTTAAAATGTGTTACATTGAGAGGTGAAGAAGAGAAGTAACCTTATGGTTATTTAACAAAGCGACATAGTGGATGGATTTATACTCACATGATCGAGTCGGAGAAAGAAGGCGTTTTTTTTTTTTTTAAATTGCGAGGGCATCGCGGGGGCCGGATTGAAGCCATACCCGGGCCGTTTGACGCCCATGTCTGTTATAGACAATACCATTTCTCATCTGTGGGGGGACCCCGCGAGCAAAACTAGCATTGGATAATGTATTTATATTTATTTAAACATGTTTAAAGGTAAAAAATTGTGTTGAGTTGAGTCATACACTGATGGCTATGCAATCAAGGGGCACAATGCGCTGCGTGCCTCAATGGGCTACTGATTCTGAATTTCGGAATGATCTTTTGTAATGACACTGGTTGTCAAATTGATCAACTCGATCGATTGGAGAGCAAAAGCTCTTCAACGTCATTAAAATGATTGATTGCCCACCCCAGCTGCCTCCTTGAATTTTATTCGCTATTACTGATGATTGACAGTTCACTGCATGTCTTTGTAAGAAGCACTTTTTTCAAGCTGGGGAGCAAGAAGGGGTAACCATTTGTGCAGTGAAATCACTGAGAGGAAATGGAGAGGTTCTACAGTGAAACTATTATTAAGATGTTTTAAGGAGTAGCACGCTACTTCATCAGATAAAAGATGTCAGTTTCCAATCGTGCACCTGTGCATTAGGATTAAGTCATTTCTATGTGAGATATGGTGGCAATCAACATTTATATGGATAAATTAACAATCAGAGTTAAGATGCATAAAGTAATATAATAAGGTATCACTATCAGTGTTCAAGACACTAACAATTTAAGGTTTGAACTGGCACTGTCTGCCAGTTCAAACTAAAATGACGTGTCTGCCATGCTCTAAAACAATACCCATACTGTTTAATTGCTCTCACACTATTCGTCTCACATGCACATCTTGCATATCAAATAGACATATAATCTGAATTTACAGCTGTTTTCGGGCTATATCCATGTGGAGCAATGGAAATGTATAAAAAGAACATAAATAGAAATATATAGACTGTAATGTGTACAATGTCTGTTTTGATGAAAATTTGCATCTGCTCTGGCATTTAGGCCTACTTACATTAATGCCTACATTAACACTGCTGTATTGGTACGCTGACAATAAATTCATTGTTATAGGATGTTGCTATTATACCTCTTTTTGTGTGATGGGGACTTAGATTTGGATGAATATTGTACCTTGAAGTTTGGTACCTTGTTTTCTGATGTTAGAATACATTCAACCTTAACTGATCAAAAATAAGCTCAAGTGCAATTCACAAGCCCAATCAAAACTTTATATTTAGGCTGGGTATTGAAATGGTCCTTTTGGCTAAATGGTGCCATTTTTGCCAACCACAATTGCATTGCTTTGTGCTTTTTGACATCACATGTAGGCTTTGTTTTAACTTGTCCATGTCCTTCAGGGATTAATATTGAAGCCATTGAACATTTTCATATGAAGGAGGACACAACCATGCCATGATAGCTCTTTGGCCATGTGCAACCTCTCCTAATTCATCAAAGCCAAGGCAAAAACTGGTTTTCCATTCTATGTCTCCTTAAACTTTTTTTTTATATCAAAGTTATGTTATTCTCAGGACAAAGAGTGCAAACAAAGTATTATCAATAATTCTGTGTAAGGAATGTTTGGGGGAAATAGAGCCTACTGGGTATGTTCACAAAGTCGCACATCTCATTTCTAATCTAATCATATCCAAATACAGTCAACCATACTGAAAGTAAAGTATTTTAAGGGAGTGAAATGTGAAACCCTGACCAGAGTTGTAAGTCATTTTTTAACTTGTTCTGTGTTTTAAGGTTACCAGCAAGTAAAGAGCATAAATACAGAACAAGACAGAATCCAAATTCACCCATTAGAATGTTAACAACTCAACACTTAGTGCACAGCACAAATTATATTGTGTGCAAACAGAACTGTGTCATTTTGTGTCTATGCGGGCACTACACAAACTCTGCTAAACATAAGGTCATGGGGTTTTTCTCTTTTAGGGCCCAAATTAAAAATACAGGCAAAGTGCTGTCAAGTCTGTTAAGAAGCAAAATTCTTATATTTTATTTATATTTATCATGTGGCAAGGGGCATCTGAACTGAACTAACTAACTAACTAATCAGTGTTTAACTATTGTTAACATAGTTTTTTAAAATGAATTCACGATAGTTTAGTTAGACTTCAGACTTTGCTGTTTGTCCATCATTCTAATTTAAGCCTCCAGTCCTTCTTATGGCTTTTTCATCTTCAGTTGTGGTCCACTTCACAGGACTCTCACTGGATCCCAAGTTGCGTCCCAGACCCTCGAGCCATCTAGGTTCTTCCTCTGAGCCGGATGCCTCAGGGGTTGTGGTGGACTGCATAATGCCACTCACTGTGGGCTTAACAGTGGTTGGTTTATGCCCTTAAAAGAGCAACACAACAATAGTATAGGTATAAATATAAGTATGTATACATGTCAGCAGTGAACTTGGCTAACTATATGAGATAATCTTTTTTCATGTTTTTAAAACCTGGTAGTTTCCAAAATTACCTATAATAATAACAGAATGTGACAGTATTAGTAAAAATGCAAACCATCCGGTTCCAGGCTTATTGCACTATATGTTCTAGTACTTGTGGCCACAGTATGAAATGCAATTCAGCTGAATGCAAAAGCTGCATTCAAGATAACTCAAACCGATACATAGCAGATTTAAGTGTACATCTTACAGTTAGGTAGCCTGGAAAAACCCATCCCGATCTGAAAGAGTTCTGATTTCCTTCTACAGTTCAGTATGGCCACAGCCAAGTATCAACACCACTGCTTCTCAATTATTTTCTGTTACACCCGCCTAGGAAAAAAAAAAAACATTTTGCATCCCCCACTCTCCACCGCAACTATAAATGGTTTTATTTGTCAATAAAGTTGCTACATGTATACTTCTGCACCGTAGTAACAGTGAAGCCAAACGCTACATACACTTTATCATATTCCTTTGTCTTAGCTTTTGGATGACTTTCATTTGTCTCATTATCTCCATCCCTCTCCGCCTTTTTTTTCATCCCTGTTAAATATTTTTCCATGGTGTCTCTTAGGGGTTTGTTCACTGCAATTCATATCTCCTGCTCTTTGCTGTGTGCGAGCATGCTCAGTGCAAAAACCCTACACCATAGAGCTAATACTCCCTGCGCATACTCTGACAATGAGTGCAATTACACTTTATTCTAGTACAGCAAAAGAAAAGCATGTTCCCCATGGTTGTATGCACCCCTTCTGGCATCGCACACAGTTTGAGAAGGACTGATCAAGACCAAGATAAATCTAACAAAACCTGTTTTCAGAGCAGGGATAGAAGAGAGGACTGGTTGGCAATGGGTGGAAGCAGCCTTAAAACAAAGACTAAAATGTAATATTTTTCAATTCAGTCACATACTGCATGGTAAGTCACACTACATATTATAGTCCCCGGAGTTGGAATGTTGACTGTTCCATTCCGAAACTAGGTGTCATAAGCCTAAAGAAACTACATTATTGGGTCTTCTTCAAATGCATGACAAAAAGAGTTTGCCGTTCCTAAAATCAGAAATATCTCAGTACCGTGATCATGAAAGATCCGTGTGATTATAGATTGAACAGCGGATGTTCCTGAAACAAACACATTTGTATCATCAATGTCATAAAAATACACAAAACTGATAAAGCACACATCCAAAATGTACTTAAACAAAATACATCCTATAAGGTATTAAATGCAATGGCAAAACAAATGCAGAAGGTAAAACAATAGTACCTTAGGGCTGGTTAGTTTTTCATTTTACATGCAGAAATCGTACTTCTCAACTGATACATACCAACATAAGTCTGCTTTGCAGCTGTGGAAAGAGAGGCTAGAGTCTCGTACACAGGCAGTCCTGCAAAAAAACGACAAACACACACATCATTTTGAAAGCAGAATTCATACCACTGCAGAAACTGTGGAACTGAGATAGCTACTTGTCCTACATAGAATACTGTTCTTCACTCAATACTGAACGAGAGAATTTGGTGCAACATAGATGACAGGGGCACAGTTAGCGTTATCTGCCATCTGCCAACGCAAATTCGGTCTACATTGTCCCAAATTCTCTCTACTGACAACTCTCAGCAATGACAAACAACAGGAATACTGATTGCTTAACACCAGATTTCTACTTTAAGGTTCCTCCAACTAGAGGGCTCAGAGGATCAGATAGCTTACCAGCAGAGCCCCGTTTGCTGTCTGTTGGGGACAGTGAAATCTCCTCCTGGTCAGTGTGCATTTCAGCAAGGGTTTGGTTAAGTGAATGCTGAGGTATACCCAAGCACAATGCAAAAACACCTAAAGAGTAAAAAACCATTGATGTAGGGAGCAACAGGTGTAAGAACATCTGTGTGAAAGTTTACATTTTGGGTTACTTAAAAAGTGAGGCTATTCACTTTTACACAATTCCATGCAGCAAGTCTTATCTTTTGGGTGTTTCCTGTAGGATATCATTTCCTACAAATAGGTATAGAAGAACATTCAACAGAAAATTGACTTATTAATCACAGCCATAACTGGTAATAACTGTGGAATCACAACCATAACTCCAATGAAATGCCATGATATTTGTATGACGTGAATGGTTATGTGAAATGTTTCAGACATTAAAAGAAAATAGCAAATGCTAAAATTTCATGTAATCGTTCACATCATACCGTACTATGGCATTTTGGCATTATGGATGTGACAAAAGTCCATTTTCCATGGAACTGCCTGGAACAAAATAGAGATAATAAGTAAATACAGTAAAGAAGACAATACATACAAAAGCCTCTTACATGACAAGACTAGGAAGGACAGTATGTTTGCCAGTGGATGAATGTTTGCCATCTGAATGAAGTAAGACAAGACAGCAGAGAGAACACAAATGAAAATGGGTGCAGTCAAAATCTACTGTAAACACACCATGCACAACATTTCACGCATCACTGGACTACCAACCCATTACACAGACAGATTTTCAGTGCTGTGTGGGGTTGGGGGGAAAAGTCAAGACAGTTACAACTACAGTATTCATATGACTGACACATTGAGACAAAACTGTTCCGTCCATAGTCATCTGTAGTTTACGTTGGATCGGTAAGACATCAAGTACTTAGACAGAGGAATGTACATGGAAAATGTGACATAGGCTACCTAGCCGTTCACAGAACTACATCATTTATTACATGCATGTAAGTGTTGAAACCTTGTGAATAACTCACCTTTTGCAGGTTATATGGTGTCCTACCTGAATAGAGACATACAATGTATCAGTGGAAACAGAGGGGATACATATGTGCCCTTGTTCTCTGGTCCACTCAGAGACTCTCCCCTGACTCCATACCAGCTCTTTTACTTTGCCCTGATATCAGAGAAAACAAACCAACAGATTTTATCCAATGTATGCGGAACACCAGATATGACAAATTCCTCCAAATCCAGGTGTGTACACAAACACACACACACGCGCACGCACACACCAGTGAAATCTAAAACCACACATGGGGAAAACACGAACACCCAGCACATCATATGGTAGATTATACCTGTTATAGTATTCCATGGTATGCATGTGTACCATAGTGGTGAATTTGAAATTTGCACACTATTCCACCCCAGAATTTTGAGAGATCCAGTGACCATCTACTTAATCCAACCCAACAGGCCATGCAGGTTCAAGGTACCATGAGAAAGGTATGTCAAACATAGAATAATTTATTAACAAAATCACACACAAGCACACAATCCTTGATAGCTAACTAAAGCAGTAACACACACAGGTTGACCTGGGAAGTGGCCTAACAGGGATTAACAAATCTCCTGAGCTGCCTGGTTGGAAGGAAGGCCCAGACTAGAGAGGAATACATCACAACTGCACAAGTGTTATACAAACATTATTTGATGATGGGTTTGGTCAGGTGACCAGATTATCTGACACAGCATTGCATAATTCCTTTTCTTGGTTAAAACGGCCCTTTGCCTGAAGGTGTGGGGTCAGTGTCCTGTCAAAAAACAAATGATGACCCCATTAAATGAAACGCAGTCGAGATGGCATGTCCATGCATTATGTTGTGATGGCCATGCTGGTTAAGTTTGCCTTGGATTTTAAATAAATCAACAGTGTCACCTGCCAAGCACCCCCATTTTCCACACCTCCTCCACCATGCTTCACAGTGGAAACCAATGTACAAACCATCCTTTCACCTTTTGTTTGCCTCACATGGTGCACAGAATCAAAAATATCAAATTAGGACTCATCAGATTAAAGGACATTCCTTGTGTTTTGTGGCCCAAAAAGGGCAACAACTAGAACGGAAAAAATGGTTTGAGCCAAGAAACAGAAGAAATGGACATCAGACCAAAGAAAAGCTGTCCTTCAGTCAATTCAGTCATTTTTGGAGATTTTTAGTTCTGTCTGTAGCAGAACGGTAAGGTAAGAGCCCAAAAGGCCAATCACTGTAGCCTGACTACGCCACCCAAGGGGCTTAATGCCACAGGGATGGATATCTTTATGAGATTACTACCTGATGTTCGAGGCAAATGCTTTGTCTCAAAGCTTCGTTAAATTCTTGTCAACAAAGTTCATCTTTTTACAAAGTCTCTACCATGATATCACTCATATTTCATAGCCTTCTATTAAGCTCCAGTGTTATTATTGAAGTGCATTCAAAGGTTGGAAGACCAAGGTCACGGCGGGCAAAAGGTAGAAAATGTTTTAATGTTAACGTGGCACAGTGTATACACTAAACAGACCTGGCCTACCATTAAACAACATCAAAGCTCTAACACCTGTTCAGAAAGCATCCGCACGTTAACTGCAGTTAACCAAGCGGAGTTTCAAAGCTGCATAAAAGTTAGCTAGCCGATTTACAATTGCAAGCTTATATGAACTACATTACTGTTAGTGAGAAAGATTTGCGATTATTTGCAGCTATAGTAATGTCTAAATCCGATTCGAGGTATTAAGTGAGCAAATGCACCAAGATCTCATGTCATCTGCATCTCATCTCTCCCTCTGTCTTCTGGAGTTGCTATTCAGTGGCTTCTTTATACACAAAATATTGCATTATACAATTGCACAGTTCACAGTTCTCACATGATGAAAGCAGGGATGCACTGGAGCATTACATGTAAGTAAGTAAGTTTGGTTTTTCCACAACATAAACATCCACAACAGCGTCAAATGCTTTAAATCTATTGTATTGTGTTGTTTTTTTCAGTCATGCATCATGTGTGCTGTCAACACCTTTCACAGTCAGGCTAATGAATAAAGTGCTTTCATGTGGCAAATTGTGTGGGTGGAAGTGAATACACAGTGTGACAGTGTTATATAACAGTACCGTCAATACTTCACATGAATTTTAAGCCAAACCTTTGGCTACCTATGTGGCTACCTATGTAGTTGTTACATAATATATTCAAGAGAAATCTCTCCAGAGAATAGGGTGAAGGTTTGGCCTCTCAGTAGCTTGCATGCCAAAATGTGTGACAGTCAGCCTTTGTGCAGAGGGCTGATGGAAGTTTTGTGTCTAGAACTGACAGCAAAAAACAGAAATCAGGAACTTGTTTTGTTAAACAAATATATGACATTGCCTGTGTGCTAATCCAATGGTCATCTGAACCAATTCATTTGAGGATTTTTTTGTACAGAGAAGCGCCAATATAAGTGGTTACTGGCACAGGAGGGGAGGGACACTCACTGGGGTGCAGAATGCTATTGAGTAGAATGTGTCGCCTGGTGTATACTCCTGATGATGACTGTTGAACTTATTCACAGATTTATTTTGTGTTCCTTCATGCTTGTATCCCAATTTGACAACCACTGGCCTAGGTCTGTTCACTTGGCTTGCATTACATTCAAAATGCAATGCAACCTATTTGTTTATCCGCGGAAGCCAGGAAACGGTAATAGTGTGACAAGTGTGACAAGTTTTCCATTGTTGTTTTGGCAAGTAGGCGTAGAGGCTTATAGGAAATAGGAAAATATTTCCCTTCAGCGTCGGAGTCCTGTTCGTTCTGTCGAGAAATTTTCCTACAATGTCCAGCGGACAATACATCACAGTTTAAACTCCAAACTTAAAGTTTACATTTAGAGGAGCGAAGTGGTCGTCAGGTGACATAGGGCTTTAGGAGAGAATTCAGGTAGATGGGAGCAGAGCCATCATTCACCCTGTAGGCCACCATAAATGCCTTGAATTTAATGCGAGCAGCCAAGGGTAACCAGTGAAGTTCAATGAACAGAGGTGTGACGTGTGCCCTTTTTGGCTGGTTAAAGACCAGACGTGCAGCGGCATTCTGGATCATCTGTAGCGGTCTCACCGCACAGGCTGGTAGGCCTGATAGGAGAACATTGCAGTGGTCAAGCCGAGAGATAACCAGGCTCCTGTACCAGGAGCTGGGTTGCATGTTGGGTTAGGTACGGCCTGATCTTCCTTATGTTGAATAGGGAAGAGCCACAGAGGCGACGTGATCTGCAAAGGTCAGTTGGTCATCAATCATGACACCTAGGTTTCTTGCCACTTTGGTGGGAGAAACAGACAGGGAGTCGATCTTGATACTGATGTCGTGATGTATGGCTTGTTTGGCTGGGAGGACCAGCAGTTCAGTTTTTGAGAGATTTAGTTGTAGGTGGTTTCCTTTCATCCATGCATATATCAGAGAGACAGTCCGAGATCCGTGTTGACACCGTGGAGTCATCAGGCAGAAAGGACAGATAGAGCTGGGTATCATCAGCATAGCAGTGGTACGAGAAGCCATGGGAGTGGATAATTGAGCCCACGAGGTGATGTACAGGGCAAAGAGAAGGGGCCCCAGCACAGTTCCCTGAGGGAACTCCTGTGGTGAGTTGGTGAAGTGCCGATGTCTGTCCTAGCCATGAGACATTGAACGACCGTCCAGTAAGATAGGACTTGAACCAGGAGTGCGCTGTGCCATCAATACCCATGTTGGTCAGCTTGTCCAGTAGGATGCGGTGGTTGACCGTGTCAAATGCTGCTGATAGGTCCAGCAGGATGAGCACTGAGGATTGACCTGCCGCTCTGGCCTTTTTCAGTGCTTCCCTCACAGACAGAAGCGCCGGTTCAGTGGAGTGGCCACTTCTGAAATTCTGAAAACAGATTGGTTGGAGTCGAGGAGGCTGTTCCGGGTAAGAAATCCTGTGACCTGTTTAAAGACAGCTTGTTCAATGGCTTTGGAAAGGAAAGGAAGAAGAGAAACAGGCCGGTAGTTCTCCACTTGAGTGGGAGCAAGGGATGTTTTTTTGAGCAGCGGTGTTACCTGGGCTTGTTTGAAGGCGGTGGGAAATGTACCCCTAGTTAGTGAAGCATTGACCACATGTGTGGTTGCTGTCACAATGGTGGGGGTTATGGCCTGAAGAAGGGTTGTTGGGATAGGGTCTAGAAGACAAGAGGTAGGCCGGCTATCTGTGAGAAGCTTAGACACCTCTGCTTGTGTGAAAGTAGAAAAGGAGGCAGTTGGTTTAGAGAGGCTAGGAGAAGGAACCTCAGTGGATTGGTTTGAGAACTGACTACTAATAGCTGCAACTTTGTTATTTGTTATTCGGCCGAATTCTTGGTTTTGTACCATTTCCTCTCATTGACCGAAGTGAGTCATTAAGCCACGTGTGAGACTGAGTGGGTCGTGCGGGTCTGGTAGACAGAGACAGTGGGAGGGAAACCTTGAACTGAATAAAGTAATGGTCAGATAGATGTTGAGGAGTAACTGTCTGCAATATAGCGGCGTACTTCCTGGCGAAAAGTTCCTTACCAACTTTGTAAGTTGAAGGGCTGTAAACCCGCTGTAGCTCAAAGGAGTCCATCAGAGATAGGAATTCTGCAGAACCTGGATTGTCAAAGTGGATGTTCATATCACCGCAAACAAGCATGGGACAGTCTTGCTCAGGGATAGAAGAAAGAGTGTCAAGTTCTTCCAGGGAATCCCCCATTTGACCTGGAGGACGATAGATAACACAGATATATTTTGACTGGTGCCGTTACCAAGATGGCATGGTATTCAAAGGAGCTGTATGTGACAGATGGTACCAGTTGGGTATATTTCCATTTGTCTTATATTAACACCCCCTCTCCTGGATGGGCGTGAGGTGTGGAAAAAAAAGCATAGTTGGTGGAGAGTGCAGCAGGAGTCATAGTGTTTTGTCTGTTTTGATCCAGGTCTCTGTGAGAGCCAGGATGTCCAGAGAAAGATGGTTTGCATAAGCCGAAATGAAGTCTGCTTTGTTCACTGCAGACTGACAGTTCCACAGACCTACGGTGAATGAGTTCTTCGTGGATGAGGAGACATGATGTCTACAGCGGAGGTTTGCAAAGATCCGTTTCCTTTTGTAGAAGCGGAATCTGCGGCGACTGGAGACAACTGGAATGGAGTAGAGGCACATTGTGGCAAGATGAAGGTTGCATGGAAGAGTAAGTTACAGAGAATAGGACATGGTAATTTGTCGGTGTCCTTGCTCTGTGCACACGCGCAGGTAGACACGCTCGTCTTTACCCAAGTCAGTCTTCACACGTGCAGGTAGAAACACTCGTCTTTACCCAAGTCAGTCTTCACACGCACAGGTAGACACGCTTGTCTTTACCCAAGTCAGTCTTCACACACGCAGGTAGACACGCTCGTCTTTACCCAAGTCAGTCTTCACACAAGGAGGACTGAACACAAGGGCTGACGCTTCAGTGTCACTCCTGTTATTAGGAACAATGATTGATTGCACCCAGCTGAGATCGCCCACTAAGAGTCAGACAGAAACAATAGGATAGGAGTGGCCAACTACCAATTGATCTCTGATGACCCTGCTGTGCGAGTAGTTCACACCTTCTGATGGCTTGTAGGTGTATTACAAATACAAAGACAGGCAGTAGGTACAGTGTTTTAACTGTATGTAACACTTTAACAGGTACTACATAATTATTTAACCAGGTGGGGTATTGTAGCTCTTACATAACAAATTGAGTAATTCAGTTTGTTTTTCTTTGTCTATGTGTTGTCCCTTTCTGATGCTGTGAGAAGAAACTCCACATGTGTTGCTACCACGGACACAGACATCACAGCAGCAATTAAGCACTGGTTTTACTGGGCTAAGGATAGGTAAGGGGAGAGGAAGGAATGGATGCCTTCTACACATGGTGGTGAGTTTTTTTTTTAAAAAAAGAATACATTTAAAACAATTAATACGAACTAATAAAAAATGAATTACAGTGAAACTGCATCTTGTTTTTTTCTACAAATAGACACAAACCATATAAATTTAACAATAAAATCTTATTAGACTAGGACATAGTTCATTTAAAATAACAATATAACCGTATGAGCATAGAGTGCTATAATAAACAAACAAACAAACAAATAAATAAATAAATAAATAAGCAAATGTGGAATTTGGGAGTTTTTTGGGGCAGTTATGTCTATGTTTTGGAGTTCCATAGTGGGTTTTAGTGTTTATTATGGCCTCCTTTGGTTATTATTTTGGCATTCCTATTTTGGGCCAAAATAGGGCCATGTGCCGTGCCAAAACTTTGTCAAATTGGCAAGCCAATTTTGGGCCAAATGTTGGCCATAACAATTTTGCTATCTGGGATTATCCCTTACTTATTTTTCAGATGATCACATTCTTTGCCCAAACCTTTTGGAATTTGTATGAGGGGTATTAGGTATTAGGAACCAAGCCCCCCTCAGTAGACATGTACAAACACATTACAGATATTTCTAATAACTTTGTACTGGTTGATCTACAGGTGCTGTAGCAGCCTATAGTGTATAAGCTATTAGTTTACAGCAATGTGTTTTCCGTATGTTCGGCAATGCTACTTTGAAACCAATAATGGCACCCATGTTTGCGCCCTTTAGTGCTTTTTGTTGATTCTGTTGATATTCAAGAAACATTGAATGGTACTGTTGATATTCAAGAAATATTGAATGGTATTTAGCAAATACTTTAATCCAAAGCAGCAGACTCGCAACATGAGGTTCTGGAATGACACATTTTTTAGTCGTGAGGCATATCTGCTGTTCCACCATGCTCGCAAGTCAACTCATACCCTGTAGATTCTGCTATTGTTCCAGGGAAGATAGTTTTAGTATTAACTTGTAATTAATGCTTGACTTGGTTTTTGAGAACAACTGGTCAATCAATGGTTATCAAAGCATCTCACCAGTGATAGTGTGTAACAAAAAAGAATATATGTTGTCCCTATGAATAAATAAATTACTTAAAATGTGAAAAAGAAGTTTAAATAACAGTTAATTTCATGGCTGCTCTGAGTATACTGAATGTCTGAGTGTGCAGCAGGAATACAGTGCACCTCTGACAGCCTCTGAACTTAAGTATAGACATTATTAGGTCACCTAAAAACTGTTTGTGGCACGCCAAACTACAAGGCCTGGATAACCAGTGACCTCCTTGACATGAACAAGATAGACTAGATCACACATGAACTAGATCACAACTTGGAAATGACAAGATAAGCAATACATAACAGATTCATGATCATACTGATACATACATGATCAGAAACTCACAAGCTACAAGTTACAACAGTGGGTCAAACCACCACCCATTATGTTTAGGAAATGTTGAGTTGAAGATGCATCTATTCACTTTTTTTAGGTTGTCAAGCATTCCTCTAAACTCTTTGTACAGCTGGTTGACTCAGTCTAGAATAACTCTGCTTTTTTATTTGAAAGCTCACAAAATACTGTAGGTATTACATGCAAATTATAGAGAAAGTACAGAGTAAGAGAGGCCTAAGGACAAAAAATGCACAAAAATTGACTAAAGTTGTAGGCCTACAGCCCGCAAATTTAGTTTGTGGAAATCAGGGTGTCACATAAAAGCATGCATACATACAAACTGTAGCTATTCACCAACTCTTCTCGTATATGATACAACTTCTATTTGAAACTTAAGTCAAAACAGAAAAGTTGATTTCAGTGTTTATATTTCACATTATATTTATTATAAATGTATAATGTTTGCACAATGTTTGAATCTCAAACATCCAGGTGCCAGCATTCAGAAGTATCTCTGATTTTCTTCCCTAACCTATCTCAATTAGCCTTCAGACTCACCACTAGAAAAAATTAATTTGCACTGCAGGTCCATCTGACCATGAACCCTTATGAGATTCATGTGTTTAAACATTATCTGATCTGTTTAAACAGGTCTATCGCTTGTTGCCATAACCAACACTGTCCTAGGTGTGAGGTCAGGTTCCAATGCTACATACACCAAGTGTTATTTAGTAGCAGTCCTAATAATCTCTTGAATGGGTGTAGGAGGTGTGATGTCTGTCAGTCTTAACAAGACTCCTTCAGCGTTAAGCATGGCATAGAAAACCATTTCCACTTCTCAATGACTGTCCACATGTGAGGTCAAAGGTCAGAGATCTCAGGGACATCTGTGTGTGTGTGTGTGTGTGTGTGTGTGTGTGAGACAGAGAGAGAGAGAGAGAGAATGAGAGAGAGAGAGATAGAAACAGAAATTGTGTAAAATGAAATATACACATTAGCAAATCAAAATGCATTCTGTTCTTCCCACATACCTTTCTGTCTGTACTGTTGCTACATACACTCTAAGAAAGGTGTGGCATTAGAGTAGCGTTTACATACTTTGCATTCAGCTTCTGACTGAAAAAAAGCATCAAGTTTGGGCTTAGCAGCCACAGAGCCACAGAGATGTACTGTATATGGCTGCCTATGTGCTTGTACCCTACTTAATAGACCTGTCAGATGTAAATGGAAGTTCATGGCTGAAAATATTTGATCAACATTTAAGCTTAAACACTCTCTCGAATAAAACTAAATGTTATGTTTTGAACAGCTGCACAAATAGCTAGTCAGTGAGGGAAATTCATTCTTCATTGAGGGGCTTTTCCCACCACTGGGTTCAACAGAAAATTGGCATGCTGAAAATAACAGCAAGACACAAGAACTAAAATGCCTAAATTGCTGCAAGGAACATTCAATAAAAATTAAAATGGAAACGTATAGCACAAAAAGCTGGGGCTTGGTCATAGGTGGGAATAATTTATTTATTACAATATTGCTTTATTACCATTCATCAGAGTATCTCATCTGACTTATTTTCATTACATGTCCTGCCCTCTTTGAAACCCCCGTCTCCTCTCCTAACTCTTCAGGGTAGGGCTATATTCTCAATTACTTATGTTGCATGCAAAATATGCAAAGCCCATCATGCTTTGATATATGGTTTGTCATTTATTCATTCATGAAAGAGTTTGTGAACTATTCTAGCAATACTATTGTAGCAATAATATTGTAGCAGTGAGTGACTGGCGACATTGGAATTTTTGGATTGTGCAGAACTTTTCACCTGGCATGCGGAAGGTATCTGTGTGGCTAGAACTCTGCAGGCATTTTAAAACATAAATCTCACCAATTTTCCACGTCATGAATCAACCATGTAATGAACTTCCTACCACTTGGGCACTATATGTTCAGCACAAATAGTTTGCCCAATATCACACTATCTATGACGTCTTCAAAAGCACATTTTTTTCTTTATAATTATGTTTAAATGAAGTTATATCATATACTGAAATAAATAACAGCTTCATAGTTAATTAATTGTTTGAAAATATACATGATGTGTAAGTCAATAAATGTTAGTCTCATCCCTATAGACAATGCTAGAACATATCACCACGTTTACCACCAAGTTTATAAATTAGTGATATTAGTCATCACATACTGCTTCAAAATGACTACTACTGTGAACATAGCACATATGTATTTTATACCCATGCATAAACATGTGTGATATCAAATATGCCATATAGGTATGCAATTTAATTCAAGCCATCTGGTTGCATAATCGAAAGTGTATTTAGCTATTACAGTAGAATGTTGTAAATGTTTTATTTACATGTTCTCTCATACTCCTATTCTATAAAAGAGTTTTGTAGAATTTTAGTGTAGAATATTACTTTAAAAAAGATCTCCAAATACTCTCCAAAAACTCCAAATTAAGCTAGATATAGCAAGTTAAAGAGGGCAGTTAAATAGTTAATCAGGCTAGATTTCTGGCTTTTTTTTTTTTTTTTGCGTGACAAATACTGTAGGTATGGGAGGTTTGGCCTGAGGGCATGTGAAGGCAGTCAAATGTGTGCATCTCACACTCATTGCGTGAGAGCAGTCCTGATTTTGACAATCATATTTGAGAGACTCTATGTGAGCAACAAGCCACAAGAAGCCGTGGGTTATGCTGGTTTTGCAATGGCTAAGGGGAGTTGATGTTTTGATATTGTTGAATGTTTTGCCATTCTGTTGGACAATAGAATGTCATCTTCCATAATCACATTGAATTATTTTATTGTATGAAATATTATGGATAAAAGAAAAGTATGTCTGAACTCTATATTACCTGATGGTATTAACGATGCAGAAATTGAAGATGTAGGCCTGGAAGATGTTGTAGTGGATGATACTGGTGGTTATAAAGTACTTGCAATTGGTATTTCTGCTCCATTTATATTTGATTGTGATATTGATTGTGTTGCTCCAATGCTCATTGTTCCAAGTGCAGTTACTTTTGACTCTTCATTTAGTGTAGACAACTTTGCTTTGTTTGGAGTTATGTTTGTGGCTTCAACTACTGCAGTTGATTGTATACCTTTCATCATAGATACAGTTGCTCCTTGAATTGTACTTGATTGTATTGGTTCATTTGCCGTAGATTGATTTGATTTAATTTTATTAGTGTTTGGTTCAATGGCTACAGCCATAGTTGGATGAGTTGCATAGCTTGCCATAAATACTGTTTCCTCAGTTAAAGCTGTTGGTGATGATGGCATTGCTTCAACTGGTACCTCCATTGTGGATTTTGGTGTCCCAATGCAGTTGCTAGAATGCTCATTGACTGTGTTGGTCCAAATGTAGATGATTGTGACTCTTCATTTGCTGAATAAAAACCAATTATTGGCTTATTTGGGGTGGTCGTTGATTTAGCTGTAGTCATTGTTGGCTCAATTGCAGTGGTCACTGGGTCGACAATTGTTGTTGGTTGTACAGTTCTTTGTGTTGGTCTCACTGCAGTTGTTTTTGGCTCAAATGTGGCTACAGTTTGTACAGTTATGGATGGTCCCACTGTGGTTGTTGTTGGCTCAGCTGTGGCAGTCGTTGGTTCACTGGTGGTTGTTGGTTCAGCTCTAGTTGCTGGCTTAATTGTGATGGTCGATGGTTCAACTGTAGTTGTTGGTGTCACTTTAGTTTTTGTTGGCCCAACTGGAGTTCTTCTTGGTAGAGTCATAATGGTTAATTCCAGTGTGGTTGTTGTCAGCTTAGCTATGGCTGTTGGCACATGTGTGGTGGTCATTGCAACTATGGTTCTTGGTTCACTTGTAATGGTTGATTTCACAGTGGTTGTTGGTTCAACCGTAATTGTCATTGAGTTTGTGGTGGTTGATGGTAAAACTGTAGCTGCTGGTTTCACTGTGTTTATGGATGCCTCAACTGTGGCTGTTCTTCGTGCAATTGTGGTTGGTATAATTGTGATTGGTATTGGTTTAGTTTTGGTTGTTGTTTGAGCTTTAATGGTTATTAGCTCATTTGTGGTGGTCTTTGGTCCAAATGGGATTGTTGTTTTAACTGTTGTTGCAGTTGCTTCAATTGTGGTTGTTCTTAGTTCAGTTGTAATGGTTGATTCCACTGTGGTTGCTGGTTCAACTGTAATTGTCGTTGATTTAGTGGTGCTTGATTGAAAAACTGTAGCTGTTGGTGGGTTAATTGTGGTGGTTGATGGTAAAATTGTAGCTGGTTTCACTGTGTTTGTGGTTTCCTCAACTGTGGTTGTTATTTGTACTTAGTTGTGGTTGGTATCATTGTGATTGCTGTTGGTTTAGTTGTGGTTGTTGGTTGAGCTGTAATTGTTATTGGCTCAATTGTACAACTGGGATTGTTGTTTTCACTGTTGCTGCAGCTGCTTCCAGCATGGTTGTTCTTGGTTCAGTTGTAATGGTTGATTCCACTAAGGTGGTTGGTTCAACTGTAAATGTCGTTGATATAGTGGTGGTTGTACCCAACTGTGTCTGGTGTTGGCTCAACAGTGATTGCTGTTGATTCAACTGTAGTTGTTGGTTTTAATTTAGTTGTCATTGTCTTAACTGTGGTTCTCCTTTGTGCAGTTGGAATGGTTGATTTCACTGTTGTTGGCTCTACTGTGGTTGTCGTTAAATCAGTGGTGGTTGTTGGTCCAGCTGTTGGCTTATTCATGGTGGTAGCTGATATAGCTGTAGTGGTTACTGACACATTTGTAGTGATCATTGGTTCAATGGTTCTTGTTAGTGGTACAGTTTTGGTTGTTGGTTTCACTGGAGCTGTTGTTGGCTGAAATGTGTCTGTTGTTGATACATTTGTGGTTGGTCCCACTGTGGTTGGTGTTGACTCAACTGTGATTGTTGTTGGTTGAGCTCTACTTGTTCTTGGTTCATTTGTGGTGGTTGCTGTAGGTTTAGCTGTTGTCATTGGTTTCACTGTTGTTGTAATTGACTCAACTCTGGTTATTCTTGGTACAGTTGATATGGTTGATTTCTCTGTGGCTGTTGTTGGCTCAGTTGTTGATTTAGTGGTCATTGTTGGTTGAGCTCTAATTGTTATTGGCTCATTTGTGGTGGTCGTTAGTACAACTGCGATTGTTGTTTTCACAATTGTTGCAGTTGCTTCTAGTGTGGTTGTTCTTGGTTCAGTTGTAATGGTTGATTCCACAAAGGTCATTGGTTCAACTGTAGTTGTTGTTGATGTAGTGGTGGTTGTGGGTTCAGCTCTAGCTGTTGTTGGCTTAATTGTGGTGGTTAATGGTAAAACTGTACTTGTCGATTTCACTGTGTTTGTGGTTGCCTCAGCTGTGTTTATTCTTCGTACAGTGGTGGTTGGTCCCACTGTTGTTGGTTTTAGCTGAACTGTGAATTTTGTGAGAACAAGCAGTATATTTGTGTGCATATGTATACAAAAGTAGAATAGTGCATGCAGCAGTGTGTTATACCATAAAAGGAGAGTCTAATCATTTGTTAAAGAGTTATATGCATGTTAGTATATTCCTTCCTTTGAAGTATGTTGAAACCATGTTCAGAGCATCATATAACGACATAAACTGAGGCCTTGTATTGGATTGGCTTTGTGCCAGTCACCCCATCTTCAGTAAGGGAGTATTTAAGACAGATAGATGAGGTGTAAGACTAGAATGTTTTGAAGGTTTACAGCTGGTATGACCATTCTCTCAGTGAACGCAATAAAGACTTGGTTGAACAAGACAAACTTCTCTGCTACTTTGGTTTTTTCCAAGAAACTTCTCCACAGTTGTTGTTGCTTTAGTGGTGGTTGTTGGTTGAGCTCTGCTTGTTGTTGGCTGATTTGTGGTGGTTGTTGGTAGAACTGAGTTTGTTGTTGCTTCTAGTGTGGGTGTTCTTGGTTCAGTTGTAATGGTTGATTCCACAGGTTCAACTGTAATTGTTGTTGATTTAGTGGTAGTTGATTGTAAAACTGTAGCTGTTGTTGGGTTAATTGTGGTGGTTGATGGTAAAATTGTAGCTGGTTTCACTGTGTTTGTAGTTTCCTCAACTGTGGTTGTTCTTTGTACAATTGTGGTTGGTATCATTGTGATTGCTGTTGGTTTAGTGGTGGTTGTTGGTTGAGCTGTAATTGTTATTTGCTCATTTGTGGTGGTCTTTGGTACAACTGGGATTGTTGTTTTCACTGTTACTGCACTTGATTCCAGGGTGGTTGTTCTTGGTTCAGTTGCAATGATTAATTCCACTGTGCTTGTTGGTACAATTGTAGTTGTCGTTGATGTAGTGATGGTTGTGGGTTCAGCTCTAGCTGTTGTTGGCTTAGTTGTGGTGGTTAATGGTAAAACTGTACTTGTTGATTTCACTGTGTTTCTGGTTGCCTCAACTGTGGTTATTCTTCGTACAGTGGTGGTTGTTCCCACTGTTGTTGGTGTTAGCTTAATTGTGATTGTTGTTGGTTTAGTAGTGGTTGTTTGTTGAGCTCTACTTGTTGTTGGTTCATTTGTGGTGGTTGTTGGTAAAAATGGGATTGTTGTTGCTTCTAGTGTGGATGTTCTTGGTTCAGTTGTAATGTTTGATTCCACAGTGGTTGTTGGTTCAACTGTAATTGTCATTGATTTACTGATTGTTGTAGGTTCAGCTTGGTTGTCAGGGGTTGTTTTTGGGCTGCTTTGGGCTGGTTTTATTACAGCTGTTGTCGTCTGCTTATTTCTAGTGTTCACCTTCTTGTTTTTGGTTGTCATTTTTCTGTTTGTCCTAGGCATATTTGTGTTTAATGTTTCCCAGCGAATACCTTTAAGAGCAAGGGGAAGTGCTTTTCAAGCCTTAAATTATAGACTTTTGGAAATGTGGATCAGATCCCAGAGTGAAGGTTAATGGCTGATAAACAGGTAGACGCTTCTCTTCCACTGGCTCAGAGTTGTGTACTGTCTCCCCTGTTGTACATCCTCTACAGTAAAGACTTTAGAAGTCAGCATAGTGATAGGCCCATCTTGAAATTTGATGATAATACTTCATAAAGAGAAATCTCAGCATGGAACAATGGTTGATGAGTTTGTTAGTTGGTGTGAGTCTTACCTTTAGTTGAACGCCTCAAAGACCAAGGACATTGTCATTGATTTCAGAAGAAACCCACCTTGTAGTTGTATTGAAATTGTTGAACAGTACAAATAGCACAATGATTGACAACGAGCTGAAATTTGATATAAACACTGGCCATTTGTAGGAAGGGACAGCAACAGTTGTACTTCCTTAGGAAGTTAAACTTGGCTTTTGTTGTCTTTGTTTTATAAGTGTTTTATTCAATCTGTCCTTAATGTTTTTTGCCTGGTTTTGAGGCATCAGTGTCAAGGACCAAAATAATCTTAATAAAAGTGGCTGGGAAGTTAATTGGTTGTCCGCAGTCACACCCCTTCACTGGACATTTTGAAAGTCTCCCATCAGGTCGGAGATTAAGAGAAGAGTCCCCTTTTATAAGTGGAATAGAGCTAAAATGATTTTATCCCTAGTGCAATACGTCTGCCTAATTAGCACAATACTGCCCCTTTTGCACATAATTGATGCTGGGAATTATTTGTGTGAAACCTGGACCGATGTAGCCGAGTTTATTTTATATTGTTATGTTCTGCTCAAGATAGATAGTAGTAGATAGAAGTATCTGCTAAGAGTGTTTTGTGAGGCCAATTAAATGGGTAGGCTTTTTTATAATGAATAAATGCATTCCTTTACTTGAACAAAAGTATCCTTATTTATAGAATTTTCGGAATGTGGCATTTATACAATCACAAAGAAATCCGAGTATTTAGCCTACCCTGTAGAGATAAGCTGACATTTTAAAGAGCAAAACCTATTGGTAGCCTACATTGACATAGGTGGCTGCGCAAATTGCAGAAAGTGGTGTCCCATTGCGTACAGATTTCTACCACTCATAAATCTGACTTGTACTCTATGGGCTGTATTTTCACGATCATTTGTGCATTGTCTAAAGTCTGTCGCGCAAGTTGCTTTGGGGGCGTTCCCGACACAATTTGGTATTTTGACAGCGGGAAAAGCGAACATTGTGCCAGGCGCATGGTTCAAAAGGGTTGGTCTTAAAGTACTTCATTAGTCATGGGTGTGTTTTGGGCGTAACATACAATTAACCAATCAGGATTTATACTCTCATTCCTTTTAAAAGCCAGCGGCGCATTTTCCATGGTGTGTTGCTATTACGATGGCAAATTTACCCGGAAGACAGAAGCTTTTTCAATGGAGGAGACCGAACTGCTAGTGCGTGAGGTAAAAGCGCGTGAACAGGTTATCTTCGCGGATGGAAAGAATCCCCCTAAACCTCCACGGGTCAAGGAAGTATAGAAAGAAATATCCTCAGTTGTGTCCTCCACCTTTGGCAAAAAAGAACATCCGAACAGTGCCGAAAGCGGTACAATGATGTTAGAAGATGGGGGAAACAAAAAGTTTTGCGCGCTCCTGCTGATGAGAGAAGCAGGGTGTGTGCGCATTGTGCATGCTTTCATATCCCAAAGCGCTGTGCGCCCCTAAAATAGCTGTTCAGCAATGCGCAACTGACAACAGACCAGGGCTTTGTTGGTCACTGGCGGATTAAATTTTTGCGTCCTTATAATAGCATCTAGCACGCTTTGCACCAGACCACACCTCTGTTTTTCGCTGTTGGAGTGAGGCTGATGAAATCTGGCTGGTAGTCTTCAAAAAATGGCTCAAGCTACATACATGGACAAAACAAAAGCCATCAATGACTAGTAGTACTAGTAGTAGTAGAAGTCAAAAATATCTCATATGGCTCAGTGTAAGCTGATCATGCTGTGAGAGCCATGCATTTACAACAGGCAGTAATGTCTACATTTGCTCATTTACAGACATCACAAAGTGCAATAAAGCAAAAAATCAGTTGAGTAAAAAAAAAGACCTTCTAGTAACCTACTAGACCTACCAGACCTTCAAGTAACTCAGAACTTCCTTGTATGTGCATTGACCCACCAGTGTTTGTGTGTATGGTGGTGCTGAATGGCACTAAAATAGAAAGATGTTTTTCGGCGTGTTTAAACTAGCACTAGTTGTATAGGGTGGTATTACTGCAGGGCGCAATGTCTGTGATACAAATTATAGTCCATAAAGTGTAGGTGACTCTACCTCTCGTTTGATGAGTAAGAATCTTTTCCTGAAGCCCTCTGATGAGGAATTCAAAAGCTCATCAATAAATGTGTAGTGGAATCTTCCAGACAGATATGAATTGAACCAAGAGAGGGCAGCGCCAGTGAAGGCGGCGCTAAGGTCAAGCAGGAGAAGGATGGTAAGTGAGCCAGAGTCTGAGGCAAGCAGTAGGTTGGGTGGGTTCGGAAGCCGGACTGGAATGTTTCATAAAGTTTGTTGGAGCAGAGGTATTTAATGAGTTGTGTTAGCGATGGCTCTTTCCAGTAATTTTGAGAGGAATGGCAGGTTGTAGATGGGTCTGAAATTGTTGAGGTTGTGATGGGGGTGATGGAGGGGTGATGGCAGCAAGCTTGAGAGGTGGGGGAACTGTGCCAGAGGTAAGGGAGGAGTTGATGATGTCTGTGATGAGTGGGGCGAAGGAGGTGAAACAGGTTTTGACGAGTGCGGATGGCATGGGGTCCAGGGGGGAGGTGGATGATTTTATGGTGGAGAGTATTTTGGACAGGTCAGCTGAGGTTATAGATGAAAAGGTGGAAAGCTGGTGACCAGAGGATGAATAAAGTATGGGTTCTGTCACATTTCTCCGGGGTGAATGAGGATGAAATATTATCATGGGGTTTGAGAAGTTTGTTTATGGTGGAAAAAAGGGGTTGGGGTTGGAGGATCCTGAATAGATGATGCCAGAGTAATAGATGGAACGGGCGTTGTTGAGTGCTGATTTGTAGAGATGCATGTGATCTTTGTAGGCAAGGGTGTGAACAGTGAGTCCGTTTTTTTTTTGCGAAGTTCTAGTTGTCTGAGTTGTTTTTTGAGTTTGTGGAGTTCCAGGGTGAACCAGGGAGCTGAGTGAGTGAAGGTGACTGTTTTGGTCTTCAGAGGTGCCAGTTTGTTGAGGGAGGAAGACAGTGTATTGTTGTAGATGTTGACAAGGTCCATGGGGGTTTGATTTACAGGAGGGGTGAGGTTGGAAAGGGTGCTTGATATGCAGGAGGAGAAAGAGACTGGGCAGACAGATTTAAGGTTACGGAAAGTGATTGTGCGGGCTTGTTTTGGTTTGGGGGTGGGGATATCCATGGATAAAGTGATGACCAGGTGGTTGGATATGGCGAGGTTAGTGCTGGAGACATTGTGGATGTGGGGGCTGGTAGAGCAGACCAGGTCAAGGTTGTGGGTGGGAAAGTTGATGTTTTGGGTGAAGGTGAAGCAGTTGAGCAGGTCCAGGAAATCCATAGCATTTTTACAGTCCGGGGAGTCAATGTGAAGGTTGAAATCGCCAAGAAGTAGGACAGATGGTGAGATTGAGAATAGTGTGGTGATGAACGCAGAGAGGTCGGATAAGAAGGATGGGTTTAGTTTGGGGGGGCGGTAGATGATTGCAATGATAAGAGGTTTAGGGCCAGGTAGCCAGGGGCTAACCGCACCGAGACAGGTGGAAACTTGCCCGGATCTCTACCCTCGACAAGGGGTGATGAGGGACGTCCACCTGGGCGGGAGCAGGGTTGGCTTGGGAGGGAGGCAGCCGTGGCAGTGGGCCAGCTCTACAGCGCCCATTCGGGTCTACCTACGACCAGGTAGCGGCGATGGATCCTGTTGCCGAGAGTCCTTCGACACTGGTAAGTATCAAACTGACACACTGAGGCAGTAGCCTGACACTGCGGTGGAGGTTTGATATAAAATGTCCAGGTCATAGAGGTAGGTAGATGGTCCAAGAGCGTACAAGTTCTCAAATAGCTCTAAGACTAAGACTAAGAACCACACAATGGAAGACATCCAGCATGTTGTTGGTTTTGTTACCCATAATCACAACATTAATAGTCATTAACATCAACACAAAAATAAAAAACTGTTCTGTTGCCCTAACTCATCACACAATAACAATAGCTGGTGGTTTGGGGATAGTGAAGGAGATGAGGAGGTCAGCAAGGTAAAGGAGGAGAGAAAACAGAGAAGAGGCAAGGAGGGTAAGGATACAGAAAAATGAAAAAGGGAGAAAGAAAAAAAGAGGGAGGACAAGAGAGGCAGGAGAGAGATGGAGGGGAGAAGGAAAGAGCAAAAGACAGAGCAGGGAAAGGAGGAGAGAGGAAATAGTTGGAGAGAAAAGGTTTGAGAAAGAGGAGAGGAAAAGGCGGGAGACAGACACACACACACACACACACACACACACACACACACAGGACCTAGCCAAGAAAGGCCTGCCAATCAGCTTTGGCACGTTTAAAAGCTGTGGTTGCGTCTTTCTCATGTATCTCATCACCCAAGACCTCCGTCTGCAAGATGGACAGTACAGACGCCACACATTTAGGGTAAGTCATGTGAAATGCATAGTAACATGCCATGATGTAAAGAACAGATTCTCAGAGACAGCTCCTTGGGAATTATGTGGGCAGTCTCCAACTTTATCCACCAGGACAAGTGGTGTGGTGAGCAGCCGGCTTTTGAGGTATAATTCTGCGTCCTCTGTGGGCTGATCATAAACACACAGCAGATTAGTTAAATCCCCACCTCCTCCACGCATGGAGGATCACACTGAGGAACTCACAAAACCCTGCGCCCTGATTGGTTGCATTGTATTCCATGCCACTAGCAAACTTAGAATATTCTATCTATGTTGTCTTTACCTACCACTAGAACAGTGACACTGAATGACAGATATGGGTTGAATGGTAATGGTAAATGGACTGCATTTAAATAGCACTTTTCTACTCCAACGAGCACTCTGTGTGCTTTACAATCTATGCCTCACATTCACATACCGGTGGCAGAGGCTGCCATGCAAGGTGCCAACCTTCTACTGGGAGCAATTTGGGGTTAAGTATCTCGCTCAAAGATAGGAACGGAGCGAGGCTCAAACCAGCAACCTTCCAGTTGCTGAATGGCACCTCTACCACTTGCACCACTATCACCTCTATCCAGCGAATATGGATGGATAGATAGACAGATAGATACATAGATACTTTATTTATCCTGCAGAAGATTCAGGAATAAAGTTGTTTTACCAGCAGAACATGAATAAGTGCCTCTGACGGAGATGCCGTCTTTGGTGCGGCGTAACTGGACAGGAACATAGTTGGCAGTGCGATGATCAGGTCAATGGCTTGCTCATCTACAGAGAGAGAAGTAATTTGAGTTACTTAGTGGAACAGTGACAAGCCATCATCATGAAATTGGCCATTTCAGAATGATTGCAAAACCTCCATCTTGCTGTCAAGGCCTATTCCATGATGATTGCCTTGCTACAGATTATTCTCTAATAACTCAATGATCTAATGACTATAAATTATGAAGGTTCACTTCCAGACTTTACACTAGACTAGGGAAACAATCCTTACCAGCAGGAAGTCCCACAGGGGGCTTGTAGACACCATAAAAGGTGAGTTTGGTACTGAAGTCTACCCAGCGCTCCCTCAGCTCTGTCACATAGTGCACGTTGTCCTTCGCGATTATTCGTCTCAACTCATCAACTCACCATTTTATTACAAAAGAAATAAAGGTTAACACAACACTCCCCATATTTTAATAAACTAACATCCAGAGATTGGATTATTCAAAAGCCCAAGTGTTAAAGGAATTACCCAAACTGAATCAAACTTTGGCCCTGTTGTTTCATGTTGCTGAATGCTGTCAGTAAGTATGAGTGACATAATTTGGTGCAATGTAGACCAAATTTGCAAACTGTCAGCTAATGCTAGTAGATGAGGGCATGAGGAAACATGCCCTTATCAGTTAGCATTGGCTGCCGTTTCACTATTTGGTCTACGTTGCACCAAATTGTGTCACTGTCATACTTACTGCATTCGGCAACCAGAGGTGTAAAGGGTTAAGGAAGTAAAAACCCTGCCACAAATTTGATCCAACCAGCTCCGAGTCAGCTGATCCTAATGAGCACTCAAGACAGGTAGATCAGCTACCTGTGTTAGAAGGAAAACGTGGCAGGGTTTTTACTTTCTGAACCCGGGATTTTACACCTCTGTCAGCAACATGACACAACATTGTACTAAATGCTCTTTTTATCTACCGACAGCACTCGACAGCCTCAAAGAACAAGGATATGGGCTGACTGATACATTTTTCCTTAACTCTGAGTAGTGCATTTACATGGTCTATATTCTTAAAGCATGGGTACGCCTGAAGGATTTTGCCTGGTCTGTCTGCTTCTTTTAGGGCATCTGAATCAATGAACAGCCTTCGTCCTTCGAGGTCAAGGAGCTGTGCTACAGCATCTTGGTTTTGTTTGCCCTTCCGATACATCTCCTGGAGATGTTTGTAATGCCTTGCCTGAGCCAACCTACTCTCCTGTCCTAAGGTTAAATAAGGATAGAAAACATTACATTAATACAGTTATTTATAATCTCAACTAAGTTTAATTTGTCAACCGATGTGTTAAATAAAAACGGTAGCACGGAAGTTAAGAAACGTAGCAAGTATTGTAGTAGCCTGAAAATTGTACGTTAGAATCTTGGCTGCCACTGCTGTGCCCTTGAGCAAGGCACTTAAAGGGAATCAACCCGTAGCCATTGTTTCACATTGCCAAGTACTGTTAGTAGGTACGAGAACAACAGAATTTGGTGCAATGTAGACAAAATAGCGATACAGCATGAAAGGCACATGAAAGGCATCCGTTTTTCTTAAGGTTTTTCTATGCCTGCATTTGTTAACATTACCTGCCAGTTCGCAAATTTGGTATACATTGTACCAAATGTCATTCTTACTGCATACTTATAGCACTCAACTCAGCAGCCTCAAAAAAAAAAAAAAAAGAGTATGAACTGACTGGCTGTAGATTTTTTTTGTGAGCACCATGTTGCTGTAGGGTAGACTGGCCCTTAAGCAATTGACAAATATATGTTTCTTTGGAGGCTAAATGGAAATGTGGAAACCTAATACACTTACCAACATCTGCCTCTTTCACTGGTGTGCTTGTTACCAGCGAGTGAACCTCCGTTCCCTCTGGAGTACTACGGGTGCAACTGATGCCACTTGGACTGGAAGTGAGAATGACTGTTGTGGCACTGGAATCACCATCATCTGTGTTGTCTGTGGCTCCAAACTGAAGTTGTCTTTTCTTTCCCCTTGTGGGAGTAGACCCTTGGCGTTTTCTTGGAGTTCTAATATTTTGAATTTGCTTATTCAGTCGTTTGAAGATTTCGAACTAAGGCACAAAACACAAAAACCAATAGCAAAACGTTGTCTGTGAAATTTGTTAGGAAAACACTTTAAAACCTACTTTCTATGTTAAGCTCTGTGTTACACATTACCCAAACAATGACAATACAGAAATGCATACCACATTTTTTACTGTACCCTTCCACCATTGGTATCATTTTATTACATTGTCTGCAATACTTACCAATGGACGCTGTATGTCCAGCTTGTCAGACAACATCGGGTAGTATGAAACAAGACGTCTTGCCATAGCTTGCAGGTCTTCTTTAGTTGGATACTTGAGGTGGTCTTCATCTTCTGAGGCCCTCACTGACGAGACCATGTGTTTCTTATGAGCCTACATAACAGCTCTTTAGAGAGCTCACACTCTCCTCCTTTCCTGACTTTTTTCAGTTGAAAGTAGTAATTTCTAACTTGTTCCAACTCACTGTCTGTGTACATTACATATTGGGGGGCTTGGCAGTTGAAGTATTTTGGCTGGACAAGTGTCTTAACAGTCTAGTTGTTACTGCCCTCACTGCTGATCCCAGTGTTTCCAGCCGCACCAATGGTCCTGGTCTTGTTATTGACTTCAATGGTGGATGCATAGGAGCTGGATGGGATGGATGAGGCCTGCTCCTCTAAATGCTGTGGAGAAGTTTCTTGGAAAAACCCAAAGTAGCAGAGAAGTTTGTCTTGTTCAACCAAGTCTTTATTGCGTTCACCGAGAGAATGGCTATACATCGATAATCCTCAACCATTCTAACCTTTTACCTTATCTGTCTACCCTAAATACTTCTAACAGTAAATGATGTACCTGGAACAGAGCCAATCCTACATGACATCTCAGTCTCTGTCCTTTTACGATGATGCTCCAAACATGGTTTCAACATGGTTTTCCAAAGAAGTCTACTGTCATGCACATAAATCTCTTGTACATTCTTTTTATAGCACACACTCTACTGCATGCACTATTCTATTCTTGTATGCACTCATATATTACTTGTTCTTACAGAAATTCCCACATACCTCCCTTTTTCGAGTATTTCTCGAAACAGAATTCCACAATAATACATGTAACACAACATGCAACACCAAAATATCCTTCTACATAATCCTAACAAATCCTAAACTACATAATCCTAACATTCTCTCGGATCACATTTTCACATCATTCTGTGTTCACAGAAGACACAAAACATCATTTCCAAGCTAATTCCAGAAACAAACCTTAAGGGCAAATGTTACTTTTAACCTTACTTCAATCTTGCAAAATGCTATTCTAATCACATTTCTCTCGATGACACCTGAAAGAAAATTTCATGATTAAGTATCCCAACATGTTCTCCTCCATGTATGCAAATATCAGTTTCTTTTATTATGTTGTGAAGTGTATGGCAATTTCATGAAGTATGACGCATATGAGTATGTGAATTTTATTCCTGTTGTATGCAGTGTATGCACAGCAAAATACGTAGGTAAATGTTCTCGAATCTACATTACCCAACTTATCTGCAGACTGATCCTTCCTGCCAGGGCTGTTGACAGTCCATGTATTCCAAGGTATATTCCAAATCACTGTCCTTAGTTGCAACCTCCTCCCTTTCGGGGTGACATGTTCCTTTTATTCTCAGAATGCCATTTTCAACACACCCAGGGCGTAATCGACAGAGACACAGTTCAAGCCCTTATTTCCCCGGAGCCCAATTCCTGTGGACCCTGTGACCAAGCCACAAGCGGAATGTCCATCACCCTGTGAAGAACAGCATCCGGAACAACATATGGAGGCGCATTTGGCAAGGTTTCTTCTTTGCAGTCATCGCACTCCTCTTCATCAACCAGCCCCGACAGGACCATTGGAGTCTTAACCTGTCCTTCCACTATCCTTACGAACAAAGTTCTCAGACAGGGAATAAGACAACAGAAAACAAGAAGAGAAACAGTGAAAAGAATGCATCCAATCATCCCAGCTATTTTAACAAACCATGCAGTAAAAGGTCCAAAGGTAGTTTTTATCCAATGATCTACCCATTGGTCAAGCTTAGCATCCCAGCCAGCATTAGCTGCAAGTTCAACACTTAATTTTAATTAAGTTAACTTAATTTTAATCTAGTCATTATATTCCGGAGGTATTCCTCTAGGTTGACCTATAGCATCCAAATACACATTAGGATCTTTTTCATATGGCTTAACAGCTCTTATCTTCCTATTTTTATAATGTGAAAAATTTCCTGCTGAGACATTACCCAAAATATCATTATCCACTGAATATACAATTGAACTATCCTGCATAGCAGTAACTCGTGCACAAAGCCCATTCCAATGGGCTCTCTGGGCCACTCTGGGCCACAGGCCCACCAATAATCTGCCAGAGAAACATTCTGATGTGCCAACATAGCATGCGGGTGAACATAAGACCTATATCGATATTTATGTCGACGGGCCTCAGTTTCTTCCTTAGAAACCTTCGGTACTACAAGAAATTGAGCTGAATCAATAGCCCAAGTAATATTACATTTACCCTGAAAAATTCCTGCATTATACATACTTTTACGCGCATAACAATCAAAATCAAACCCTTCACCTAACCTATATCGCTTTATCGTGGTTGGTGAGGTTTCTGGCCAACTACTCAATCTGTCACAAGCTTTTGATTTAAAAAGGTCATGACGATGAAAATCATATTGATGAACTTCTGTTCTTCTATAATCCTCAAAGGACCTACTTCCTAACCCAATTAAACATTCATATCCTCTTACTGGTAAATCCTTAACACAGTCACGTACATTATCCAACTCTATAGAACACTGCCTACCTTTAGGCGAACACTTTCTACATTCCTTATCATAATATTCTACTGCGTCATAATGACGATGAGGCGCAGGAATAACAATCATAGGCAGTCGAGCTTGCGCACATACATAACAATTTTCAGATGGATGGTAAGTCTCAGCTGTATACTTTGCCCAATATGACTCATGTTTATCACTAATTTTTTGAGATGCCATTGAATCCTTCAAATTTCTTTTTTCCCGATGAGGTGGAAACACAGTATTATGTAACCAAAAAGTTAATGGACACTCTTTTTCTTGTTCACCTCCCTCTATGGGTGGACCTGAACGAATTTTAGCACGACTTCCTAATTGATAATTAATAACTTGATCTACTGTTTCTACATACTTACTGGACCAACACTTATCTTTCTCACATACTACTTCTACTACTACTACTACTCTATACTACTACTATTTCTATTTCTGTGGTATTGATTACTTATATACGGGACAGATGTTCAGTTGGTCCAGCTATTTAGGCACAGCTGGAAAAGGGAGGATGAATGGAAGTTGGATATTATATATACGAAAATAAGAATAGTAAGTTGGTATAAGAATAAGTAAATAAAATAAAGTAATAGATTTTAATATCCTAATTATTTATTCCAGACTTAAGTAATGGACGGATTTCAATGGAAGCCTGAGCTGTTTACTTGCCATCATCGGTAGAACGAGTGGTAATTATTGGAATTCCCCTTGTGTGCTTGGTATAGATCAGGTAGACAACTTGGTGACATCTATAGCTTGTGTTGGTGATATTTTTAAACATAATAATACATAGTATACTGTTTCATAAGGGTGAAATGGAAAGTCAGATTGAGAAGGATTTTATGCCGCTTGAGCAGGTGGTGCAGAATAATAAATTAGCGGAAGATCAGATACGGAAAGTTAGTGCTAAATGGGAAAAGCGTACAAAAAAAGATCAAGATCCATGGCCTCAACAGGGAACATTGGATTTACGAATCCTAGTACAACTTGAAGGTAAAATAAGGGATTACAAATGTACTGATAAGTCAGAGAAAAGAAAGATAAAAAGACAAAATGAATTGGAAATATTAAAGTTATTTGTTGACTTAGCCATGAGTACACAACCTAATATGTCAGATCAGGATGTGCTTAGTTATAATGTTAAACAATCAAAGGATAGTTCTGTTCAGCAAGGTTATCTGGAGGGACTAACTTCTAGTGGGACTCCACTGACAGTTATTTTGCAGGATCAGAATCAGGTTAATGTTGATAAATTGCATTCTTATGTCACTGCCCATACAGATGATGAGGAGGATGAGGAAGAGACCATACATTTTATGACCCTTGGGGATTTGCGGACGTGCATGGTTTGATTTCGCGTTTACCCTCGCTTCAGGATGGCGCAGGTGCATGGATACAACGTTTTGAGTCAGAGACACAGGACATACACTTGTCATTGGGGACATTAAATAAATGACAATGAACTGAACAGAGGACTTTTCCGTCAGGCTGTACTTGATGCTCTTCCCAAACATCCAAAAAAGGCTCAGGCAGTATTGACAACTGCGGAACAGGCCCCTCCCGCTGCTCCATCTTCTCCTACTGTGAGTGCTTCACCTGTGTTTGTTCCACCAGTTTCACAGCCACAGTTCCAGCAGAGTCGCAATCCCATGACATTGCCCTTTGTGAGAAGGGCTGGAGGCTCTTTCAGAGGAAGAGGCCGAGGTCGCGGACGAGGTTACAGTCCAGCGATCCTCCAGGATGCGGGACTTGTGGTAATGTGGGACATATTTCCTTTTCCTGTCCAAATGCGTTGCGAAATCGCCAGCAAAATCCGGTGAGGGGGGGCGTGTTTCAAACTGCTGCGGGCCCTAGCCAATCCACACAGGGCAGTCCAGTAAATTTTCAATATTGACTAGGTTCCGATTTGAGAACAGTTAAACAGGTAACTCAGACGTCTGATGAAGAACCACATATCATTGCAACAATACAAGGTCATACATTACCATTATTAGTTGATACAGGAGCTACTTATACATGCATTAATACATCTTCCATTCCACACATTAAAAAAAGCATGAGTCAGGAAAGGTTGCAAGGACAATAGGATTTGCAGGACAAGTGCAATTACTTCTTTTTTCGGAATTGGTAAAGGTGCAGGTAAGGCAATACACAACAGAAATGTCAATCTTACTTTCTTCCTCAACTCTAGTCAATGTTTTGGGACGTGATGCTTTGTGTAAATTAGAATTAAAATAAAATGTATTTTCATAGGGAGTGGAAGCTGTTTATATGGCCTATGTTAAAGCAACAGGTATAACAATGGGATGGCCAATTGTCATTTTTACATCTTATACAATCTCTCAGTTAACAGAGCAAGAAAGATTTTGTTTAACACCTCAGCGTCAATTAAAGTATAACGATTTGCCTATTTGTCCAGATGTCACAATTAGAACATGTGATATGGCAACAAATCCAGCAGATAGGATTCTGTTAGATTATGAGGGAATGCCTCATGAATGTGTGGCGGATTCTTTAGTCTTCTCAAAATTGTGCGCAGATTTGGAGAGTGAACCTCTTGAATTTGGCCTAGTATTTTTTGTGGATGGTTCCAGTCATAATTATGATAACAGAACATGTGCAGGATTTAGTGTTATTCGATTAACAGATTCACAAGAACTGGAAGCAGAGAGGGTTTAAAAAATTAGATGGCTGTCCCATTCAACATTTAAACCAAATTCAATTGTTATTAACATCTATGATGTCACCTAAGCGTTTGGCTATTTGTAAATGTTGAGCACACAAGAAGGGTGAGGATTTAGTAACAAAAGGAAACGCATTTGCCGACGAGATAGCCAAACAGGCAGCTTTCAAGGCTAGAGAATATGAGTTAGTGCCGAAACAGGCGTCGATGCATGAGATACGATCAGTTGAATCTAACTGTTCTTCCCCATTTAAAAGTTTTGGGAATGGAACTAATGGTGGTGAGTTGGTATGATTGGGCAAAGTATACAGCTGAGACTTACCATCCATCTGAAAATTGTTATGTATGTGCGCAAGCTCGACCGCCTATGATTGTTATTCCTGCGCCTCATCGTCATTATGACGCAGTAGAATATTATGATAAGGAATGTAGAAAGTGTTCGCCTAAAGGTACGCAGTGTTCTATAGAATTGGATAATGTACGTGACTGTGTTAAGGATTTACCAGTAAGTGGATATGAATGTTTAATTGGGATAGGAAGTAGGTCCTTTGAGGATTATAGAAGAACAGAAGTTCGTAAATATGATTTTCATCGTCGTGACCTTTTTAAATCAAAAGCTTGTGACAGATTGAGTAGTTGGCCAGAAACCTCACCAACCACGATAAAGCGATATAGGTTAGGTGAAGGGTTTAATTTTGATTGTTATGCGCGTAAAGGTATGTATAATGTAGGAATTTTTCAGGGTAAATGTAATATTACTTGGGCTATTGATTCAGCTCAATTTATTGTAGTACCAAAGGTTTCTAAGGAAGAAACTGAGGCCTGTCGACATAAATATCGATATAGGTCTTATGTTCATCCGCATGCTATGTTGGCACATCAGAATGTTTCTCTGGCAGATTATTGGTGGGCCTGTGACCCAGAGTGGGGATTACATAATACATTGCCAGAAGATTGGAATGGGCTTTGTGCACGAGTTACTGCTATGCAGGATAGTTCAATTGTATATTCAGTGGATAATGATATTTTGGGTAATGTCTCAGCAGGAAATTTTTCACATTATAAAAATAGGAAAATAAGAGCTGTTAAGCCATATGAAAAAGATCCTAATGTGTATTTGGATGCTATAGGTCAACCTAGAGGAATACCTCTGGAATATAAAAATTTAAGTGTTGAACTTGCAGCTAATGCTGGCTTGGATGCTAAGCTTGACCAATGGGTAGATCATTGGATAAAAACTACTTTTGGACTTTTTACTGCATGGTTTGTTAAAATAGCTGGGATGATTGGATGCATTCTTCTCATTGTTTCTCTTGTTTTCTGTTGTCTTATTCCCTGTCTAAGAACTTTGTTTGTAAGGATAGTGGAAGGACAGGTTAAGACTCAAATGGTCCTGTCGGGGCTGGTTGACGAAGAGGAGTGCGATGACTGCAAAGAAGAAACCTTGCCAAATGCACCTCCATATGTTGTTCCGGATGCTGTTCTTCATAGAGTGAGGGACATTCCGCTTGTGGCTTGGTCACAGGGTCCACAGGAATTGGGCTCCGTAGAAATAAGGGCTTGAACTGTGTCTCTGTCGATTACGCCCTGGGTGTGTTGAAAATGGCATTCTGAGAATAAAAGGAATGTCACCCCGAAAGGGAGGAGGTTGCAACTAGGACATTGATTTGGAATATACCTTGGAATATATGGACTGTCAACAGCCCTGGCAGGAAGGATCAGTCTGCAGATAAGTTGGGTAATGTAGATTCGGGAACATTTACCTACGTATTTTGCTGTGCATACACTGCATACAACAGGAATAAAATTCACATACTCATATGCGTCATACTTCATGAAATTGCCATACACTTCACAACATAATAAAGGAAACTGATATTTGCATACATGGAGGAGAACATGTTGGGATACTTAATCATGAAATTTTCTTTCAGGTGTCATCGAGAGAAATGTGATTAGAATAGCATTTTGCATGTTACATATATATTTTAGGATTTTGTGTGAAATTTTTTGAGAATTAAAGTATGATTGAAGTAAGGTTAAAAGTAACATTTGCCCTTAAGGTTTGTTTCTGGAATTAGTTTGGAAATTATGTTTTGTGCCTTCTGTGAACACAGAATGATGTGAAAATGTGATCCGAGAGAATGTTAGGGGTGTGTAGTTAGAAGGATATTTTGGTGTTGCATGTTGTGTTACATGTATTATTGTGGAATTCTGAGAAATACTCGAAAAAGGGAGGTATGTGGGAATTTCTGTAAGAACAAGTAATATATGTGTGTTGAGTGTATACAAGAATAGAATAGTGCATGGAGTAGAGTGTGTGCTATAAAAAGAATGTACAAGAGATTTATGTGCATGACAGTAGACTTCTTTTGAAAACCATGTTGAAACCATGTTTGGAGCATCATCGTAAAAGGACAGAGACTGAGATCTTGTGTAGGATTGGCTCTGTTCCAGCTACATCATCTACTGTTAGAAGTATTTAAGGTAGACAGATAAGGTAAAGGGTTAGAATGGTTGAGGATCATCGATGTATAGCCATTCTCTCGGTGAACGCAATAAAGACTTGGTTGAACAAGACAAACTTCTCTGCTACTTTCTCCACAAGGTCTTGTTTCGTGCACACGTAGGGCAGGACTGGACGAAGCGTTCGACATCCTCCCTCAGTGCAGGCCACCAGAACCGTCTCTCGATGAAAGCGAGGGTCCTCCGACCTCCGGGGTGACAGGAAAATTGGGAAGAGTGACCCCACTGCAGGACCTGTGGGCGTACAGAATCTGGAATAAACAGACGGTTAGTAGGGCATTGGCTATTTTTCTAATGGCCGGGACGGTAGGACAGGGTGAAGTTAAAACGGGAGAAAAACAGGGACCAACTTGCTTGTCTGGGATTTAGTCTCTTGGCTTGGCTGATGTACTGTAAGTTTTTGTGATCCGTCCAGACTAAAAATGGTATCGGGGCTCCCTCCAGCCAGTGTCTCCACTCCTCCAGGGCCAGTTTGACGGCCAGTAGTTCTCTGTCTCCCACGTCATAATTCTGCTCTGCTGGAGAGAGTCGGTGAGAGAAAAAGGCGCAGGGGTGGATTTGGTTGTCCTTGGCGGAACGCTGGGAAAGTACTGCTCCGACACCCACCTCAGAAGCGTCAACCTCCACGATGAATTGCAGATCTGGATCCGGCTGGGTCAGAATTGGGGCAGATGTGAATCGTCTTTTTAACTCCTGGAACGCACTTTCTGCGGCAGGTGACCAAATGAACTTGGCCTTAGAGGACATCAGGGCGGCGAGGGGGGCGACCACGGTGCTGAAGTTTTCTTCTACTTCTACTGTAGAACTACTGGGGTGTCAGGGGAACTAATAACATAAAATTTAATAAGTTCATGACTCGAAAAGACTGAGACTCACCGGTCTGGTGGTGTGTCGGATGGTGGCCAGTCTCACCCCCGTCAGTGCACTGGCCACCAGAGCTTCAGCCAGGTCTTCGATGGGTAAGCCCCACTGGGCTACCAGGTCGGCGTCAATAAAACTCTCCTCTGCACCGGAATCCACAAGGACCGTCGTCTCTCGACGTTGATTCGCCCACGTAAGGACAGCTGGGAGGAGGGTTCGTTGAACGGATGAGGGGGAAGTTGGTGTTACGCTCACCCGTACCCCTCTTACGGGTGAGCGCCGGCTTTTACTGGGCACGTCGCGATGAAATGTCCTGGTTGGCCACAGTATAGGCACAGACGTGAACGTAATCTCCGTTGCCTCTCCTCAGGCGTCAGACGAGTCCGATCCAATTGCATCGGCTCTGGAGTTGGTGCTGTAGCGGGTGGCGAAGATGCAGCACAACAAGCGGGTTCCCCTCTGGGAGACCCGGGAGTCCTGAAGCGACGACGCTGCTGAAGTCTAGTGTCGACTTGGATTGCCAGGTTGATTAATCCCTCACAGGAATTGGGCAGATCATGGGAAACCAATTCATCCTTCAGGTCTTCAGAGAGGCCGTTTAAAAATGTGTCAAACAGGGCCTCCTTTCCCCAGCCTGAAGATACCGCTAAGGTCTGGAACTCGATCGCGAAGTCCGAGACTGAACGAGAGCCCTGACGCAGATGGAGAAGTTCGCGGGCCGCTTCATGCCCATGCTTGGAGCGGTTGAACACCTGCTTCATCTCTGCAGAAAACTCCCGGAAGTTGTCGCAGACTGGCGATTCATTATCCCAGACCGCCGTTCCCCACTCCCTGGCACGGCCCGACAGCTGGGTTATCACGTAGACAACCTTGGCTCGATCAGTGGGGAAAGACCCAGGTTGGAGGCTAAAGACCAGGGTACATTGGGACAAAAAGGAGCGGCAAGTGCCCGGCTCCCCAGCGTATCATTCAGGCGGAGGAAGCCTAGGTTCGTGATAAGTTGGGGCTGCGGAGACTAATGGGGCAGGTACTGAAGGTTCCGTCTGCACGGGAAAGGGTTGAGATGGTTCGCCCTGGGCTATAACCTCTCTGAGGCTTGTCGCTAGATCTTGAATTTGAGTCTGTTGTCGGTCGAGCAGAGCTCCATGCTGCTGCACTACCGCCGAGAAATGTCCAAAATCCGCTGGGTCCATTATGGTCTGATTGTACTGTCAAGTACGTGAAAACTCAGACTGACCCAAATGCAGATTAAGACTAATTTATTTACAAAAGTTCAATAATCACAAAAAGGGAAAACGCTCAGAAGATCAAAAAAACAAAAAGGTAATCCATACAACGGGTAAGCGAAAATCCCAACAAAAAGGCAATAATCCAATTCAGAAAACAGCAGTCAAAACTCAAAATTGTCCACAGAACCAAGAGGGCAGAAAACTTCAGAAGACTCAGAGGAGGCAAAACACGGAACGGGAATCGGGTTAACACGGGAGTATATACACAACGACAGATAGCGCGAAACTTACGGACAGGAACACGGTCAGACAATCAGACAAAGAGCCACAAACGTACTGGTGAATATATAGGGAAGGGAGTAAAGTAACAAACAAGGAGCAGGTGAAACTCATTAGGAGAAACAGAATCATGGGACACAGGTGTGGAACAATGAGGGCAGAAAGGGGCGGGTCAGGCGAACAAAACATAAGCACATGGTGAACATGGGAAAAACAAAACAAGGAAGCTGCAATACAGTGTGAGTCCAGCGGGGGTCGATGTCCCGGAGGACAGAATCATAACACCAGAATGCACAAACTTGCATGTAATTTATAGCAAAATGTCTGGATGAGGGCCCCCCCACAGCCCTGAAACAATGTAATAACGCCAAGTCAACTTTGTTCCCACTTTGTTAATCAAAACAAAACATTACTCGCCACATTTCTTGTGCTATTAGCCAGCCTAAAAATGGACAGGTCTAGCCTGCCCAATTCAATTACAAGGGGATAGGGCCAAACGTGGGGTCGCCAGACCCCATCATTTTTTTTGTGGGGTCGCCAGACAAAAAGTATAAGAACCACTGCTTTACCACAGGGTGCAACAGTTCCCAAATGGACTTTCTCCGAAGAAAATGTTCAGGCCATGGGAAAAGATCTCGTAGATCTTTCTTTGAAAGTGTCTTCAAATTTTTCACATTCCTTGTCATTTTGACATCCATTTTACTGTATCAGAGGTTCTATTAGGCTGTTAATAAAAAAGGTCTCAGACTAGTCGGCCTTCAAAGGTTAACATCAGCCACCATCATGTGCCCCTGTTGTTCGAGCTTGTTGAGTGCTGAGAACAAAATATTTTGCATAGTTGCACAGTTCCAATGCAATGGCCCCATAAGCTCACTTTCACTTAATGTTATCTTCTGCTTCGCTATTTGGGCTGTAGGCTATTGTTCCAAAATCTTTCGTTCCTTTCTGTCTATAAAGACCACTCAGCAAGCTCGTACCACAGGGCTATAATTGCAATGAACTATCACTTTAAATGAAATGAGCAGATACACAGGTGAGCAAAGCTACACCACACTACCTTCATATAAACTCAACCACAGGCACCATCACTGTATAATCATTCTTACCTGTTAAAATGTCGATGGCCACACAATCTAACTTTTCCACGGCATCCAAGGCATCCATACTCCTGTTGTAAGTAAAGCAGTTAATTTTACACACTTCATGAAAGAGTTCTTTTTTACAAACAAGCAAGTTCCTTTCAGAATAACTGTGACCAGAATCGAGTTCTAGGACCTCAAGTCGCTCAGAGCGAAACAGAGAAAATCGCGTTAGAATTTTTTTTTTTTTAATTAAACGATAAACGCAAACCTCGTGGCTACTTAAGCTGTGTAACGTTGACTGTAAATGTTACACAAGAAGGAAGGAGAACTCTCTCCTTGGGAAGTTCACGTAGTCAGAAACTTTCACTAGAGTGTACAGAATGCAATCGGATCCTCTAGCTGCCGAAAGAGAGTGAAATACGAACAGAGAGTGTCGAGGAAGGGAAGGGGGGAAATCCCCCTTTATGAAGAGCAGAGTCAAGACTCGTTTCATTGAAATGAATGAGGCCGTGTGGAGTTTAACTAATAAACTGGACGTCTTTCTGGAGTTGTTGGTTTTTTTTTTTTTGGAATCATGTGTCATAATCCGCAGCTGTTTGTGATTATTTCAAGGCTAATAGTCTAAGTTGTTACTATTTGGATTTTGAGAAAATGAGCTTTACTTCAGGTCAGGCAGTAACACTGTGTTGTTGTTAGCGCGCTAACACTAGCGAACTTTGCTAACGTAATGTTTTAAATTAAAAGCTGTCATTTTACTCACCTACCTAGATACTGTTACTGATATCAGAAACACAGGAACTTCAGGGAACAGGATTCAGGAATGAAAACAGGAGCCAGGGTCTATATGTGGGTGACTGGCCCGTGGCGGAGGAGACGTGGGAATTAATGGCGTACTCTACCCATGGCAGCTGTTGGCTCCAGGCGGACGGGTTTCGAGAGACCATGCAGCGCAGCACAGTCTCCAGCAACTGGTTGGCTCTCTCTGTCTGGCCATTACTCTGCGGGTGGAACCCTGAGGACAGACAAACAGAGGCACAGAGTAGTTTACAGAAGGCTTTCCAAAAGGATGAAGTGAACTGGGGACCCCTATCCGACACCACCTCTACGGGTAGTCCATGGAGTCGGAACACGTATTGGATCATCAGTTGGGCTGTTTTTTTGGCTGAGAGGAGACCAGGCAAGGGAATAAACTGAACGGATTTGGAGAAACAATCTATGACAGTGAGGATTGTGGTGTTACCAGCAGAGGGAGGCAAACCAGTCACGAAATTCAAGGACATTTGGGACCAGGGTTTTCGGGGCACGGATAGGGGTTGTAGGAGTCCGGCTGGGGGTTTATTGGAAGTTTTATTCTGGGCGCAGGTTGGACAGGACTGAACAAAGCAGATGATGTCGTCTCTCATGGATGGCCACCAGAACCGTCTTTCTATGAAGGCCTGAGTCCGACTGGATCCGGGGTGGCAGGAGAGCTGAGATGAATGACCCCACTGCAGAACCTGTGGACGGACTGAGCTAGGAACATAGAGAAGGTTAGTGGGACATTGACTGCTTGGGCCGCCGCTACTATGGTCTCGATGTCGAGGCGGGCTGCCCCTACAATGCAGTGAAATGGGAGGATCGGGTCTGGGTCAGAGGTGTCTTTGCAAGGGGTGAACTGTCGGGATAAGGCATCGGGTTTAGTGTTTTTGTGGGCAGGGCGATAGGACAGGGTGAAGTTAAATCGTGAAAAGAATAATGACCAACGTGCTTGTCGAGGGTTAAGTCTCTTAGCCTGGCTGATATACTGCAAGTTCTTATGGTCAGTCCAGACTAGGAATGGTACTGGGGCACCCTCTAGCCAGTGCCTCCATTCCTCCAGTGCCAACTTGACCGCTAGCAGTTCCTGATTCCCCACGTCATAGTTTTGCTCCGCCGGGAGAGGCGGTGGGAAAAGAAGGCACAGGGGTGGATGCGGTTATCACTGGGGGAGCGCTGAGAGAGCACCGCTCCAACGGCCACCTCCGAAGCGTCGACCTCCACGATGAATTGGCGGTCCGGGTCAGGTTGGGTCAGGATCGGGGCTGAGGTGAACCGCCTCTTCAGCTCCAGGAAGGCCTCCTCAGCAGCAGATGACCAGACGAACTTGGTCTTCGGAGAGGTCAGGGCGGTGAGCAGGGCGGCGATGGTGCTGAAGTTACAAACAAAACGGCGATAAAAATTGAAGCTCTGTAGCCCCCCACGATTTGAAGGTGTGGGCCACTCCAGGACTGCCTTCACTTTCTGTTGGTCCATGTGAATGGACCCCGGAGAAATGACGTGCCCAAGGAAGGATACGGTTTCCTGATGGAATTCACACTTCTCGGCTTTGACATAGAGATGGTTATCAAGTAGGCGCTTCAGGACGGTGCGGACGTGGGACACGTGCTCAGATAGGGACTTGGAAAAAATTAAAATATCATCGAGGAATACAAAAACAAATTGGTTTAACATGTCCCTAAGGACATCGTTGACAAAAGTCTGGAAAACGGCAGGGGCGTTAGTGAGTCCAAATGGCATTACCAAGTATTCATAATGTCCGGAGGTAGTGTTGAAGGCTGTTTTCCACTCATCCCCATGTATGCGGACCAGGTGGTAGGCGTTCCGCAGGTCTAATTTGGTGAACACTTTGGCACCTTGCAGGAGTTCAAAGGCTGAGGACATGAGGGGGAGAGGGTAACGATTTTTGACGGTAATGTTCAGGTCACGATAATCTATGCAGGGTCGGAGTGAGCCATCCTTCTTAGATACGAAGAAGAAGCCCGCTCCGCCTGGGGACGAGGAAGGGCGGATGATGCCTGCCGCGAGAGAGTCTCGGATATATTTGTCCATTGCCTCCGTTTCCGCGCGAGATAGGGAGTAAAGCCGCCCCTTAGGGGGAGAAGCACCAGGAAGGAGGTCAATGGCACAGTCGTAGGGCTGGTGAGGAGGCAAGGACGAGGCACGGGATTTGCTAAAAACGGTCTTGAGATCCATGTAAATCGGGGGTACGGCTGACAGATCAGGGAATTCTTCGGCCTGGACAGGGACAGACCTAACTGGAATACGATCTTGGATGAGGCAACGAGACTGGCAGGAGAGGGACCACCCAACTACGCACCTATCCACCCAATCAATATGTAGGTTTTGCTTAATTAACCATGGGTGCCCCTAGAACTAGCGGTGTGTCGGGAGAGTCAATTACGTAGAATTTGATCAGTTCATGGTGGGTAGTGAAGAGGCAGAGACTCACCGGTATGGTGGTTTGGCGGATTGTTGCCAATTTTACTCCCGTTAGTGCATTAGCAACTAAGACCTCCTTGAGGTCTTCAGTGGGGAGCCCCCATTGAGTTACCAGGCCAGCGTCCACAAAACTCTCCTCTGCACCAGAGTCGACGAGGACCTCCATCTCCCTTCGTTGATCTCCCCAGGCTAGGACTGCAGGAAAGAGGGTACGTTGGGCAGATGAGGGGATGGTTGGAGTCACGCTCACCCGTACCCCTCTCACTGGAGAGCGTGGTCTTTTTACTGGACATATAGCTTTGTGGTGACCTGGTTGGCCACAGTATAAACACAGACGTGAGTGCAATCTCCGTTGTCTCTCCTCCGGGGTCAAACGAGTCCGGTCCACCTGCATCGGCTCCGGTGTCAACACGGTCAGAGATGGTGGAGGCGAGGACAGAGCAGATCCTCGGAGAGGCCGTTTAAAAAGGTGTCAAATAGAGCCTCTTTATCCCAACCCGAAGAGACCGCAAGGGTCTGAAAGTCAATGGCAAAATCTGAGACGGATCGGGATCCCTGGCGCAGCTCACGGGCAGCTTCATGTCCGTGCTTGGATCGGTCGAACACGCGCTTCATCTCGGAGGCACAGATCGAGGATTCCGCATCCCATACTGCCGTTCCCCATTCTCTGGCACGCCCCGACAGCTGGGTGATCACATAGGCAATCTTAGCTTGGTCAGTGGGGAAAGAACTGGGCTGGAGGCTGAAAACCAGGGTACACTGTGATAAAAAAAGACCGGCAGGTGCCAGGCTCACCAGAGTATCTCTCCGGTGGGGGCAGACGAGGCTCGTAGTGAGACGGTGCCGAACGGGCAGGCGAGGTAGATGCAGAGGCCACAGGGGTACATCGAGAAAACTGGAGTTGCTGGATCTGGACTGCTAGGTCCCTGATGCTGGCGGTGACTGCGTCCAAGCGGGAATGTTGGTGGCCCAACAGGACTCCATGTTGCTGGAGAATTGCCGGAAGGTGGTCTAGATCCGCTGGGTCCATTTTGTGGTCTGATTGTACTGTGACGTACAGACTAAGACCCAAATGCAGATCAGTGCAAAAGAGTGTTTTATTTACAAAAGATAGGGGCAGTATCAAAAAGGGAAAAAGCTCAGAAGATCTTGGGAAAAACAAAAACGTAGGTAATCCAACAAATGATATCCAAAAGTTCAGGTAATAAACACTCAAAAGATTGGCGGTACACAAAGTCAGTCGGGAATCAGGCAGGCGGGAGGAATTCACAGAGAAATCAAAAATCCAAATAACAAGCAGTAGTTCAAATCCAAAAGTATCCACTAGTTCCGGCAAAATACAAAAATCTCATAGAATTCAAGAAACAGGTTTGATCAGCGAAAACAGGTACAAGAAGGTTTAGCAGGTTGATAGTTAGACTTACGGACATGGGGAACATTGTCAGACGAGGAACAAGGGAAAGACTGGGGTTTAAATAGAAAACGGGAGCATTAGGACAAACAGGGAGCAGCTGATAATCATTACAGACAACAGGATCATAAAACACAGGTGTGGAGCAGGGGAGGAGAAAGGGGCAGGGCAGGTGAACAGAACAGAAGCACATGGGTGACAAAAACAAACACAGAGGCTGCAGTGCAGCGTTAGTCCAGGGGGGCCAAGGTCCCAGGGAACAGGATCATGACACTATAATGCTTGCCGAGCTTAATGCTGAAGGTTCGCAGGTGATCTGATGGGGAACATGTGGAGAAGTTTCTCAGAAAAACCCAAAGTAGCAGAGAAGTTTGTCTTGTTCAACCAAGTCTTTAATGCGTTCACCGAGAGAATGGCTATACATCGATGATCCTCAACCATTCTAACCTTTTACCTTATCTGTCTACCTTAAATACTCCTAACAGTAGATGATGTAGCTGGAACAGAGCCAATCCTACACGAGATCTCAGTCTCTGTCCTTTTACGATGATGCTCCAAACATGGTTTCAACATGGTTTTCCAAAGAAGTCTACTGTCATGCACATAAATCTCTTGTACATTCTTTTTATAGTACACATTCTACTGCATGCACTATTCTATTCTTGTATACACTCAACACACATATATTACTTGTTCTTACAGAAATTCCCACAAACACTAGGAGACAGGGTTTTAAATACACAACAGACAACAGGTAGCAAGCAACAGATGACAGTTAGAAAGGAGTCACAAGAAATCATATAAAATTCTACAGCTGTGACCTCTGCCTCTTAAGGCCTTCCCCTTGGGCTCAACCTTTAGTCTCTCAGTTTCCATTGTTTGGGGGGAATATACACTCATTTGAATATATAACATATTAACATTTGTATTAGCAAGGTTTTAATCAACAATTACAGAGCTACTGGGGGATCTCTGTCCAGCATAACTCAGAAGGCCTTGTTCTCTATAGCTAAAGGGAGACAAGTGTTTCCCAGCGTATGAATGATGCTTAGACCATAGGAGGGACAACAATTTTCCCTTCACTTCGATGCCACACATTTAAGAACTGCATATTAAGATTCTTCACTTTTACACTACTCTGGATTCAAATGTGACCTGACTTTAAGTGGGATGCTTACATCTGGTATAGACTTTCTAAATCAAGCTTTTCAACGTGCCAGACCAGTTGGGGTCAGTTGACAAAGGGTCAGTCTGAAGAGTTTATAGAGTTCAAAAACATTGCTGTCAGATGTTGACAGTTCAAAAACATTGCTGTCAAATCATTGTAATTCCATTGGTTCAATTGGTGAAACACACAATGAAGCCACCCTGCACCCGTTAATCAACATACTAAAGGGCAGCTCATGTCATTTGCATGGTCTACAAGAAGATTATGAAATCCTATGTTTCTGATATAATGCAATGTCGTTTAGGTTACTCTTTGCAGATGAATCAATTGTACACTGATATACACAACATTGTCAAACTTCAAAAGAAAGTCTTTAACCAATGGTAATGGTCATGTTCGTCTCATGGATAATTGATCCATTGCTGGGAATGGAAAATGCAACAACAAAGAAAGATACAATATTAGTATGTCTCACAAAAAACACTCTTTCTTTATAGACACGCACACCAACAGTCACACAATGTATGTGGCAAATCCTTAATTTCCTCTAAATAATAAAATATCTGCCTGTCAATCTATCTATCTGTCTATCTACCAAATACCATGGTTTTTGTATAAGGTGATTATATGAAATTTATTCATTTGCACCATGGCATTTTATTAGTATTTATGCGCATGGACCATGGACGTAACAAAAAGTCAATTTAATCTTCTTTGTTTTGTTTTAAGATAGATTCATAACAAACACAAATAGACAGTGATTGTAACACTTACCTGAAGCTTATTGGTGTGAGGCTGATGACATCAGGCTGGTAGTCGACGACTTCAATGAAAAATGGCTCAAGCTATGGAATAGGCAATGGAATGAGCAATGGTATGGACAAAAATAAGTCCAAAATAAATGCTTAAAATGATCTTGTGCTTAAAAATATGTGATCAGATTTGGATTAATCTAGCTTCCTGAAATGACCCAAATAAATGATTTGAGTGTACCTAAATCGATTATGACAGGATCAGTGTGAAGTTTTATTATGTAGAATCTGCTATGTAAATTCACATGGTAAAATGTAAGGTTGGACAGTGTAAACACCATTATTTTATCAGTATTTGACTAAGCATCAGTGTAAGCTATTTCTTGGCAAAGTTGCACAGTTTAGACCTACCTAAAGTGATATGAGGTAGCACAAATGACTAGGGCAATTCCAGCATTATGGATGTGACAGAAAATCAATAAGCATTGTTTACATTTTGTTTTCATATTTTTGTAATCTCTACAGTTAAATATAGCACATGAAATTTCACATTTCAAATAATCATAATTGTAATGAAAACATGGCATTATATTGTCAATATACCATTGTGGATGTGACGTGCATGGAATTGCCCCTTAGCTTTGCTGACCAAATTCTAAACCTGTTCAGTATCAAGGCGAGTTATTTGATAAATTATCAAATTGTTTGGTCTGTTGTTGGTTCAGCTATAGTTGTTGGTTGAACTGTGGTACTTGTTGCTTCAACTCTGGTGGTTGTTGGCATGTTTGTGGTTGTTGTTTGTTCAACTGTAGATGTTGTTGCCTCAACTGTGGTTGTTGGCACATTTGTAGCTGCTGGTGGTTGTTGGCACAATTATGGTTGTTGGTGGGATGTTTGTGGTGGTCATATTTGTGGTTGTTGTTTTTCAAATGTGGATGTTGGCACATTTGTAGTGGTTGTTGGTTGAACTGTGGTGGTTCTTGCTTCAACTGGGTTGGTTGTTGGCATATTGGTGGTGGTTGTTGGCACATTCATGGTTGTTGTTGGTTCAGCTGTGGATGTTGTTGCCTCAACTGTTGTTGGCACATTTGTGGCTGTTGTTGTTTCAACAGTAGTTGTTGCTTCAGCTCTGGTGGTTGTTGGGATGTTTGTGGTCGTTGGCATGTTTGTGGTTGTTGTTTGTTCAAATGTAGATGTTGTTGCCTCAACTATTGTTGTTGGCACATTTGTAGTTGCTGGCTCAACTGTGGTGGTTGTTGGCAGATTTGTGGTTGTTGTTTGGATGTTTGTGTTGGATGTTGGCATGTTTGTGCTGGTTGTTGGGATGTTTGTGGTGGTAGTTGGCATGTTTGTGGTTGTTGTTTGTTCAACTGTCATGGTTGTTGCTTTAACTGTAGTGGTTGTTGTGATGGTCATTGGCATGTTTGTGGTTTGTGGTGTCATGGTTGTTGCTTTAACTGTAGTGGTTGTTGTGGTGGTCATTGGCATGTTTGTGGTTTGTGGTGTCATGGTTGTTGCTTTAACTGTAGTGGTTGTTGTGGTGGTCATTGGCATGTTTGTGGTTGTTGTTTGTTCAAATGTGGCTGTTAGCACATTTGTAGTGGTTGTTGTTTGAACTGTGGTGGTTCTTGCTTCAACTGGGGTGGTTGTTGGCAGATTGGTGGTGGTTGTTGGCACGGTCATGGTTGTTTTTAGTTCAGCTGTGTATGTTGGATGTGTTGCCTCAACTCTTGTTGTTTGCACATTTGCAGCTGTTGTTTGTTCAACTGTAGTTGTTGGTTGAACTGTGGTAGTTGTTGCTTCAGCTCTGGTGGTTGTTGGCATGTTTGTGGTCGTTGTTTGTTGTTGTTGTGGTTGTTCTTTGTCTGTATATATACTAGATGCTGAGCTATATACACACATGCAGTCATATAGACTTACCACAGATTTACAGTAGTTGTAAGATTTCTCTTTATTTCTGCTTTAGGGCTTCATAAATGCTAAGGCAATTCATTTCGTACAATTTTATGAGAAACACATGCAGAATTATATTAGGTGAAAATGAGTAGCAACTAAAATGAGTAGCAACTATCTCATTTTAGTTGAGTAATATTCCAAACTCACTGCTATAGAAAAAAGACCAGCAAACAATAAATGACGAGAGCTTGGCGGTCCACTGGAAGCAGATCTAATGGTCTGCTACCATTTTGCTCATCGGTTTTCCAGCCATTCACTAGTGGTGTATTGTTTTGTCCTTCAAACTGAGTAAACAACTGCAAACTTGAGGTGTCATTTACATTAACATTACATTTACAAAAGCTTCAGTGAGGTTTTGTGGGAATTTCTGTAAGAACAAGTAATATGTGTGTGTTGAGTGTATACAAGAATAGAATAGTGCATGCAGTAGAGTGTGTGCTATAAAAAGAATGTACAAGAGATTTATGTGCATGACAGTAGACTTCTTTGGAAAACCATGTTGAAACCATGTTTCATGGAGCATCATCGTAAAAGGACAGAGACTGAGATCTTGTGTAGGATTGGCTCTGTTCCAGCTACATCATCTACTGTTAGAAGTATTTAAGGTAGACAGATAAGGTAAAAGGTTAGAATGGTTGAGGATCATCGATGTATAGCCATTCTCTCGGTGAACGCAATAAAGACTTGGTTGAACAAGACAAACTTCTCTGCTACTTTGGGTTTTTCTGAGAAACTTCTCCACAGTTTAGATTCAGTAAGTGTTTAATGCTTGAATTTAACTTTAAATCTCATGTACTTATAGGCTGTTTAACTTTTTTCCATAAACAGTACAGGTGAAAATGGAACTACTGTCACAAAACAGACAGAGTGGACCACGGTTGCAGCAAGTTGCAATAGTCTTTATTTAAAGAGCAGGCGAGAGTCACAGGCAGGCAGCGGGTCAGTAGCCGGGGCTGGAGCGCAGAGCGTTAGTCAAAGAGCATGGGTTGGAATCCAAGACAGGCAAGCAAGGGTCATGCAGAAAAATTACAATCAGTAGTAACCATGACAGACTACAAGTTGCCTATAGTTTTAGCTAAGGTTCATAATAGTTCATTGGTGACAAAGATTCTCCCAGCGAAAGTGCCAGAAGAACAGGTTTAGCAGATGCTTTAACCCAAACCACAGACTTCCAATGTCACATTATCAGGTGAGGGTGTCACCACTGTCCCACCACAACATTGCTGAAGAAGGTGTGTATCAACAACCAAATGTCCTTGAAAAACTCTGGTCATCATGGTAATTTTAGCAACATCAGCTGTTAGTGACAATGATGGGCCAGTAGGAGGCAGAATCTCCTCTGGTTATTACAATCTCAATTTGTGCAAACACTGCACAATCCAAAGACAGCAAGACTGATACTTGTGCTCCAGACTTCAATTCATAGCCAATTCATAGTCTACATGCACACAACAGGGATGTAGTTATAAACTGAAGGCTCACTCACATAATTCAAACACCCCACAAACTACTACACGGATGATAAAACCCCTATTGAAATCACTTGGTATTGAACCAGATTGGACAAGGATCAAGGAGTTTATTTGTCACATACATTGAAATACTAATGCAAGACATGTTGTGAAATTGCAAAAGATAGAAAGCAAATAAATGGGCATTAGTTATATGTTAGTTGTTGGTCATATGGAATCAGGATCCATTTACCCTAGTCAGCCCAGTTAGTCAGTTTGTGTCCAGCATCCAGAGTTAAAGGCGGGACCGTGGAGTGACTAACAGAAAATAACACAAGGAGAAAACTGGCATTGTCACAAATGACTTCCATGTAGCCGTAGCCATTGATACTGGAGCCTTGCAATTTGTGGGATTACAATAGTCAACTGATACTTACAAAGGTACAACTGATACATAAGTACAATAAATTATAAAAGTCATCACAAAACATAGTTGTTGTTGTTGTTTTCCTACAGTTTTATGGTGCAGCACATGAATACATAAATAAATACATGCATGAATTAAGATACACAAGCAAATAGAATATCCAACCAAAATCACAAGAATACATGTGAAATCATTAATCACTGTTTCTGTTTTGGAGATGAGCTTACATCCATCAAGCATTTAATTTAAGACTGTTGATGTAGGGGAGTTGCACATAGAAGTTCTTCACTGTAGGTGGAGGTGTCAGGATATTTCTTTGTATAATTCTTTGTAATCAGTCTTCCGGCTTCAATTCAGGTCCATACAATAGAGTGAATAGATTTAAATCTTGTTAAATTCTAGAAAAAATCTAGATGAATCAAAGATATTACCGTGTGAATATCAAATATATTCAAGGAACAATTATTTGTTGACAGAAACAGCAGCAGCTCATGAAAGCAAAGAAAAGTGTATTGATGTGATGTGATGAGGAGGTAGTAATCATATAATTCCCAGTGTCTGAAGCAGAGGGTACATTTTTCATATTTCCTCCATAATTAAAAACAGCATTTAGTATTTTCCTCTTCATAACAGCAGTCCACATGGATGAGGTCAAAGGTCAGAGATCTTGGGGGGTCTACCAGGGTTGAGCCACAAGGAGCGACAGGAGGGTGAGTCCACAGGCACTCAGGATGTTAATACTGCTGCTGACTGCACCTGCTGACACAGCTGTGTGTGTGTGTGTGTGTGTGTGTGTGTGTGTGTGTGTGATGAGGGTTGTTGTTAGAGGTAGTTAGCATAGACTCAACAAAGATATTACATAAAATGTGGTATAAATTGCACTGTCTGGGACACGTTGTGGACACTGAGAGTTTTTATATGACAAACTTTTTATATGTGCACAAAGGCAATGTCAGAAATAAAAATAATGGACAAAGAGGGTGCATAAACCACTGGAAATAATGTTTCATATCTTAAGTTATATAAACTGTATCAATCATGACATACCATGCTCATAATTTTAACATATATGGTGACTTAAGGTGACTCTCCATAAGGTCATGAAACACCTGCATACCTGTGCCATTGATGAAGATGATAGTAAATGACAAATTTCCACTCAGTGCAGCTCTAGTCAAGGTGGCAGTAATTTGTTTGTCCGTGGGGAATGTGGCATTGGAGGTCATGGTAATGTTGGTTTCATGAATAATTGATCCATTGCTATTGAAGGTAAAATGCAAGAAAAAACAAGAAACAGTATCAGGATTCAGGATCATGTATCACTCAGTCATGTGCACAAACACACACACACACACACAGACACAAAGACTGCTGTCTCATTTTTATTATGTGATGTTTGCCACCAACCTGAAGCTTATTGGTGTTAGGCTGATGAAATCTGGCTGGTAGTCTTCAATGAAAAATGGCGCAAGCTACAGAGATAGAATAAAGGATCAAAATAAAGAAGTTAATGTTTTCAAAATACATCTGTGTACACCTTCTAAATATCGTCTGTTCTGTTCTACCTCAGTTTTGATTAGTGTGGCTCTTTTGCTGAAGGCATCTGATGTGAAATTCAATAGATCAGCAATAAATGTATCATTGGTACGGAACTGAAGAATGGCTGCCGATTTGGGTTCACCTGGAAAACACATTTGTAGTTAAATTATTATTATTATTATTATTATTATTAATAATATTATTTCTTGATTAGACCATTGTTTAAACATTTATTTTACATTAATGCTGTTATTCATTGTTTTATTAATGACTTATTTATCACTGTAAGTAATATATTTTCTTACTTCTCACAAGTAAGGATCCAGGAACCACAGAAAGACTGAAGCCTGAACTTGAGTCATTTACAGCATTAGCCAGGGTTTCAATGACAACAGAACTAGTAGGGAGGGCTTCAACTGCATTCTCATTGAACACAACATCAATGTCCGCTTCAACTTCATCTGTTCGGAATCGGGTTGACAGCCTGTAATCATGTCAAAGCTTTTCTGTCAGTCTCCCATTGAACCTTACTTTTTAACTGTGATTATATTTTTGAGTGGGTTCAGGTAAGGCATCTCTTTACCTGAATGCTTTCACAATGATCCTGGCAAACCGTGATCCGAAACGTTTTCGATAGACCACATCGCACTGCACACAAAGACATCAAAAGAGAGAGATTGTTGTGGTTTGTTTTATTGTAGTTTTGTTGTTGGAAATGATCTAAGTTATCATAGTATCACAGTATGATATGTCTTGTATTGTTTTATAATAATAATATGGTTGCAAAATAATGATTGGAGCAATGTATAAATTCCTTAAAGGACAGGTTCATTTTTTACACTTAAAGCCTTGTTTTCTGCTCATTTATGGTGAAATAAAATGGTTAACACAAATTTGAATGAATGCCTCTGTTCCAGAATTTTCAGTTGTTGTGGTATTAACACCCCCCCCCCCCCCTCCCCAACACACACACACACACACACACACACATACACACACACATGCATAGGTGCACTCACCAAGTGGTCAGTGATGTTCACAAGGCTTTGTGTAAAAAATTAAACCTACCTTTTAATGCACAACGCAGACTGGACTTTTACTGTCATTGTAAGAAAACATTTGTATGTCACTTTTGTTGTTAATTACCAAACAGCTATATTTAAAGTAATGACCAGCTCAATTAGTTGTAGTTGCAGTCGTTGATTATGAGGGGAGTACTTACGGCCCTTTCAACCTCAGTAGCCTGTTGCTGGAATTCTGGGCTTCCTGTGTTGGCAAGAGCTGGCTGAAACACTATACGCAAGATAAGCCTTATTTCATAAGTAGCAGCTGGAAGAGAGGGTGGTCTGGTTGTAGTTGTTGTTGTTGTTGTTGGTGGTCTTGTTGTTGTTGTTGTTGTTGTTGTTGTTGTTGGTCTTGTTGTTGTCGTTGTTGGTGGTCTTGTTGTTGTCGTCGTTGTTGTTGGTGGTCTTGTTGTTGTTGTTGTTGGTGGTGGTCTTGTTGTTGTTGTTGTTGTTGGTGGTCTTGTTGTTGTCGTCGTTGTTGTTGGTGGTCTTGTTGTTGTCGTCGTTGTTGGTGGTGGTCTTGTTGTTGTTGTCGTTGTTGGTGGTCTTGTTGTTGTTGTTGTCGTCGTTGTTGTTGGTGGTCTTGTTGTTGTCGTTGTTGGTGGTCTTGTTGTTGTCGCCGTTGTTGTTGGTGGTCTTGTTGTTGTCGTCGTTGTTGGTGGTCTTGTTGTCGTCGTCGTTGTTGTGGTGGCTAGTGTAGTTGTAATAGCTGCGATTTGGGTTTGGGTTACAGAGACAACTGTGTTAGGTGCTGCAGTGGTTGAAGTATTTGCAGTAGTTGTTGCTCCGTTCGTAATTGACTGTACTGGTTGATTTGTTGTTTGTGTTGTTTCATCTATTGTTGTTGCTACTGCTGCAATGGTAGTTGATGGTGCAACTTTTGTAGTTGTTTGAGTTGGTTGATTTCTGATTGTTGTTACTGCTCCACTGGTAGCTGATGTTTCTGCATTTGTAGTAGTTGTTGCTGCATTTGTAGTTGATTGTGTTAGTTGATTTGTGGTTTTTGCTTCACTTGTAGTTGTTCCACTAGTAGTAGTTGTTGCCTTATTTGTAGTTGATTGTGTTGGTTGAATTGTAGTTAATGTTGTGGCTTCACTTGTAGTTGTTGTTGCTCCAGTGGTGGTTGATGTTGCTGCAATGGTTGTTGTTTCTGCTTCATTTGTAGTTGATTGAGTTGGTTGAGTTGTGATTGTCGTAGCTTCACTTGTTGCTCCAGTGGTGGCTGATGTTGCTGTAGTTGATTGAGTTGGTTGATTTGTGGATGTTGTTTCTTCATTTGTTATTGTGGCTGCAGTTGTTGTTGAAATTGCTTCACCTTTTGTTACTCCACTAGTACTTGATGTTGCTGCATTTGTTGTAGTTGTTGCTTCATTTGTAGTTGATTGTGTTGGTGGATTTGTGGTTGTTGTTTCACTTGTTGTTGTTCCAGTAGTAGTAGTTTTTGCTTCATTTAGAGTTGATTGTGTTGGTTGACTTGTGGTTGTCGTAGCTTCACTTGTTGCTCCAGTTGTGGCTGATGTTGCTGTAGTTGATTGAGTTGGTTGATTTGTGGATGTTGTTTCTTCATTTGTTGTTGTGGCTGAAGTTGTTGATATTGCTTCACCTTTTGTTACTCCACTAGTACTTGATGTTGCTGCATTTGTTGTAGTTGTTGCTTCATTTGTAGTTGATTGTGTTGGTGGATTTGTGGTTGTTGTTTCACTTGTTGTTGTTCCAGTAGTAGTAGTTGTTGCTTCATTTGAGGTTGATTGTGTTGGTTGAAATATAGGTAATGTTGTGGGTTCACTTGCAGTTGTTGTTGCTCCAGTGGTGGTTGATGTTGCTGCAATGGTAGTTGTTTCTGCTTCATTTGTAGTTGATTGTGTTGGCTGATTTGTGGTTGTCGTAGCTTCACTTGTTGCTCCAGTTGTGGCTGATGTTGCTGTAGTTGATTGAGTTGGTTGATTTGTGGATGTTGTTTCTTCAGTTGTTGTTGTGGCTGAATTTGTTGTTGATATTGCTTCATCTGTTGTTGCTCCAATGGTAGTTGATGTTGCTGCATTTGTAGTAGTTGTTGCGTCATTTGTAGTTGATTTTGTTAGTTGATTTGTGGTTTCTCCTTCACTTGTAGTTGTTCCACTAGTAGTAGTTGTTACTTCATTTGTAGTTGATTGTGTTACTTGAATTGTAGTTAATGTTTTGGCTTCATTTGTAGTTGTTGTCGCTCCAGTGGTGGTTGATGTTGCTACAATGGTTGTTATTTCTGGTTCATTTGTAGTTGATGGAGTTGGTTGAGTTGTGGTTGTCGTAGCTTCACTTGTTGCTCCAGTTGTGGCTGATGTTGGTTGATTTGTGGATGTTGTTTCTTCATTTGTTGTTGTGGCTTCAGTTGTTGTTGATATTGCTTCACCTTTTGTTACTCCACTAGTACTTGATGTTGCTGCATTTGTTGTAGTTGTTGCTTCATTTGTAGTTGATTGTGTTGGTGGATTTGTGGTTGTTGTTTCACTTGTTGTTGTTCCAGTAGTAGTAGTTGTTGCTTCATTTGAGGTTGATTGTGTTGGTTGAAATATAGGTAATGTTGTGGCTTCACTTGTAGTTGTTGTTGCTCCAGTGGTGGTTGATGTTGCTGCAATGGTAGTTGTTCCTGCTTCATTTGTAGTTGATTGTGTTGGCTGATTTGTGGTTGTCGTAGCTTCACTTGTTGCTCCAGTTGTGGCTGATGTTGCTGTAGTTGATTGAGTTGGTTGATTTGTGGATGTTGTTTCTTCATTTGTTGTTGTGGCTGAAGTTGTTGTTGATATTGCTTCACCTGTTGTTGCTCCACTAGTACTTGATGTTGCTGCATTTGTTGTAGTTGTTGCTTCATTTGTAGTTGATTGTGTTGGTGGATTTGTGGTTGTTGTTTCACTTGTTGTTGTTCCAGTAGTAGTAGTTTTTGCTTCATTTAGAGTTGATTGTGTTGGTTGACTTGTGGTTGTCGTAGCTTCACTTGTTGCTCCAGTTGTGGCTGATGTTGCTGTAGTTGATTGAGTTGGTTGATTTGTGGATGTTGTTTCTTCATTTGTTGTTGTGGCTGAAGTTGTTGATATTGCTTCACCTTTTGTTACTCCACTAGTACTTGATGTTGCTGCATTTGTTGTAGTTGTTGCTTCATTTGTAGTTGATTGTGTTGGTGGATTTGTGGTTGTTGTTTCACTTGTTGTTGTTCCAGTAGTAGTAGTTGTTGCTTCATTTGAGGTTGATTGTGTTGGTTGAAATATAGGTAATGTTGTGGGTTCACTTGCAGTTGTTGTTGCTCCAGTGGTGGTTGATGTTGCTGCAATGGTAGTTGTTTCTGCTTCATTTGTAGTTGATTGTGTTGGCTGATTTGTGGTCGTCGTGGCTTCACTTGTTGCTCCAGTTGTGGCTGATGTTGCTGTAGTTGATTGAGTTGGTTGATTTGTGGATGTTGTTTCTTCAGTTGTTGTTGTGGCTGAATTTGTTGTTGATATTGCTTCATCTGTTGTTGCTCCAATGGTAGTTGATGTTGCTGCATTTGTAGTAGTTGTTGCGTCATTTGTAGTTGATTTTGTTAGTTGATTTGTGGTTTCTCCTTCACTTGTAGTTGTTCCACTAGTAGTAGTTGTTGCTTCATTTGTAGTTGACTGTGTTACTTGAATTGTAGTTAATGTTGTGGCTTCATTTGTAGTTGTTGTCGCTCCAGTGGTGGTTGATGTTGCTACAATGGTTGTTATTTCTGGTTCATTTGTAGTTGATGGAGTTGGTTGAGTTGTGGTTGTCGTAGCTTCACTTGTTGCTCCAGTTGTGGCTGATGTTGGTTGATTTGTGGATGTTGTTTCTTCATTTGTTGTTGTGGCTTCAGTTGTTGTTGATATTGCTTCACCTTTTGTTACTCCACTAGTACTTGATGTTGCTGCATTTGTTGTAGTTGTTGCTTCATTTGTAGTTGATTGTGTTGGTGGATTTGTGGTTGTTGTTTCACTTGTTGTTGTTCCAGTAGTAGTAGTTGTTGCTTCATTTGAGGTTGATTGTGTTGGTTGAAATATAGGTAATGTTGTGGCTTCACTTGTAGTTGTTGTTGCTCCAGTGGTGGTTGATGTTGCTGCAATGGTAGTTGTTCCTGCTTCATTTGTAGTTGATTGTGTTGGCTGATTTGTGGTTGTCGTAGCTTCACTTGTTGCTCCAGTTGTGGCTGATGTTGCTGTAGTTGATTGAGTTGGTTGATTTGTGGATGTTGTTTCTTCATTTGTTATTGTGGCTGCAGTTGTTGTTGAAATTGCTTCACCTTTTGTTACTCCACTAGTACTTGATGTTGCTGCATTTGTTGTAGTTGTTGCTTCATTTGTAGTTGATTGTGTTGGTGGATTTGTGGTTGTTGTTTCACTTGTTGTTGTTCCAGTAGTAGTAGTTGTTGCTTCATTTATAGTAGATTGTGTTGGTTGACTTGTGGTTGTCGTAGCTTCACTTGTTGCTCCAGTTGTGGCTGATGTTGCTGTAGTTGATTGAGTTGGTTGATTTGTGGATGTTGTTTCTTCAGTTGTTGTTGTGGCTGAAGTTGTTGTTGATATTGCTTCACCTGTTGTTGCTCCAATGGTAGTTGATGTTGCTGCATTTGTTGTAGTTGTTGCTTCATTTGTAGTTGATTGTGTTGGTGGATTTGTGGTTGTTGTTTCACTTGTTGTTGTTCCAGTAGTAGTAGTTGTTGCTTCATTTGAGGTTGATTGTGTTGGTTGAAATATAGGTAATGTTGTGGCTTCACTTGTAGTTATTGTTGCTCCAGTGGTGGTTGATGTTGCTGCAATGGTAGTTGTTTCTGCTTCATTTGTAGTTGATTGTGTTGGCTGATTTGTGGTTGTCGTAGCTTCACTTGTTGCTCCAGTTGTGGCTGATGTTGCTGTATTTGATTGAGTTGGTTGATTTGTGGATGTTGTTTCTTCATTTGTTGTTGTGGCTGAAGTTGTTGTTGATATTGCTTCACCTTTTGTTACTCCACTAGTACTTGATGTTGCTGCATTTGTTGTAGTTGTTGCTTCATTTGTAGTTGATTGTGTTGGTGGATTTGTGGTTGTTGTTTCACTTGTTGTTGTTCCAGTAGTAGTAGTTGTTGCTTCATTTATAGTTGATTGTGTTGGTTGACTTGTGGTTGTCGTAGCTTCACTTGTTGCTCCAGTTGTGGCTGATGTTGCTGTAGTTGATTGAGTTGGTTGATTTGTGGATGTTGTTTCTTCATTTGTTGTTGTGGCTGAAGTTGTTGTTGATATTGCTTCACCTGTTGTTGCTCCAATGGTAGTTGATGTTGCTGCATTTGTAGTAGCTGTTGCTTCATTTGTAGTTGATTGTGTTAGTTGATTTGTGGTTTCTCTTTCACTTGTAGTTGTTCCACTAGTAGTAGTTGTTGCTTCATTTGAGGTTGATTGTGTTAGTTGAAATATAGGTAATGTTGTGGCTTCATTTGTAGTTGTTGTCGCTCCAGTGGAGGTTGATGTTGCTACAATGGTTGTTATTTCTGGTTCATTTGTAGTTGATGGAGTTGGTTGAGTTGTGGTTGTCGTAGCTTCACTTGTTGCTCCAGTTGTGGCTGATGTTGCTGTAGTTGATTGAGTTGGTTGATTTGTGGATGTTGTTTCTTCATTTGTTGTTGTGGCTGAAGTTGTTGTTGATATTGCTTCACCTGTTGTTGCTCCACTAGTACTTGATGTTGCTGCATTTGTTGTAGTTGTTGCTTCATTTGTAGTTGATTGTGTTGGTGGATTTGTGGTTGTTGCTTCACTTGTTGTTGTTCCACTAGTAGTAGTTGTTGCTTCATTTGAGGTTGTTTGTGTTGGTTGAATTATAGGTAATGTTGTGGCTTCACTTGTAGTTGTTGTTGCTCCGGTGGTAGTTGATGTTGCTGCAATAGTAGTTGTTTCTGCTTCATTTGTAGTTGATTGTGTTGGTTGAGTTGTGGTTGTCGTAGCTTCACTTGTTGCTCCAGTTGTGGCTGATGTTGCTGTAGTTGATTGAGTTGGTTGATTTGTGGATGTTGTTTCTTCATTTGTTGTTGTGGCTGAAGTTGTTGTTGATGTTGCTTCACCTGTTGTTGGTCCAATGGTAGTTGATGTTGCTGCATTTGTAGTAGTTGTTGCTTCATTTGTAGTTGATTGTGTTGGTGGATTTGTGGTTGTTGTTTCACTTGTTGTTGTTCCAGTAGTAGTAGTTGTTGCTTCATTTATAGTTGATTGTGTTGGTTGACTTGTGGTTGTCGTAGCTTCACTTGTTGCTCCAGTTGTGGCTGATGTTGCTGTAGTTGATTGAGTTGGTTGATTTGTGGATGTTGTTTCTTCAGTTGTTGTTGTGGCTGAAGTTGTTGTTGATATTGCTTCACCTGTTGTTGCTCCAATGGTAGTTGATGTTGCTGCATTTGTAGTAGTTGTTGCTTCATTTGTAGTTGATTGTGTTGGTGGATTTGTGGTTGTTGTTTCACTTGTTGTTGTTCCAGTTGTAGTTGTTGATTCTTCATTTATAGTTGATTGTGTTGGTTGACTTGTGGTTGTCGTAGCTTCACTTGTTGCTCCAGTTGTGGCTGATGTTGCTGTAGTTGATTGAGTTGGTTGATTTGTGGATGTTGTTTCTTCAGTTGTTGTTGTGGCTGAAGTTGTTGTTGATATTGCTTCACCTGTTGTTGCTCCAATGGTAGTTGATGTTGCTGCATTTGTAGTAGTTGTTGCTTCATTTGTAGTTGATTGTGTTGGTGGATTTGTGGTTGTTGTTTCACTTGTTGTTGTTCCAGTAGTAGTAGTTGTTGCTTCATTTAGAGTTGATTGTGTTGGTTGACTTGTGGTTGTCGTAGCTTCACTTGTTGCTCCAGTTGTGGCTGATGTTGCTGTAGTTGATTGAGTTGGTTGTTTTGTAGGATGTTGTTTCTTCATTTGTTGTTGTGGCTGAAGTTGTTGATATTGCTTCACCTTTTGTTACTCCACTTGTACTTGATGTTGCTTCATTTGTAGTTGATTGTGTTGGTGGATTTGTGGTTGTTGTTTCACTTGTTGTTGTTGCAGTAGTAGTAGTTGTTGCTTCATTTGAGGTTGATTGTGTTGGTTGAAATATAGGTAATGTTGTGGCTTCACTTGTAGTTGTTGTTGCTCCAGTGGTGGTTGATGTTGCTGCAATGGTAGTTGTTTCTGCTTCATTTGTAGTTGATTGTGTTGGCTGATTTGTGGTTGTCGTAGCTTCACTTGTTGCTCCAGTTGTGGCTGATGTTGCTGTAGTTGATTGAGTTGGTTGATTTGTGGATGTTGTTTCTTCAGTTGTTGTTGTGGCTGAATTTATTGTTGATATTGCTTCATCTGTTGTTGCTCCAATGGTAGTTGATGTTGCTGCATTTGTAGTAGTTGTTGCTTCATTTGTAGTTGATTGTGTTTGTTGATTTGTGGTTGTTGTTTCACTTGTTGTTGTTCCACTAGTAGGAGTTGTTGCTTCATTTGTAGTTGATTGTGTCGGTTGAATTGTACTTAACGTTGTGGCTTCACTTGTTGTTGTTGCTCCAGTGGTGGTTGATGTTGCTTCAATGGTTGTTATTTCTGGTTCATTTGTAGTTGATGGAGTTGGTTGAGTTGTGGTTGTCGTAGCTTCACTTGTTGCTCCAGTTGTGGCTGATGTTGGTTGATTTGTGGATGTTGTTTCTTCATTTGTTGTTGTGGCTGTAGTTGTTGTTGATATTGCTTCACCTGTTGTTGCTCCACCAGTACTTGATGTTGCTGCATTTGTTGTAGTTGTTGCTTCATTTGTAGTTGATTGTGTTAGTTGATTTGTGGTTGTTGTTTCACTTGTTGTTGTTCCACTAGTAGTACTTGTTGCTTCATTTGTAGTTGATTGTGTTGGTTGAGTTATAGGTAATTTTGTGGTTTCACTTGTAGTTATTGTTGCTCCAGTGGTGGTTGATGTTGCTGCAATGGTAGTTGTTTCTGCTTCATTTGTAGTTGATTGTGTTGGCTGATTTGTGGTTGTCGTAGCTTCACTTGTTGCTCCAGTTGTGGCTGATGTTGCTGTATTTGATTGAGTTGGTTGATTTGTGGATGTTGTTTCTTCATTTGTTGTTGTGGCTGAAGTTGTTGTTGATATTGCTTCACCTGTTGTTGCTCCAATGGTAGTTGATGTTGCTGCATTTGTAGTAGTTGTTGCTTCATTTGTAGTTGATTGTGTTGGTGGATTTGTGGTTGTTGTTTCACTTGTTGTTGTTCCAGTAGTAGTAGTTGTTGCTTCATTTATAGTTGATTGTGTTGGTTGACTTGTGGTTGTCGTAGCTTCACTTGTTGCTCCAGTTGTGGCTGATGTTGCTGTAGTTGATTGAGTTGGTTGATTTGTGGATGTTGTTTCTTCATTTGTTGTTGTGGCTGAAGTTGTTGTTGATATTGCTTCACCTGTTGTTGCTCCAATGGTAGTTGATGTTGCTGCATTTGTAGTAGCTGTTGCTTCATTTGTAGTTGATTGTGTTAGTTGATTTGTGGTTTCTCTTTCACTTGTAGTTGTTCCACTAGTAGTAGTTGTTGCTTTATTTGTAGTTGATTGTGTTGGTTGAAATATAGGTAATGTTGTGACTTCACTTGTAGTTGTTGTCGCTCCAGTGGTGGTTGGTGTTGCTACAATGGTTGTTATTTCTGGTTCATTTGTAGTTGATGGAGTTGGTTGAGTTGTGGTTGTTGTAGCTTCACTTGTTGCTCCAGTTGTGGCTGATGTTGCTGTAGTTGATTGAGTTGGTTGATTTGTGGATGTTGTTTCTTCATTTGTTGTTGTGGCTGAAGTTGTTGTTGATATTGCTTCACCTTTTGTTACTCCACTAGTACTTGATGTTGCTGCATTTGTTGTAGTTGTTGCTTCATTTGTAGTTGATTGTGTTGGTGGATTTGTGGTTGTTGTTTCACTTGTTGTTGTTCCAGTAGTAGTAGTTGTTGCTTCATTTGAGGTTGATTGTGTTGGTTGAAATATAGGTAATGTTGTGGCTTCACTTGTAGTTGTTGTTGCTCCAGTGGTGGTTGATGTTGCTGCAATGGTAGTTGTTTCTGCTTCATTTGTAGTTGATTGTGTTGGCTGATTTGTGGTTGTCGTAGCTTCACTTGTTGCTCCAGTTGTGGCTGATGTTGCTGTAGTTGATTGAGTTGGTTGATTTGTGGATGTTGTTTCTTCATTTGTTGTTGTGGCTGAAGTTGTTGTTGATGTTGCTTCACCTGTTGTTGCTCCAATGGTAGTTGATGTTGCTGCATTTGTAGTAGTTGTTGCTTCATTTGTAGTTGATTGTGTTGGTGGATTTGTGGTTGTTGTTTCACTTGTTGTTGTTCCAGTAGTAGTAGTTGTTGCTTCATTTATAGTAGATTGTGTTGGTTGACTTGTGGTTGTCGTAGCTTCACTTGTTGCTCCAGTTGTGGCTGATGTTGCTGTAGTTGATTGAGTTGGTTGATTTGTGGATGTTGTTTCTTCAGTTGTTGTTGTGGCTGAAGTTGTTGTTGATATTGCTTCACCTGTTGTTGCTCCAATGGTAGTTGATGTTGCTGCATTTGTAGTAGTTGTTGCTTCATTTGTAGTTGATTGTGTTGGTGGATTTGTGGTTGTTGTTTCACTTGTTGTTGTTCCAGTAGTAGTAGTTGTTGCTTCATTTATAGTTGATTGTGTTGGTTGACTTGTGGTTGTCGTAGCTTCACTTGTTGCTCCAGTTGTGGCTGATGTTGCTGTAGTTGATTGAGTTGGTTGATTTGTGGATGTTGTTTCTTCAGTTGTTGTTGTGGCTGAAGTTGTTGTTGATATTGCTTCACCTGTTGTTGCTCCAATGGTAGTTGATGTTGCTGCATTTGTAGTAGTTGTTGCTTCATTTGTAGTTGATTGTGTTGGTGGATTTGTGGTTGTTGTTTCACTTGTTGTTGTTCCAGTAGTAGTAGTTGTTGCTTCATTTAGAGTTGATTGTGTTGGTTGACTTGTGGTTGTCGTAGCTTCACTTGTTGCTCCAGTTGTGGCTGATGTTGCTGTAGTTGATTGAGTTGGTTGATTTGTGGATGTTGTTTCTTCATTTGTTGTTGTGGCTGAAGTTGTTGATATTGCTTCACCTTTTGTTACTCCACTAGTACTTGATGTTGCTTCATTTGTAGTTGATTGTGTTGGTGGATTTGTGGTTGTTGTTTCACTTGTTGTTGTTGCAGTAGTAGTAGTTGTTGCTTCATTTGAGGTTGATTGTGTTGGTTGAAATATAGGTAATGTTGTGGGTTCACTTGCAGTTGTTGTTGCTCCAGTGGTGGTTGATGTTGCTGCAATGGTAGATGTTTCTGCTTCATTTGTAGTTGATTGTGTTGGCTGATTTGTGGTTGTCGTGGCTTCACTTGTTGCTCCAGTTGTGGCTGATGTTGCTGTAGTTGATTGAGTTGGTTGATTTGTGGATGTTGTTTCTTCAGTTGTTGTTGTGGCTGAATTTATTGTTGATATTGCTTCATCTGTTGTTGCTCCAATGGTAGTTGATGTTGCTGCATTTGTAGTAGTTGTTGCGTCATTTGTAGTTGATTTTGTTAGTTGATTTGTGGTTTCTCCTTCACTTGTAGTTGTTCCAGTAGTAGTAGTTGTTGCTTCATTTGTAGTTGACTGTGTTACTTGAATTGTAGTTAATGTTGTGGCTTCATTTGTAGTTGTTGTCGCTCCAGTGGTGGTTGATGTTGCTACAATTGTTGTTATTTCTGGTTCATTTGTAGTTGATGGAGTTGGTTGAGTTGTGGTTGTCGTAGCTTCACTTGTTGCTCCAGTTGTGGCTGATGTTGGTTGATTTGTGGATGTTGTTTCTTCATTTGTTGTTGTGGCTTCAGTTGTTGTTGATATTGCTTCACCTTTTGTTACTCCACTAGTACTTGATGTTGCTGCATTTGTTGTAGTTGTTGCTTCATTTGTAGTTGATTGTGTTGGTGGATTTGTGGTTGTTGTTTCACTTGTTGTTGTTCCAGTAGTAGTAGTTGTTGCTTCATTTGAGGTTGATTGTGTTGGTTGAAATATAGGTAATGTTGTGGCTTCACTTGTAGTTATTGTTGCTCCAGTGGTGGTTGATGTTGCTGCAATGGTAGTTGTTTCTGCTTCATTTGTAGTTGATTGTGTTGGCTGATTTGTGGTTGTCGTAGCTTCACTTGTTGCTCCAGTTGTGGCTGATGTTGCTGTATTTGATTGAGTTGGTTGATTTGTGGATGTTGTTTCTTCATTTGTTGTTGTGGCTGAAGTTGTTGTTGATATTGCTTCACCTTTTGTTACTCCACTAGTACTTGATGTTGCTGCATTTGTTGTAGTTGTTGCTTCATTTGTAGTTGATTGTGTTGGTGGATTTGTGGTTGTTGTTTCACTTGTTGTTGTTCCAGTAGTAGTAGTTGTTGCTTCATTTATAGTTGATTGTGTTGGTTGACTTGTGGTTGTCGTAGCTTCACTTGTTGCTCCAGTTGTGGCTGATGTTGCTGTAGTTGATTGAGTTGGTTGATTTGTGGATGTTGTTTCTTCATTTGTTGTTGTGGCTGAAGTTGTTGTTGATATTGCTTCACCTGTTGTTGCTCCAATGGTAGTTGATGTTGCTGCATTTGTAGTAGCTGTTGCTTCATTTGTAGTTGATTGTGTTAGTTGATTTGTGGTTTCTCTTTCACTTGTAGTTGTTCCACTAGTAGTAGTTGTTGCTTTATTTGTAGTTGATTGTGTTGGTTGAAATATAGGTAATGTTGTGACTTCACTTGTAGTTGTTGTCGCTCCAGTGGTGGTTGGTGTTGCTACAATGGTTGTTATTTCTGGTTCATTTGTAGTTGATGGAGTTGGTTGAGTTGTGGTTGTTGTAGCTTCACTTGTTGCTCCAGTTGTGGCTGATGTTGCTGTAGTTGATTGAGTTGGTTGATTTGTGGATGTTGTTTCTTCATTTGTTGTTGTGGCTGAAGTTGTTGTTGATATTGCTTCACCTGTTGTTGCTCCAATGGTAGTTGATGTTGCTGCATTTGTAGTAGTTGTTGCTTCATTTGTAGTTGACTGTGTTGGTGGATTTGTGGTTGTTGTTTCACTTGTTGTTGTTCCAGTAGTAGTAGTTGTTGCTTCATTTATAGTTGATTGTGTTGGTTGACTTGTGGTTGTCGTAGCTTCACTTGTTGCTCCAGTTGTGGCTGATGTTGCTGTAGTTGATTGAGTTGGTTGATTTGTGGATGTTGTTTCTTCAGTTGTTGTTGTGGCTGAAGTTGTTGTTGATATTGCTTCACCTGTTGTTGCTCCAATGGTAGTTGATGTTGCTGCATTTGTAGTAGTTGTTGCTTCATTTGTAGTTGATTGTGTTGGTGGATTTGTGGTTGTTGTTTCACTTGTTGTTGTTCCAGTAGTAGTAGTTGTTGCTTCATTTAGAGTTGATTGTGTTGGTTGACTTGTGGTTGTCGTAGCTTCACTTGTTGCTCCAGTTGTGGCTGATGTTGCTGTAGTTGATTGAGTTGGTTGATTTGTGGATGTTGTTTCTTCATTTGTTGTTGTGGCTGAAGTTGTTGTTGATATTGCTTCACCTTTTGTTACTCCACTAGTACTTGATGTTGCTGCATTTGTTGTAGTTGTTGCTTCATTTGTAGTTGATTGTGTTGGTGGATTTGTGGTTGTTGTTTCACTTGTTGTTGTTCCAGTAGTAGTAGTTGTTGCTTCATTTGAGGTTGATTGTGTTGGTTGAAATATAGGTAATGTTGTGGGTTCACTTGCAGTTGTTGTTGCTCCAGTGGTGGTTGATGTTCCTGCAATGGTAGTTGTTTCTGCTTCATTTGTAGTTAATTGTGTTGGCTGATTTGTGGTTGTCATAGCTTCACTTGTTGCTCCAGTTGTGGCTGATGTTGCTGTAGTTGATTGAGTTGGTTGATTTGTGGATGTTGTTTCTTCATTTGTTGTTGTGGCTGAATTTGTTGTTGATATTGCTTCATCTGTTGTTGCTCCAATGGTAGTTGATGTTGCTGCATTTGTAGTAGTTGTTGCGTCATTTGTAGTTGATTTTGTTAGTTGATTTGTGGTTTCTCCTTCACTTGTAGTTGTTCCACTAGTAGTAGTTGTTGCTTCATTTGTAGTTGACTGTGTTACTTGAATTGTAGTTAATGTTGTGGCTTCATTTGTAGTTGTTGTCGCTCCAGTGGTGGTTGATGTTGCTACAATGGTTGTTATTTCTGGTTCATTTGTAGTTGATGGAGTTGGTTGAGTTGTGGTTGTCGTAGCTTCACTTGTTGCTCCAGTTGTGGCTGATGTTGGTTGATTTGTGGATGTTGTTTCTTCATTTGTTGTTGTGGCTTCAGTTGTTGTTGATATTGCTTCACCTTTTGTTACTCCACTAGTACTTGATGTTGCTGCATTTGTTGTAGTTGTTGCTTCATTTGTAGTTGATTGTGTTGGTGGATTTGTGGTTGTTGTTTCACTTGTTGTTGTTCCAGTAGTAGTAGTTGTTGCTTCATTTGAGGTTGATTGTGTTGGTTGAAATATAGGTAATGTTGTGGCTTCACTTGTAGTTGTTGTTGCTCCAGTGGTGGTTGATGTTTCTGCAATGGTAGTTGTTTCTGCTTCATTTGTAGTTGATTGTGTTGGCTGATTTGTGGTTGTCGTGGCTTCACTTGTTGCTCCAGTTGTGGCTGATGTTGCTGTATTTGATTGAGTTGGTTGATTTGTGGATGTTGTTTCTTCATTTGTTGTTGTGGCTGAAGTTGTTGTTGATATTGCTTCACCTTTTGTTACTCCACTAGTACTTGATGTTGCTGCATTTGTTGTAGTTGTTGCTTCATTTGTAGTTGATTGTGTTGGTGGATTTGTGGTTGTTGTTTCACTTGTTGTTGTTCCAGTAGTAGTAGTTGTTGCTTCATTTAGAGTTGATTGTGTTGGTTGACTTGTGGTTGTCGTAGCTTCACTTGTTGCTCCAGTTGTGGCTGATTTTGCTGTAGTTGATTGAGTTGGTTGATTTGTGGATGTTGTTTCTTCATTTGTTGTTGTGGCTGAAGTTGTTGTTGATATTGCTTCACCTTTTGTTACTCCACTAGTACTTGATGTTGCTGCATTTGTTGTAGTTGTTGCTTCATTTGTAGTTGATTGTGTTGGTGGATTTGTGGTTGTTGTTTCACTTGTTGTTGTTCCAGTAGTAGCAGTTGTTGCTTCATTTAGAGTTGATTGTGTTGGTTGACTTGTGGTTGTCGTAGCTTCACTTGTTGCTCCAGTTGTGGCTGATGTTGCTGTAGTTGATTGAGTTGGTTGATTTGTGGATGTTGTTTCTTCAGTTGTTGTTGTGGCTGAAGTTGTTGTTGATATTGCTTCACCTGTTGTTGCTCCAATGGTAGTTGATGTTGCTGCATTTGTAGTAGTTGTTGCTTCATTTGTAGTTGATTGTGTTGGTGGATTTGTGGTTGTTGTTTCACTTGTTGTTGTTCCAGTAGTAGTAGTTGTTGCTTCATTTAGAGTTGATTGTGTTGGTTGACTTGTGGTTGTCGTAGCTTCACTTGTTGCTCCAGTTGTGGCTGATGTTGCTGTAGTTGAATGAGTTGGTTGATTTGTGGATGTTGTTTCTTCATTTGTTGTTGTGGCTGAAGTTGTTGTTGATATTGCTTCACCTTTGGTTACTCCACTAGTACTTGATGTTGCTGCATTTGTTGTAGTTGTTGCTTCATTTGAGGTTGATTGTGTTGGTTGAAATATAGGTAATGTTGTGGGTTCACTTGCAGTTGTTGTTGCTCCAGTGGTGGTTGGTGTTGCTGCAATGGTAGTTGTTTCTGCTTCATTTGTAGTTGATTGTGTTGGCTGATTTGTGGTTGTCGTGGCTTCACTTGTTGCTCCAGTTGTGGCTGATGTTGCTGTAGTTGATTGAGTTGGTTGATTTGTGGATGTTGTTTCTTCATTTGTTGTTGTGGCTGAATTTGTTGTTGATATTGCTTCATCTGTTGTTGCTCCAATGGTAGTTGATGTTGCTGCATTTGTAGTAGTTGTTGCGTCATTTGTAGTTGATTTTGTTAGTTGATTTGTGGTTTCTCCTTCACTTGTAGTTGTTCCACTAGTAGTAGTTGTTGCTTCATTTGTAGTTGACTGTGTTACTTGAATTGTAGTTAATGTTGTGGCTTCATTTGTAGTTGTTGTCGCTCCAGTGGTGGTTGATGTTGCTACAATGGTTGTTATTTCTGGTTCATTTGTAGTTGATGGAGTTGGTTGAGTTGTGGTTGTCGTAGCTTCACTTGTTGCTCCAGTTGTGGCTGATGTTTGTTGATTTGTGGATGTTGTTTCTTCATTTGTTGTTGTGGCTTCAGTTGTTGTTGATATTGCTTCACCTTTTGTTACTCCACTAGTACTTGATGTTGCTGCATTTGTTGTAGTTGTTGCTTCATTTGTAGTTGATTGTGTTGGTGGATTTGTGGTTGTTGTTTCACTTGTTGTTGTTCCAGTAGTAGTAGTTGTTGCTTCATTTGAGGTTGATTGTGTTGGTTGAAATATAGGTAATGTTGTGGCTTCACTTGTAGTTGTTGTTGCTCCAGTGGTGGTTGATGTTGCTGCAATGGTAGTTGTTTCTGCTTCATTTGTAGTTGATTGTGTTGGTGGATTTGTGGTTGTTGTTTCACTTGTTGTTGTTCCAGTAGTAGTAGTTGTTGCTTCATTTAGAGTTGATTGTGTTGGTTGACTTGTGGTTGTCGTAGCTTCACTTGTTGCTCCAGTTGTGGCTGATGTTGCTGTAGTTGATTGAGTTGGTTGATTTGTGGATGTTGTTTCTTCATTTGTTGTTGTGGCTGAAGTTGTTGTTGATATTGCTTCACCTTTTGTTACTCCACTAGTACTTGATGTTGCTGCATTTGTTGTAGTTGTTGCTTCATTTGTAGTTGATTGTGTTGGTGGATTTGTGGTTTCTCCTTCACTTGTAGTTGTTCCAGTAGTAGTAGTTGTTGCTTCATTTAGAGTTGATTGTGTTGGTTGACTTGTGGTTGTCGTAGCTTCACTTGTTGCTCCAGTTGTGGCTGATGTTGCTGTAGTTGATTGAGTTGGTTGATTTGTGGATGTTGTTTCTTCAGTTGTTGTTGTGGCTGAAGTTGTTGTTGATATTGCTTCACCTGTTGTTGCTCCAATGGTAGTTGATGTTGCTGCATTTGTAGTAGTTGTTGCTTCATTTGTAGTTGATTGTGTTGGTGGATTTGTGGTTGTTGTTTCACTTGTTGTTGTTCCAGTAGTAGTAGTTGTTGCTTCATTTAGAGTTGATTGTGTTGGTTGAAATATAGGTAATGTTGTGGCTTCACTTGTAGTTGTTGTTGCTCCAGTGGTGGTTGATGTTGCTGCAATGGTAGTTGTTTCTGCTTCATTTGTAGTTGATTGTGTTGGCTGATTTGTGGTTGTCGTAGCTTCACTTGTTGCTCCAGTTGTGGCTGATGTTGCTGTAGTTGATTGAGTTGGTTGATTTGTGGATGTTGTTTCTTCATTTGTTGTTGTGGCTGAAGTTGTTGTTGATATTGCTTCACCTTTTGTTACTCCACTAGTACTTGATGTTGCTGCATTTGTTGTAGTTGTTTCTTCATTTGTAGTTGATTGTGTTGGCTGATTTGTGGTTGTCGTGTTTCACTTGTTGTTGTTCCAGTAGTAGTAGTTGTTGCTTCATTTGAGGTTGATTGTGTTGGTTGAAATGTAGGTAATGTTGTTTCTTCATTTGTTGTTGTTGCTCCAGTGGTGGTTGATGTTGCTGCAATGGTAGTTGTTTCTGCTTCATTTGTAGTTGATGTTGGCTGATTTGTGGTAGTTGTGGCTTCATTTGTTGATCCAGTTGTGGCTGATGTTGCTGTAGTTTCACTTGTAGTTGTTCCACTTGTAGTAGTTGTTGCTTCATTGTAGTTGATTTGTGGCTGAATTGTAGTTAATGGTGTGGCTTCACTTGTTGTTGTTGCTCCAGTGGTGGTTGATGTTGCTTCAATGGTTGTTGTTTCTGCTTCATTTGTAGTTGACTGAGTTGGTTGAGTTGTGGTTGTCGTAGCTTCACTTGTTGTTGTTCCACTAGTAGTAGTTGTTGCTTCATTTGTAGTTGATTGTGTAGGTTGAATTGTAGTTAAAGTTGTTGATTCAATTGTAGATAATATTTCTCCAGTGGTGGTTGATGTTGCTACATTTGTTGTTAGTTGTTGCTTCATTTGTAGTTGATGGTGTTGGTTGATTTGTGGTTGTTAGCTTCACTTGTTGTTGTTCCAGTTGTGTACTGATGTTGGTTGATTTGTGGATGTTGTTTCTTCATTTGTTGTTGTAGGCTTCAGTTGTTGTTGATATTGCTTCACTTGTTGTTGCTCCAGCTAGTATGTTGATGTTGCTGCAATAGTAGTTGTTTCTGCTTCATTTGTAGTTGATTGTGTTAGTGGATTTGTGGTTGTTGCTTCACTTGTTGATGTTGCTCCAATGGTAGTTGATGTTGCTTCATTCGTAGTTGATTGTGTTGGTTGAATTGTAGTTAATGTGACTTCACTTGTTGTTGTTGCTGCTCCAGTGGTGGTTGATGTTGCTGCAATGGTAGTTGTTTCTGCTTCATTTGTAGTTGATTGTGTTGAGTTGTGGTTGTCGTAGCTTCACTTATTTCTCCAATGGTGGCTGATGCTGCTGTAGTTGATTTTGTTGGTTGATTTGTGGATGTTGTTTCTTCATTTGTTGTTGTGGCTGCAGTTGTTGTTGATATTGCTTCACCTGTTTTTGCTCCACCAGTACTTGATGTTGCTGCATTTGTTGTAGTTGTGGCTTCATTTGTAGTTGATTGTGTTAGTGGATTTGTGGTTGTTGCTTCACTTGTTGTTGTTCCACTAGTAGTAGTTGTTGCTTCATTTGAGGTTGATTGTGTTGGTTGAATTATAGGTAGTGTTGTGGCTTCACTTGTAGTTGTTGTTGGTCCAATGGTGGTTGATGTTGCTTCAATGGTACTTGTTTCTGCTTCATTTGTAGTTGATTGAGTTGGTTGAGTTGTGGTTGTCGTAGCTTCACTTGTTGCTCCAGTTGTGGCTGATGTTGGTTGATTTGTGGATGTTGTTTCTTCATTTGTTGTTGTGGCTGCAGTTGTTGTTGATATTGCTTCACCTGTTGTTGCTCCAATGGTAGTTGATGTTGCTGCATTTGTTGTAGTTGTTGCTTCATTTGTAGTTGATTGTGTTGGTGGATTTGTGGTTTTTGCTTCACTTGTTGTTGTTCCAGTAGTAGTAGTTGTTACTTCATTTGAGGTTGATTGTGTTGGTTGAGTTGTGTAATGTGTAGCTTCACTTGTTGCTGTAGTTGTGGCTGAGTTGGTTGATTTGTGGATGTTGTTTCTTCATTTGTTGTTGTGGCTTTAGTTGTTGTTGATATTGCTTCACCTGTTGTTGCTTCACTAGTACTTGATGTTGTTGCATTTGTTGTAGTTGTCACGTCATTTGTAGCTGATTGTATTAGTTGATTTGTGGTTGTTGTTTCACTTGTTGTTGTTCCAGTAGTAGTACTTGTTGCTTCATTTGTAGTTGATTGTGTTGGTTGAGTTATAGGTAATTTTGTGGTTTCACTTGTAGTTGCTGTAGCTCCAGTGGTGGTTGATGTTTCTGCATTTGTAGTAGTTGTTGCTTCATTTGTAGTTGATTGTGTTTGTTGATTTGTGGTTGTTGTTTCACTTGTTGTTGCTCCAGTTTTGGCTGATGTTGCTGTAGTTGATTGAGTTGGTTGATTTGTGGATGTTGTTTCTTCATTTGTTGTTGTGGCTGAAGTTGTTGTTGAAATTGCTTCACCGTTTGTTACTCCACTAGTACTTGATGTTGCTGCATTTGTTGTGGTTGTTGCTTCATTTGTAGTTGATTGTGTTGGTGGATTTGTGGTTGTTGTTTCACTTGTTGTTGTTCCAGTAGTAGTAGTTGTTGCTTCATTTGAGGTTGATTGTGTTGGTTGAAATATAGGTAATGTTGTGGGTTCACTTGCAGTTGTTGTTGCTCCAGTGGTGGTTGATGTTGCTGCAATGGTAGTTGTTTCTGCTTCATTTGTAGTTGATTGTGTTGGCTGATTTGTGGTTGTCGTAGCTTCATTTGTAGTTGCTCCAGTTAGTGGCTGATGTTGCTGTAGTTGATTGAGTTGTTGTTCCACTAGTAGGAGTTGTTGCTTCATTTGTAGTTGATTGTGTCGGTTGAATTGTACTTAACGTTGTGGCTTCACTTGTAGTTAATGTTGCTCCAGTGGTGGTTGATGTTTCTGCATTTTTTGTAGTTCTCTCTTCATTTGTAGTTGATTGTGTTGGTGGATTTGTGGTTGTTGCTTCACTTGTTGTTGTTCCACTAGTAGTAGTTGTTGCTTCATTTGAGGTTGATTGTGTTGGTTGAATTGTAGTTAATGTTGTGTCTTCACTTGTAGTTGTTGTTGCTCCAGTGGTGGTTGATGTTGCTTCAATGGTAGTTGTTTCTGCTTCATTTGAAGTTGATTGTGTTGGTGGATTTGTGGTTGTTGCTTCACTTGTTGATGTTGCTCCAATGGTAGTTGATGTCGTAGCTTCACTTGTTTCTCCAGTGGTGGCTGATGTTGCTGTAGTTGATTGAGTTGGTTGATTTGTGGATGTTGTTTCTTCATTTGTTGTTGTGGCTGTAGTTGTTGTTGATATTGCTTCACCTGTTGTTGCTTCACTAGTACTTGATGTTGTTGCATTTGTTGTAGTTGTCACGTCATTTGTAGCTGATTGTATTAGTTGATTTTTGGTTGTTGCTTCACTTGTTGTTGTTCCACTAGTAGTACTTGTTGCTTCATTTGTAGTTGATTGTGTCAGTTGAATTATAGGTAATGTTGTGGCTTCACTTGTAGTTGCTATAGCTCCAGTGGTGGTTGATGTTTCTGCATTTGTAGTAGTTGTTGCTTCATTTGTAGTTGATTTTGTTAGTTGATTTGTGGTTGTTGTTTCAGTTGTTGTTGTTCCACTAGTAGTTGTGTTTCCTTCATTTGTAGTTGATTGTGTTGGTTGAATTGTACTTAAAGTTGTGGCTTCACTTGTAGTTGTTGTTTCTCCAGTGTTGGTTGATGTTGCTGCAATGGTAGTTGTTTCTGCTTCATTTGTACTTGATTGAGTTGTGGTTGTCGTAGATTCAATTGTTGCTTCAGTTGTGGCTGATGTTGTTGCAGGTGATTGAGTTGGTTGATTTGTGGATGTTGTTTCTTCATTTGTTGTTGTGGCTGCAGTTGTTTTTAATATTGCTTCACCTGTTGCTGCTCCACTAGTACTTGATGTTGCTGCATTTGTAGTAGTTGTTGCTTCATTTGTAGTTGATTGTGTTAGTGGATTTGTGGTTATTGTTTCACTTGTTGTTGTTCCACTACTAGTAGTTGTTGCTTCATTTGTAGTTGATTGTGTTGGTTGAATTGTAGTTAATGTTGTGGCTTCACTTGTAGTTGTTGTTGCTCCAGTGGTGGTTGATGTTGCTTCAATGGTAGTTGTTTCTGCTTCATTTGTAGTTGATTGTGTTGGTGGATTTGTGGTTGTTGCTTCACTTGATGTTGCTCCACTAGTAGTAGTTGTTGCTTCATTTGTAGTTGATTGTGTTGGTTGAATTGTAGTTAATGTTGTGTCTTCACTTGTAGTTGTTGTTGCTCCAGTGGTGGTTGATGTTGCTTCAATGGTAGTTGTTTCTGCTCCATTTGAAGTTGATTGTGTTGGTGGATTTGTGGTTGTTGCTTCACTTGTTGATGTTGCTCCAATGGTAGTTGATGTCGTAGCTTCACTTGTTTCTCCAGTGGTGGCTGATGTTGCTGTAGTTGATTGAGTTGGTTGATTTGTGGATGTTGTTTCTTCATTTGTTGTTGTGGCTGTAGTTGTTGTTGATATTGCATCAGTTGTTGTTGCTTCACTAGTACTTGATGTTGTTGCATTTTTTGTAGTTGTCACGTCATTTGTAGTTGATTGTATTAGTTGATTTGTGGTTGTTGTTTCACTTGTTGTTGTTCCACTAGTAGTACTTGTTGCTTCATTTGAGGTTGATTGTGTTGGTTGAATTGTAGTTAATGTTGTGGCTTCACTTGTAGTTGTTGTTGCTCCAGTGGTGGTTGATGTTGCTTCAGTGGTAGTTGTTTCTGCTTCATTTGTAGTTGATTGTGTGGCTGTGATGGTAATAGATGCTTGAAAGCAGACAGAAATAATTATAATAATTAAGATTTTTTCAACTAACTGCAAAAGTAAACTAATTATACACAGTAAGCAAGGCAGCACACCGGAGGTAAAGCTGGCAGTCTGTTTTCATTATATATATGGACAGTTACATGGAAAATTATGTTTGTTTTTTTTCACATCTATAATGGCAATGAAATGTCATGGCTGTAGAACTTACAATGATTTCACATAATCATTCACATCAAACAATTTCTGTGGTATTGGCTATGTATATATATTTATATAGGTAGGTCGATAAGATAGATATAGAGATTTAAAGATAGATAAATAGATAGATACATGCATATTAGAGAGAGAGAAATGGATAGATACTACTCACAGAGAATCACAACAATCACTCCAGCAGTTTTTAGCCACATGCTCTTTAGTAGGAAGATCTGTTGAAAAAATACTTAGTAAGGCTAAATGTAGCCATTATGGTTCAGAAGATATATGAGTCTCTGGTACTTATACAGCAGGAATGTATGTTGTGTGGCATAGATATTTCTGCCCATCTAATGCAAAGCATATCTACCCACACATATACAACAATCATGTCAATATTGAGTCTCAGTGTTTGATAGTTATGGGTGCCTTAACCTTGATACAAACATTTTTAATTTTTGTGACATAGATTCAGAAAAAGTAGCACTTCTTCCAGAATGAGCTTTGTGATTTTACCCTTGATATGTAAATTCTGTAAATTCCATCATTCCACATTATGCCATTAAGTAAGCCCTTTAATGCATGGTCATACAAGAAATAATAACTAAGCAAGAATCCACCCATATTAGTGCAGACAAGTCTCAGTTGGTGGTTCTTGTTATAGAAGCATTATATTTTTTGTTTATTTACAAAATAAATAAATAAATGCATAAATAAATAAAAACAGTTACTTTCCAAAATGCATGTATTACAAGTCCTGTGGATGTACCAAAACTATTCATGTCAAGGTTAGTGATGTAGCAGGGAGTTCTGACACAAACTACATAACTACATTGTACATAGCAGACAGATAATGGGAGTTGGATATGTGTTGACCTGTCTATAATGCCCATATTGCATCAAAATCTATTTGAATGGTACCAAGGTGCTCACATTAAACGTATTGTGTCATTTTCCTGTTATCGAATTAGTAGGCCTACATCATATAGTAGTATTTACAATATTGAGAAGGGGTTTAAGCTTCTTACAGGCAGCCGTTCTAGTTCTTGTCCCCTGGACCCTATTCCAAGGGTCGGCAACGTCCGAACGATTTTCGTTGCCCTTCCAGCTGATTCCATGGTTTTTCCGATAACGTCTTTTTTATTATTATTCCGCCTCCCGTGATTCCTGCCAAGCTTGAGTCGGTATTTTGTAATGAGTGAAATAGAAGCCCCCCCGAACCGAACTCCGGTGTCATCAACAACTTAAAATTGGCAGATCAGTGCGAGAGAGGGGGAAAGTGGGTTTTAAGGAGGAGAATTACGTTTGTACCGAGGAGCGCTATAGGCCTACTCCAAAGGGTGAAGACATGCAAGAGTGAACAGACGTCTTTGAGTTTATGCCCAACCCTCAGCAAAATTAATGAGATACAATGTTGTCTTACTACATTATATTAAACGCTGACCAACTACCCAATAAGAATTGTTATAGGTATGTTATCAAGTAAGATTCTGCAGAAGTTATTTCTGAGTATCAAGTACTGCTATGTACTGGAACACGGTGTGCCGACTCAAAACAGAATGCAAGCCCACCATAAACATTATTAATTTTCCTACGAAATAAGGAGCCATAACCTTGTTATGTTGTGTAATTATGTATGCTTAATGTCATAGTGGTCTGTGGGAGAAAACAAAACGAACGCGAGTTAGTTAAGCTTGTCTTGCTTCTTGTAGAATTTCTCCACGCCACGCCACTTTAAGACACCTGATGTTAAGCAAAACGAAGAGAATACCAGAGACAGGATTTGCGATTTTGAATCTGCGCTGTCTTTAATTTACGAAAACTTAAAAGGAAAAGTTTCATGACCCTCTAGCTGTGGCTTTAAGTTTAACTTAACATCCAGTCCGTCATTAAACTATTTGCTTCAAAACAAAGAAACCAATAATTCTAATTATTTAACAAAATATATTTCGTTTTGGCATAATTCAATGTAGCACGTTTACGCAAACTAAAATACTACGTTTACGCAAACTTATAATTACGCAAAATAATAATTAAGATGATGGCGAGGCAGCTGCTGCGGCAGAGATGGCGTCACGGATGCTCCTGAAAAGAAACGCTTTGAAGGTTCTTACCGCAGGGTGTTTAACTAAGCCGTAGGCCGGGCTCTGGCCCGCCACCTTACGGCGAGAAAGAAAAACTGGCCCCTGGCCTAAATTACTTGCCGACCCCTGCCCTATTCCAACCACACTTCTGCATGCCATAGACACCATTACCATTGTGACAGCAACCCCACATGTTGTCAATGCTTCACTAACTATGGGCACATTTCCCACCACCAACACCACCCACCCTCCCTCGATCCCACTTAATTGGAAAACTACTCTGTTTGGCTACTCTATTTGTTTGGCTTAAAAAATCTGAATACCAGGGATGCACTTAGAATGCACCCCCACTCTCTCTCTCTACACCACACTTTTATTACACTCCTGCACTTTTGTCTCAAAATACAGCAAATTTCATGTTAGTAATATGCACTCTTGGTTAGTGTTTAATTGTGCTGTGGCTTAAATGTTTATCTTCTTTTTGTAAGTCACTTTGGATAAAAGTGTCTGCTAAATGCATACATATAAATATAGATATGGGCCTACTTGTAAAATAGAACATGACTAAATAATTGTTTGTTTCTGAATACAGCAATAGTCATAGCCATAACCAAATTACCTCTTGGTCAGATATAAGTTTTCATATAAGATTTTTTTAAAATGCATTTTGTAAATTACAAATGACCATAATGAAAGCAACAACTTGTACACCTTTCATTTACTATTTCAGATTTTAATTTGATGCTGACATTCTGATGTTGATAAAAGTCTCTGTTTCATCATTAGATTATTGTTACATTTTTAGATAAATAATAAATTGCATATGCACACATAATGACAATATAAAACTTAAGAAATCACCATTGTGAGTCACCTGATCCTGTAGTAGACAGCTGCTTGACTCCAAAGAGAAGTTGAACCGTCCAAGTAATTCTTCTGATGATGTGCCTGCCAAACGACTTCTGTTTGGCGCTGACATATCGGTATATAAATTACACAGGTGACGCAGGTTTTTTTTTTTTTGTTTTTGTTTAACGAGAAGCATGTTACTATTTGTGATTCATAACCTGTCCCACACCCACAGTAAGCCTATGCCTTCTTCCAGATGCTCACAGATAAATCTTGAAACTCAACATTCCATAATGATAATAATAACTTTATAATAATAATAATAAAGTTATATGCAGGGCTCTAACTTTTTAAAAATTAGCCTATTAGATTTTTTGAAATGACAAATACTGAACTGATGAGAACTGAAACAAATGTAATGTCCAATTTTCAATTTCTGTGTCGTGGGTGGACTGAATCATCCGTGCAAGGGGATCTCCTGGTTCAGGTGGCACCACTTGCCATTCATAGTAGTATAAATGAGATGGATGGATATCAAGTTATCAAGTCCAATTCAACTTATAGTGCACCGAGTGAGTTTGAGACATACAGTAGGCCTATACCTACCAGACCGACTGCGGGGCGATTGAGGACCGCTCAAATCCTCAGTCCCACTTAATCTGGCAGGAGGGTCCCTCTAGATGTTTAGGCTACAGACCTAATTTGCCACTTGCACTTTAATGTTTTGGGGATATGAACATTACAAAAGGATTTTTGAACCGTAGGCTCACAGCTGAAACGCCTCAGTCCCTTGCACAATCAGTCTCTATCTTAGGAGTGTGTGTTGTTGGGTGTAGCCATACCCATAATAGGGTACTATGTAAGTGTGAAACTGTTCGGTTGATAAATGGTTTTACTAAAGGTGCACAATCCCCACACATTCTCGCAAAGCTGATGATTTGTTTGCTATTGCCGCAGAGACGCAGATGCCTTTGAATTATTACTATGACACGAGTAAGGTGATCACCCCCATCAGCTGAACTGAAACTTCTGGGCCACAACGGACTTGTCCATGATAACCCTTGTCCATGAAATTCACGCTCAAAAACCCGCAACCCACGACTTCTGATTTTAAAAATTGAAAAATGGACTTCACGAAAAACAAGACCAAAGTCGCTGATAATAAGTGGAACTGGCAACCCTGCATGAAATGCTTTACAATTGTTGTTATGGTTACCATGTATAAGCACATTGATATGGAACGGTGATTTCAACAACTTTCAATACCTTCATTCGTTTGTTTGCGTTGTCATGCAGGTTACCCATGAACAATCAAAAACTATTTGCTATCGCAAGGGTGTGACGAGGTTCCTAGGTTTCCACTGCCACCCCAGCATTACAGTGAATAAACTGCGGTTAACAGGAAAGCCAAAACAGGATAGCCATTGTCTTATTCTTGTCCCTCCTTGTTCCAGAAACAGTGAAGTGCCTTCATTTCCTTGACTGCGTTTTTCATGCAGGTTACCTGTGAACAACTCAAACACAATTAGACTACATCACAACAGTTTGTGGCACAGACTAGCAAATTTGAAGGGTTGCTCTTTATTTTGACGAAAGGGCAACGCATAGGCTACAATATTCTGTAAGTAAGTGGAAGTAATCACAGCTGAGTAAATGCGTACAGCCGCTCCGATGTATTCAAGCTGTAGAACTGACGAGAACGAGCCAGGGCTGAATGAGCTCCGGCAGAGATATGAAGAGGTGGGGCCCAATAGCCCAATAACCTCTGCGGCAGGATAAATAGCCTAATTGAAATTATATGTTTTAACCCACCTTTGGCGGGTTAGCGGGTGTTAGTTTAGAGCCCTGATCATATTTATTTATCCTGGAACCTGAGTGTTTGTGTTCCACAATAAGAGGTTTTGTGGTGGCCAGAAAACCTGTTCGAACCGTAAGTCGAAACTTTCCAAAAATATCTCTCTATATTTCTCTCCCTTTTAAAAATATATTTAAATTAAAATCTATTTTGTACTCGTCTCTGGCCTGAGGACCTCATTGGGGGTGTGGTGTGCTCCTCAGGGTAGCGGTTGTTTGGATTGGTGACGCACTAGTTCCCCCACCTGGTGGCGCTAGGACCATTCTGGGCAAACGGAGGGGTGAAAGTTGGACTTGAACACATCTAACTGCGGTTTACACCATGTGACTAACTCACGAAAGATAGTTATCTTGTTTGTTTGCATTAAAATGAACATGATGTCTGCTGAGAAACTAGATGCAGCTCTTAGCGGTATATAATATGACCATCCATTGCTCCATGTGCCATCCGAACAAAATTAATGTCCATTCACACTCTTAGCATATCTTTGGAACCACAAGTCTTATAGATTTGCCCCTATGAATTATACACATATAATACACACATACATACTGTTCACATTGTTCTAAATTACTTTTTTAACACAATGCTTCGTGCAATCAAGCCCCCCAGACATAAGACATGCCCCCTCTGGAAAAATATCTCTATTACTCATCCAATGAAAACTCAGGTTGAAAAAACAGTTATCGCTATTTCCAAGCACATTTGACATCTTTTGTCTCTCTTTAAAGCAGGTTTTGAACTTTTATTGTTATCAGTAAAACTACATATTTGTCTTTTACAAAATACTCTGCAGCAGATATTCTCCAGCTCTTCAATGCTATTACCTGGTTTACAAATATCATACAGATATACAGGAATCTTCTTTTAAATGACCATTAATATATATATATATATTTTTTTTACTAAATGTACTACTTTTGCCCTGTATTTTTCTTTCATGCTAAGATGAATTTTTATATGTTGCTCATATAGGCAACTGCATTCTTTTGCAATCTCATACTGAAGTCAAAAATGTTGTTGCATCATTAATCTAATTAACACCACAATGCAAATGAATCTACCACATACCTGAGAAGTGTGTCCTTTACATGTTGTTGGAAAAACATATGTTCTATAATAGGTAAATAATCAGATTCTGTCTGTAGCCTAAAAGAATGAGCAAAACAGCAGTGCATTGAGCTTTAGAATCTCTTGTAGCAATTTTATAACAATTGAGCCATGCTGACTGCTTGCCTGTTAGTTAGCTAGCTGATGCATTTACAAAGTTCAATCTAGGAAAACAGCAGTGGGGAAAAAAAACAAAACAAAAAAACAAATGTTTAATAAGTGGGGTACATACATGTAAGTGAATCACAGTATCATTGTAAGCAGACACAAAACCTGTGCAGACATCCTAACCAGCAGAAACTCATTTTTTCTTATAGATATACATACAGTACTATTCTACTCCATCCTATTCTACTCTATTGTGTAGGCTTTTAGCAGTCCATAACTAGTCCATACTTGGGCCTCTACAGGCTTTATCATTACAGGAGCCCAGATGCAAAGTGCAATACAATGCAAATGTGATTACGCTATTTTGTAATAGCCTTTCAATGAAATGGGATGAATTGCTAAACAAGCAGAGTGGAAATATAGTGTTGTACATATTTCTACCACATTTCTACCAAGCACACTGGAAATCTGGTGTTGCATTTCTACAACATTTCTACCAAGTACAATGGGAATATGGTGTTGTACATGTAAGGCAGTGTGTATGTCTAGTGTCTGCCAGTAGGTGCCGTTACTGCACCATACTAAAACAACAGTTTACTATCTTAGAGTAGCTTTTTGTCCTTCTGTTACACGTAGGGTTGATAGGTGAGTGTAATGCGCCATTTTCTTTAGTTCGTGCTATCAACCCTATAGGTAAGTCACGTTATTTTCACTTAGATAGAAAAGATATGAGCTATTTTAAGTTCGTTTTGTTGACCTATTTCGTACACTGAAATGTTAAGCTCTTAGGAGCAGAGTGATTTATGCAGCTAACACTTTTATTTTTGGTATTAAAAACGTTTTGTAGTGTGGCTGAAAATGTAATAGGTAGTTCAATGAGATACAAATGTATGGGGATGCATTAGCCTGTTTTAAAAATGTGTTCTACTGGTTGGAGATTGATTGAGTTCGTGCTATCAACCCTATAGATACTGAGTATTGCAACAATAAACAGCCACGATCCCGAACCCTTCTGTGTCTCGTCCATCTTCCTACCGGCTGCGCCCCCCGTCAGCCATTAATTCACATACAAACACAACGCAGAGTAGCTACGCTGTGGATGTGCTGGAAAGCCGGCAGGCGTGCACAGAGTGAGAGAGAGAGGGTTACATACATATGGATCTAAAATGCCTACTTGCAGGTGAAATGCGTTATTGTTTTTTTTTTTCCATTTGCGCTGCAAGAAGCTTTTATTTTAATGCCAAAATGATTTGATGATAAGAGAGACAGAGGTCGTCAGCTGCGAACTGTGAACTGTTTATCTGAGCAAATGGACATTTGCAAGCCATTTCGTGATATTTATCTCTATATCCTTTACAGACTGTTATGAATCTAAATTGCTTTGCTGTTGCAATTCAAGCGTTTCTGTGTATTTTGAGTATTTTTATTTCTCTTTTTCGAGTAATAGTTAAGTGGTATTAGTGAAGATTTGTGATATATGAAGAATCGTTGTGATTTATCTAAGCTTGTGTGTTCAGCTAACTGATATTTAGTGAAATTTTCAGTTGGACAATGAAGTCAACTGACTAAGTATTTTAGTTGAACAGCCTTTTTAGTTACATCTTTGCAGAACTGATATAATCTGTTACCCTCATAATATTGAAGCACACACTGATAGTGGAACACTTCATTTGTGCATACAGTATCTATTTGCATGCAGACCACATTGTTACGACAACATTTAATTTGCTCTTCACATATTACATGATGACACAGAATTATACAGATTCAGCACTTGAGTGGCCGTCCTCCCCCACTGTGACGCCCGGCCTCCTACCTCCGGCTGGGTCCATAGCTGATGATGTGCTGCCACCCTTGGAACCAGACTCTCCCCCGGCCCTCATGCATTTCCCCTATGCGGATCAGTACATCACCCCAGCCCGTCCGTCCGGGGCTCCAGGACAGGTAACCCCACTCTGCCTTGACATCAGTCCCGTAACTAAACCAAGCAGCTCCACAGAAAGATTGGCAGGTGCTGCTGTTTCCAACCCCAGCGGACATGGCTCCACAGGCCCTCTGCCTCTGCAAACTACCCCACATAGTGTTAGCGCTAGGATGCCAGCAGCTCCTTATAGGCCCGCTAGGCCCTACCCAGTTGCTTACCCCTATGTACCCCAGTTTGTTAGACCAAGCCCCCAGGTGTATCTACCCTACCCCCACTCCACCCCCGCAACCCAGGTGCCCGGACCACGTTTTCAAACACCACTATCAGCGAGCACAACTAACAAGCCCGCCGTTGCCGAGCAGACCCATCAAGTACATTTCTCTGGAACAACATTTCATAGTGCTCTGAGTCCAGGTCATAGTGAATCATTAGCCCTACCCACTCCCTATGAGAGTGCCCCCAACACGACCACGTATAGCCCCCATGTAGTTTCAGAGCATACTACTGCTGATGTTCACCCTGACACCACCACGTTGCCCAGTCTCTACACTTATCCAAGTGTGTCAAAGACCCCTGTTCGAGCCATGGCCAGCCAAGGCTCTCCAGTGTCAGCCTATGGTGGTTTCATGCAAACTCATCAAGTGAAAAATGTCCTAGCCTTCACAGGGAACCCTGACTGTAAGATTCTAGTGGAGGACTGGGTGCGCGATATGCAATACCTCTTAGAGGCGATAGAGCTCCCCATGCACTTGTGCTTTTCCACCGTGGTGCGGCACCTGAGCGGTGAAGCTCAAAATTTTATTCTAAACCTGCCTTCCCATGTCCAGACCCCAGAGAAAGCATTTGAGGAGCTTAGAGCAGAGTATGGTGACACACGAGGTTCCTTAGACCCATTAGCCGACTTCTACGAGCGGAGCCAGAACTCAGGTGAGTCCGCCTGCTCCTATGCCATAGCGCTGGAGTCAAAATTACGGGACGTGGAAGAGAAGCAGAGGGGGGGCAAGCCATTCCCAGACAGAGACAGCAAACTCACTCGACAATTCATGAGAGGTCTCACTGATGAAGAGGTGTATGTGAGAATAGCACCTATGACACCCCGGCTTTTAAGTTTCAGAGAGCTGCAGACTGGGCTCCGCAACCTGGCAAGAGAAACCAAAAAGTTCCAGTCCCAAAACAGAGCAAAGAAGACAATCACGCGAGTACATGTCATGTCAGAGGAAAGTGGAAATGCAAAGTCAGAGAAGACAAACCACCATTCTGAATTATCTGAGTTGACAGAGATGGTAAAGAGGCTAGCTCGTAGTCAAGAGGAACACATAGCCAAGCTGTCCCACCTTGAGCTAAGAATGGCTTCGGCGCCCCCTGCCCCAGTACTGGCGACCCAGCCAGCACAGGTGAGGGCAGTCCCGAGCTCAGGCTTCATCTGTTATCGGTGTGGTAAGCCTGGTCACACCGCCCGAGTTTGTAAAGCAGTGCTGCCAGCTCTCAGCCCGGGTGGAACTCCCCAACCTACCATCCCTGCTGAGGGGCTCACACCCCAGTCAGCACAGCCTTTAAGGGGCTGTAGCTGGGGCAACCATGGGCATCCAAGGGCCCCACCCACCTAAAAGAAATGATAGCACTGGAGAAGAGGGAACACCCATAGTCGGACCCAGGAATGAAGGAGAGGTTGAAGTTAATGGTATCAAGTGCAGGGCTCTCATTGTGTATTACACACAGCTACTGGCGGGACCACCCTGTCTTACAGGGGCTGCAGTTAAAGTCATCCAAGATACCCATAAAAGGTGCAGCAGGCCAGGCTGTGCCCTGTCATGGTGTTGTGCATATTGACTTGAAAGTCCTTGGGAAAGACCATAAAGCTGTGCCTACCTTTGTCATTCCTGACTGACTACCGCTCTTCAGTCCCCCTTCTGGTGGGCACAAATGTCATTCGGGCCTCCCGGAGCCACCTCCAAGCAGCCTATGGCCAGCAGTTCCTACACTTGGTGAAGGAGAAGCACCCGGAGTGGTATACGGCACTGCTGAAGGTGGGGAGCGCAGAGCAAAGTGAAATGTATGACATGATAGGTCCTGCTGTTTACACCGGTCGTAAAATACGTATTCCTGGAGGGAAAGAGATGGATTTGAGATGCAAGATTAAAGGTGGCCCTCGAAGAAAGACCTACACCGCCCTGATTGAAAGCCAGGCCTCGGTGCGGTTTCCCAAAGACCTCTTGGTTGCCAAAGTTCTTGCTGATGTACAGAGAGGGTGTACTTCAGTCAGAGTGATGAACCTTTCCCAGCGTGTCATAACTATTAAGCCACACACACTCCTAGCCAATGCAGTCCTGGTACAAAGCGTGATGGAGCTTCCTGAGAACAAGCAAAGTGAAGCTGGGACCAAGAAGGCATGTCTTAGTCTGGACCAAGTCGTGGCAATCTGTGGCGTGGACCTAAGTGAGGCGGCAGTGGAGAATGAAGATCAGCAGGCCTGCCTTGAAGAGCTGCTGGGAAAGAATGCGGATGTGTTCTCCCGGCATTCCCTTGACTATGGTCACACAACAACTATACAGCACAAGATCCCACTGGTGGACTCAAGGCCCTTCCGACTGCCCTACCGTAAGATACCCCCATCCCAATGGCGAGATGTGCGGCAAATGCTGACTGAGATGGAGGCAGCAGGGGTCATCCGTCCCAGCAAGAGCCCTTATGCTTCACCAGTGGTGGTTGTGACCAAGAAAGATGGGTCATTAAGACTCTGTATTGATTACAGAAAGCTCAACTCGACTTGAACTTTACCCAACTTCTGATTTATTTGGACGACATTATAATATTTTCCGCATCCTTTGATGAGCACTTAAAAAGACTGCAACGGGTCTTTGATAGGCTTAGGGAGCATGGCCTGAAGCTTAAGCCCTCAAAGTGCCAGTTTGTCAGGAAAGAAGTGAACTACCTCGGTCACCTGGTGTCGGCAGACGGCATCAGGACGGACCCAGAGAAAATCAGCCGAGTGAATGATTGGCCAAGGCCAACAGACCGCAAGGGAGTACTCTAGTTCCTAGGGTTTGCTGGTTACTATAGACGATATGTAAAATCTTACTCCAGTCTGGCTGCTCCCCTATACCGCCTCACCTCAGGAGACCCCAGAAGGAAGAAGAGAGGGGCCCAGAAAGGTCCCGGCCTCGATCAACCCTTTTTGTGGACTGCTGAATGTGAGGAGGCCTTTCAGGCATTAAAAGAGAACCTGACAAATGCGCCAGTGCTGGGCTATCCAGACTACAGCCTACCGTTCTCGCTGCAGATCAATGCGTCAAGAGATGGGCTCTGTGCTGTGCTTGCACAGATTCAGGGCGGAGCAGAAAGAGTAATTGCGTATGCTAGCAGAGGCTTGACCCCACCCGAGACCAGGTATCCTGCACATAAGCTTGAATTCCTTGCTCTCAAGTGGGCGGTCACAGACAAATTCCATGACCACCTCTATGGACGCAAGTTCTCTGTTCTCACCGACAATAATCCTCTGAAGTACATGATGACCACAGCCAAGCTCGATGCCACTGGCCAGCGGTGGGTTTCTCACCTGTCAATATATGACTTTGACATCCAGTACAGGAGGGGACAGGATAACTCCAACGCCGATGCCCTCTCACGTATGTCCTATCAGGAGGTCACCGAGTTCCTGCAGACCTGCCCCCAGCAAGTGCTTGATGGTGGACAGAGGCACAACGAGGAACTAGTCACCCAGGAAATGGAAGAGTCCTTTGGAGAGACTGCTGCTGTCTTGGAGAAGCCTGAGAGTGGCCAGCCTGTGGAGTCCAGCGAGCCATATGGAGGAGTGGGGATGGAGGCACTGCCCGTCATGACAACACAGGAGATCCGAGCAGGGCAAAAGGAAGACCCAGTCATTGGTCCGGTCCTGCACTTTAAGACCCGCAACCAGAAACCAAGCCGCAGTGAAAGGATGGAGGTTGGCGCCAGTGGAGGCCTTCTCTTAAAAGAGTGGAGGAGATTAGTGGTGCGTAACGGTGTCATGTACCGCCGGATCCGGGACTGCCATAGAGGAGAGGTGGAGCAGCTGATACTGCCAGAGAGACTGCGTGAAGCTGTTAAAACCGCTCTCCATGATGACTCCGGACATTTAGGATTTGAGAGAACTTTGCAGATGATACGAGAGAGGTTCTATTGGCCAAGAATGTTTCAGGAGGTCAAGGCCTGGTGCGAACAATGTGAGCGGTGTTGCTTAAGAAAGACCCCCACAGCCAATGTCAGGGCTCCCCTAGTCAGTATACACAATAGTGCCCCCATGGAACTGGTCTGTGTGGACTTTTTGACACTTGAGAAGTCCAAAGGTGGCATGGAGAATGTGCTTATTGTCACTGACCACTTTTCTCGTTATGCACAGGCTTACCCCACCAGGGACCAAAAGGCGGGCACAGTGGCAAGAGTACTGTGGAAGAAGTACTTCTGTCGGTTTGGCTGCCCCGCAAAGCTGCATGCAGATCAGGGGCGCAACTTTGAAAGTGCCATCGTGAAAGAATTGTGCAAGTGTACAGGCATCACTAAAACACACACAACGCCCTACCATCCCCAGGGCAACGGGACGACTGAAAGGTTCAACCGCACCTTAATGAACATGCTGGGGACGCTAGAGCCTCAATTGAAGCCTCGCTGGCATGAACATGTGGATGCCATGACCCATGCATATAACTGCTCATGACACGACTCTACGGGACATAGCCCATACTACCTAATGTTTGGTAGACATCGAAGGCTCCCAGTCGACCTGATTTTTGGGTCTTCCACCGTTAATCAGCCCTGTGAATACAGTGACTATGTCCAGACTCTGCATGATTCTCTGACGCAGGCTTATGCCCTGGTTAACAAAACATCTCAGCATGCTAAAGAACAGCAGAAAAAGTACTATGACCAGAAGGCCAGAAGTGAAGATTTTGGCACAGGGGACAGAGTCCTAGTCAAAGTTTGTCATGTAGAGGGGAGACGGAAACTGGGGGACCGGTGGGAGTCACGCCCATATGTCATCGTGAAGAAGCAGCCCAACTTACCTGTCTATGTGGTGCAACCAGAGAATGGAGGTCCTGAGAGAGTGGTTCACCGAAACCTCCTTACCCAATGCATGTTCCTCCCAGTGGAGCGAAGTGGTAGAGTGGTCTTGGAGGAGGGCCAGTTGGACAGTGAGCTGTGTGAGGCCAATGTTGGTCTGGACGGAGAACAGGAAATAGAAAAGGGCAGTATGGAAGAAGTGGGAGATGGAGCTGCAGCTGGGACGGTAGATGTGGAGGAACAGCCCAGTATGGAGCAGGCCAGTATGGAGACACAGGAGGATGCCCTTGTGACCGGTGGTGGAGCTGCTTCCACTCAAATGACAGAGACCCTAAGGAGGACACCGAGTAGGAGGCGACATCCTCCTGCAGAACTGTCCTTGGAGTGCCGGGTCAGGGAAACAGAGAGTGACCAACAGAAGATAGAGAGGGGAAGGAAGTTGTGGCAAAGAGCCAAAGCAAGAAGAGCGGCTGGACACATCACTTAGTGTACACACCTAGATGACTGCTAGACTCATGTACACTCTTTTTACATACACTTTATACTACACACACACATTCATCACACATCTGGTTATATTTTTAAGAGTATGCTGTAGGTTTCTTTTGGTTGTGTCTGATGGCGGGGACGCCATCACTTAAAGAAGGGGTGGATGTAAGGCAGTGTGTATGTCTAGTGTCTGCCAGTAGGTGCCGCTACTGCACCATACTAAAACAACAGTTTACTATCTTAGAGTAGCTTTTTGTCCTTCTGTTACACCGTAGGGTTGATAGGTGAGTGTAATGTGCCATTTTCTTTAGTTCGTGCTATCAACCCTATAGGTAGGTCACGTTATTTTTACTTAGATAGAAAAGATGAAAATATTTCCGATATGAACTCTTTTAAGTTCGTTTTGTTCACCTATTTCGTACACTGAAATGTTAAGCTCTTAGGAGCAGAGTGATTTATGCAGCTAACACTTTTATTTTTGGTATTAAAAACGTTTTGTAGTGTGGCTGGAAATGTAATAGGTAGTTCAATGAGATACAAATGTATGGGGATGCATTAGCCTGTTTTAAAAATGTGTTCTACTGGTTGAATTGATTGAGTTCGTGCTATCAACCCTATAGATCCTGAGTATTGCAACAATAAACAGACACGATCCCGAACCCCTCTGTGTCGCGTCCATCTTCCTACCGGCTGCGCCCCCCGTCAGCCATTAATTCACATACAAACACAACGCAGAGTAGCTACGCTGTGGATGTGCTGGAAAGCCGGCAGGCGTGCACAGAGTGAGAGAGAGAGGGTTACATACATATGGATCTAAAATGCCTACTTGCAGGTGAAATGCGTTATTGTTTTTTTTTTTTCCATTTGCGCTGCAAGAAGCTTTTATTTTAATGCCAAAATGATTTGATGATAAGAGAGACAGAGGTCGTCTGTTAAGGTATTTCTTCTGCAAAAATATTACAGAGGACTGATGTTCACACACTCTCTCCCTTGCTCTCCCCATTTAACTGTCACTCACTCGTGCTGCCTCTGTCACAGAGGCAGCACGAGTAGCCTAAATGAGAGTAGCCTAAATGAGAATGCTGAATCCCAGTGTCCCTTTTAAGATTTAAGCTCTCAAATAAAAAACTGCCATGAATCGATCATGGAACCAAGTCATGGCAGTTAAGTCTTTGGGTTTGGGATGATGGGGGAGGGGGATTAGGATTAAGCCATTTAATTAATTGCTATAAAAATAAGATGGCTCACAACCTGAGAAAACACACCTGAATGCAGGAAATTGCATCTAATTTTTGAAAATTCTCCTGGGGAATGACCTCCAAGTCCCTAAGTCCACACAATATACTGTATGTTCAGCAATACTACTTTGAGCGTTGCACCCCCAAGCATGCCCACCAATGCCCACCCAAAGATGGCATTCTAGCCACACCTCTGAACAGATCTCCTGACCTCCTCCTGAACAGGCCAAACCTACAGACACAATCTGGTATGATTGGGATTTAGCTATTTTCACAAACGTGACCCTTTCTGACTTTTTAATGTCATAATTGGTAGCCTACCATAGCAACCATCAGAGACGTAGACTCAAGTCACATGCCTTGAACTTGAGTCACAATTTTAATGACTTGACCAAATTTCACATGACTTGTGACTTGACTTGGACTTGAATGCTATTGACTCAAGACTTGACTTGGACTTTGCCTCTTTAGCTCAATGACTTGACATGACTGATATCTCTATGGACACCCAGGGAAGAGTTAAAGGTTGAAACTCTGGGAACATTTCATTTGTTCAGTACCTGAAAAACTGTGTGGAGCTGGAAACAAATTGGAGTACCCAGAGAGGGTATATCAATCTACAGTTCAGCAAGAAATAGACTAAAAGAGTTAGTTTCCACTCTGGCAAAAGTTGCAATAGTAGCCTAAATAAGGCTTAATAACTAGTACAAAAAGGAAAATAAAATCTTTTTGTCAGTGGAACATAGCTACTGTTTATGCATGCAAAATGTTTTTCGATTTCTCCATGTAGTGCCTCTGCTCAATATTGCATTTGGCTACAGTACACTACCTCAGGGAAGGGAATGAAGTATACTTAAATCAACTGGATTAAGTGCTCTTATAAAGACACAGTAGTAGTATAAATTACATTATAGGCTTGTGTGTTGTAGTAAAACTGTGGTGACTACCTTATCTAAAGTAAGAAACTGATAAAAGAATTGATTAAAAAAAGGACAGAAAAGCAGAATTGACAAAGGCATGAATGCTGAGAAAATCCTATCAATTCTCATTACTAATCAGTCCCAGTGGGGATCATGTTACACTTGTACAACATTACAGACAATATTGGAACAACTTGCTGGCCTCTCTTATGTTAAGTGGACACTTGGCAAGAGGTACAAAATGCAGTTATGGTAATTATCATTTAAAAAGGTATCTTCATTGCATGACAAGAAATACTTAGACAAAAACTACCATACCATATTTTGTGATGGTTAAGGAAAAAATATTAATTCATGGAAAGTATTTTCTGATGGCCATACTCGTGAGAGAAATTAAAAAAAATTTTTTTTTTTTTAAATATAAATGACAAAATTATTTTACCAGTATACAGCAGAACAAGTATCAAATAGTTGCAAAATGCTATGCAATTATTACTAATATTGTTAATAGGAAAGGGTTGACAATGCACAGCAGTTTGTCGACATTTCTTAAGACTCCACAAGGCATGTATATTAAGGTTTGGGCCAAAAGCCTGGACTTGCTTAGTAACTTATTGACAACATTTCCTTTCAAGTGTTCAGTGCCTTAGTAACAACCAGTGAACCTGGAACACACACAATGTGTTTATTCAATTGCCACAGTACTTTATTCCCAGGATACCTCCACCTTATTACCTCCATTAAGTGTAAACAGTTCTACATGAAAGAACACTACATATAACAAAGGCAACATAATGGGTTAATTCAGATTGCAAAAGTGTGGTTCTACTGCTTCCCTCACACACGATACACCATTTTTTTTCAATCAGTTTTCATAACAGTATACTAACAAACATATCAGAATGCACTTTTATTATTTTAATGACAATCACTGAACAACACACTGAAAAAAAAATTTCAGCGGTCCTGGTTTGACGTATACTATACATGTGTTCATTGACAATTCGCAGTGATGCCGTTATAGGCCTTGTTGCTCTTTCGTCATTCTTCACAATAAATAAATATATGTGGACAGTGTAGGAAGATTCAGAGGGAAATATCACTATATCATAAATCAGTAGTCACACATAAAAGAATTTAGACAGGAAGGATCTACGAAGGATCTTGTAGGCTACCAGGGCCGAGCAACTAGAAGCGATTCCACAGGCATTCATAAGGTTAATCTTGCTGCTGACTTCAGCTGCTGACAGGGCTATGTGTGAGGACCAGGTTGAAAATAAGCTACATAAGCTTAATAATATTTTGTCTACATTAAAAATCCATAATATTTTATATATTTTATACTTGGTATCATTAGGGCCCTTGTCTATGCAGCATGCCCTCTCTAGAAAAGATCATACCGATATTTTGATTTGTTTGTTTCTAGTATGACAGCATAAACACTGAGATATTTAGCTGGTTAAAATGCCTTGAGTATAGTGCTGTTGCACAGTGATGTCACATCCTTGCTAAGATCTAAAAAGGGGAAATGCTGTCCATACTTCATTATTATCTATATTTCAGCTGTCTATGGGGTTCATTCCACCATGAATGACACTGGTGCTGACAAAAACAATGGCAACAAACTATGGCTGTATGGACAATTTAATCTTCAAGACTACACAAATGTATTGGTCCCTTTGGCTTGATAAAAAGACTTCTGTGTGAAAGTGAAATATTAATGCACTTGCAAACAAATACATGCTTACCTGTGCCATCGATGGCGGTGATGATAAATGACAATGTACTACTGTTTGCAGCCCTCTTCAGTGTATTTATAATCTGTGTATCATTGGGGAATGTGCCGTTGGCAGTCACAGTAATGTCTGTTGTATGGATAATTGAGCCATTGCTGTTAAAGGAAAAAAGTGTACACATTGCACAAGATGAAATATTACTATTAATCAGACACTATTTCTTCACAAGATTTTGGTATTAATGCTACTGAATATGTATGTTCTGGGTGTGAGGCAGATCACCTGTAAGATCTGGTTGTGAGCCTGATGAAGTCTGGATTGTGCTACTCCAGTTGTGTTGGATTGCTCTAGTCCAGTTGTGGTGGATTGCTCTAGTCCAGTTGTGGCAGATTGCGCTATTCCAATTGTAGTGAATTGCTCTAGTCCAGTTGTGGTGGATTTTTCTAGTCCAGTTGTGGTGGATTCTGTTTGTCCAATTGTGGTGGATTGCACTGATCCAATTGTGGTGGATTGCACTGATCCAGTTGTGGTGGATTGCACTGATCCAGTTGTGGTGGATTGCACTGGTCCAGTTGTGGTGGATGTCTCTAGTCCAGTTGTGGTGGACTGTGTTAGTCCAATTGTACCCTGAATTGCAATGTTATCATTTATTTTTTTAACCCGTGGGATGTAAACCTTGCCAAAAACAAAAACACTAACTTAGACTGAGTCTAAGTCTAAAATCTAGTTCAAAGATGAGCAAAAGCTTATCTAAGCTCACAAAACTTCGAGTTCAGTTTTGGAACACAAAGAAAGTAGCCTAAATTGAGTAGCTGATTAAAACAGCTTACAAAGTTTTTTTTTCTTCTTTTTTTGTAGACCACATTTTGCCTTATACAGAGAATTATTGTTTGAAAATTCTGGTGAAAACTCATTGGAAAATATTTGGAAAGTTAATTGAACTTCTAGTTACATTTGTGACATTTAAATTGAATGAATAGTACTGGACACTGATTGTACATATGAAAACAATACAGAAATTAAATCAACTAATCAATCAGTTCCTTTGCCCATAGTGGCTCAGAGGCTGTAACTCTACAATGAACATCTTTTGCAATAGTGTTGCCTGCCAGCCACAAGCCTGGTGCCAAGTGCTCTCGTCAGCCGTTTGCTCACTGGTTCAATTCAATTCAGTTTTATTTATATAGCGCCTTTTACAATAGTATTGTCTCGTGGCGCTTTACAGAAGGAGCACCCAAGAGCAACAGGGGCAAGAAAAAACTCCCTTAGGTTCAGTTAATCTAGGAAGAAACCTTGGGCAGATCCACGACTCAAGGGGCTAATCCAACTGCCAGGGGTCATGCAGAAAACTTACAATCAGTAGTAACCATGACAGACTACTGTTGTCTATGGTTTTAGCTAAGTTCATAATAGTTTATGTAATATTTCTACAACTCTATTCTAACTGTCAAATGAATAATATTCCTCTGTGTGTGTTACTTAGAATTATCTGGTTAAGTCTGCACAGAATGTTCAGTCAACAACTGTTAAACTTAGAGAAGACCTTAAAGGTAGCCTTGACCAGTGATTATCTGTCGATACTTGTCAAAACACTGGCCAATATGTGGTGGAATGCGCCTGATCCAGGCTAGGTGCTGGTTTGCACTGCTTCCAGTTGTCACTGGATATGGAGTCTTGCCAAGTTTAGGGACTGGTCAAGCTATTTTCTACTGTTTAGAAGTTTGAGTATATGTAGAGCCATTTTCCTTTACACAGATGAGAAGGATCCAGACGAGCTATGCTGTAACATCTTAGCCATCCTTTCTCAACCTCGCGGGAGAGACAGAAGAGTGACTCAGTTTGATAGTCTTTAGACTTTGCTTTGTTATTTTTATTCCATCAATACTTGTAATTCACTTAATTTATTCTGTAATAAATCATTGATCCTGATCCAACACAACTGAGCCATCCAGTCTTCTATTCTGCTGAGAAGAAACACACAACACAACTTTAAGGTTAACCACGACTTCTGGTGAAAAGTCGAACTGGGAAAAACCCCCAAATTCTAACAAACCCCTATTGAAATCACTTGGTATTGAACCAAATTGGACAAGGATCAAGGAGTTTATTTGTCACATACATTGAAATACTAATGCAAGACATGTTGTGAAATTGCATAAAATAGAAAGCAAATAAATGGGCATTAGTTATATGTTAGTTGTTGGTCATATGGGATCAGGATCCATTTACCCTAGTCAGCCCAGTTAGTTTGTGTCCAGCATCCAGAGTTGAAGGCGGGACCGTGGAGTGACGTTGCAAATGGTATAAGCTATCATCTTCAGCCAAGATGGTTATAGGGATGGCATCATTTGGTCCACCTATGTGAGAGGGTATAGCCGTAGCGCATTGGAGACCTCTGCATAGTCAATAAAAGATTGGCAGGGCCGCCTTCCTTCGAACCTGGCCATCGGAACGTAGCCCTCGGCAGGCACATGGCCCCCACTCAAACCATGGGCGAACGATGCATGTGAACACACCGCTACCATTCCTCAATGTCTCACCACCTCCTTCACAGCCTCGGCTCCAGTTTTGCTACATTCCGTCTCTGCCACAGACAGCCAAAGAAGACTCCTCAGCTCGCCCGATGGACCAAGAGCTTCGTGACGTTGGCAAACAGATCGGTCAGATTTAATAGAAGCACTTCGAAAAAAAGCTAACTAATTTAACTTTTCAAACTGTTGTAGACTGACAAAAAGAAGTAACAGAAAATTAATTACTATTGATCTAGCACAATACTAGTGTGGTAACAATTAAGTAGCTGACTATGCCACCTAGGAACTAATTAACCACCTGACCAAAAGATCAAAGTGATACATAGGTTTGCAAACACAGACAGAGACGTGATTAAATATTTTATTAATAGACACCTTAAAACAATAAAGGGGCACACCCATAAAACACAATAGAAATAACACACCTTTATCCTCAGCCACAAGTGGGACATCGTGGCATCGAGCCAGCAGACTCCTCAGCTCGCCTGATGGACCGAGAGCTTTGTGGTGCAAACAGATCGGTCAGATTGAATAGTCCAATTGAAAAAATGGTAACTAATTTCACTGATCCAGGTGTTGGAGGATTGAAAAAAGTTTGTCAGAAAATTAATTACTGTGGATCTAGCACAATGCTAGTGTGGTAACAATTAAGCAGCTGACCATTTTATTGGTGGATTGCTCTAATCCGATATTGGTGGATTGCGCATGGTCACAGTAGAAATAACACACCTTTGTGTTTGTCCAATTGTGACACCGTGGCACTGCAGCAATCTAGGACCTGATCCAATTGTAGTGGACTGCACTGATCCAGTTGTTTTGGATTGTACTGATCCAATCATGGTTGATTGCTCTTGTCCAGTTGTGGTGGATTGCACTGATCCAAGTGTGGTGGATTGCACTGGTCCAGTTGTGGTGGATTGTGTTTGTCCAATTGTAGTGGATTGCAGCGATCTAATTGTGGTGGACTGCACTGATCCAGTTGTAGTGGACTGCACTGATCCAGTCGTGGTGGATTGCACTGATCCAATTGTGGTGGATTGCCCTGATCCAGTTGTGGTGGATTGCACTGATCCAGTTTTGGTGGATTGCGCTAGTCCAACTGTGGTGGATTGCTCTAGTCCAGTTGCGGTGGATTGCTCTAGTCCAGTTGTGGTGGATTGCTCTAGTCCAGTTGTGGTGGATTGCGCTAGTCCAGTTGTGGTGGATTGCTCTAGTGCAGTTGTGGTGGATTTTGCTAGTCCAGTTGTGATGGATTGCTCTACTCTAGAAGAAGAAGACTCCTCAGCTCACCCAATGGACCGAGAGCTTTGTGTTGTTGGCAACCAGATCAGTCAGACTGAATAAAAGCACTTCAAACTAATTTAACTTTTCAAACTGTTGGAGACTGACAAAAAAGAAGTAACAGAAAATTAAAAGACATGATCTAGCGCAATGCTAGTGTGACAGGGAGGCCAAGGTAACAATTGAATACGCCACCTAGGGAGTCTTCTCACTAGGAACTAATTAACTACCTGACCAAAAGATCAAACTGATACACAGGTTCGCAAACACAGACAGAGATGTGATTAAATATTTTATTAATAGACACCTTAAAACAATAAAGGGTTACACCCATAAAACACAATAAAAATAACACACCATTATCCTCAGCCACAAGTGGGACACCGTGGCACTGCAGCAATCTAGGACCACACTAAATAAGAGACCGGTCAAAGGGCTTACCACAGATGAGAAGACAATGGAGAGGGGGGAGTCCAAGGTATACACGCAGAGCACACACACAGGCACAGCAAGAATTAAACACCCAGTGCAACTATAATAGAGAAATTAGAATCAAGGGGTCCCCCCCCACCATGGATTGCACACCCGTGGAGGCCCAACTGCTCCGGTCCAACACAGAAAGAGAAAGGATTAATCACCATGCTGCTTGCACACTAGTAGAAATAACTGACTTCTACTGGTAAATTAGGCTAGGGCTATTTAACTTTGTTGCCCTATGCACTGCAGTAGTTCCACCAGAGTTGAGGAGAAGGACACAAAACACGGACACGCACGCATGCACCCACACACACCGACCGGAACTCCCAAGACAGACAAATCACAGGCCCACATTAACACCAAAAACACCAATGAAACACTACAAAGACACTGCAAATACACAAAGCACTACGAATGCACAACAAATGTGAATCATGTGGGCAGTAAAGTCGGTTTGACAAACAAACGACATACTGAAAAAAATAAAAATAAATAATTCACACAAAACAAACAATGACGCTGCAGTACACACAGAACGATATGATACTCGTGCCCGCCGCTACAACAATCGGTGGGGCACGACCCAGCAGCAGAACAATTCAATGAATTCCAAAACTTGTCAAAAAGAAAGCAGCGGGACTCAGGCATGGGTCCTCTACACCTCTCGTCGACCACTCCACTAGCTGAACATCTACCGATACACAATAATTACAATTAACTCCAAAGGACAATTAAAATAAATGAAAATAAAATTCCATGCAAATATACATACCTGCTCCGTAGAACGCTTCCCCAAGAATTGTAAGCTGGAGGAACTGAAATACAGCCACGCCACTGCGACTGCGAGGCCAACAAACTAGAGCACAAAAATAGTACATTAAGCCGGAAACCATTAAGGGCAACGAGGCACGAAAACTACTATAACAACCACTCACCAAATCGAATACGAGGCTCTGTATAACACCAGCTTTCCGGAAAGATGACACTCGAGCCAAACTGATGAGTAAACTAAAAAATAAAGTGAACTAATGTAACGCCAAGAGAGCTCAGATGGAGCTGCCAACCACAGGGGAGAAATAGCCAACTACTTACCTCATAGACCAAATTCCCACAGCAAACAACCACCAACAAAGGCCACCTGCCTGTCACACCAAACACTGCCTAACTTCCTGAAAACGGAAGATAGAGGGAGGAATGCACTTGCAGGAAACGGTGGCCCAAAGAATATATCAATTGGATCCGCACACCCACCATGGCTGAATTAGGCTAAACGCCCACAGTCGGTGGGAAGGCAGCAACGCAGCCTGCTACACTAGTCACAAAGCTGAAAAGAAAATAGAGGAAAGGGTGAAAACAAGAGTGGAAGCTGTGGTATCAGGCAGGCATCATGCGGAGCCATCACCACTGCAATAAACACATCTGTGCTTTAGTCTAACCCCTAGTATATACCATGATAGCCCTCATTAGTTATTTGATGTCCTCACGTTCCACCTCAACCTGATGTGTGTTCAGTGTTTTGGTGCACAGTGGTTCCGTGGATCAACACGGGTTTGACACACTGGTGATGGTTAAAGTGAGGTGCCCTGGCTGATTGCAGAGGTTTGGCTATTAAGTAGGCTGGGTCCACTCCTGACTTACACAGCAGCAAACTGAAATTGCTCTGCTGGTCAGTCTGGCTTTTATTGCAGCCCATTCCACCATTAGAAACACAGGACCAATCACAACCAATTATCTAGCATGTTATGGGGTGGGGTTACAATGATGCACAGCCATTGATGGTATCTATGTTATCGTTGGACTATGTTATTGACTATTGACATGTGAAAAACACGGATAAGGCCAAATTATTTATTTGTTTTTATTTGTAATTATTTTTTTATTTCCTTATTTTTTATGTTGCATCCTATTGGGTCAGGATCATTTGGTATTGGGCACTTTGAGGGAAACATTGTTTGTACCCAATTTCTCACTAAATACCATGCATGACCAAGACTTTTGCTGGCAAAACATCAGCTGTGACTAACAGAAAATAACACAGGGAGAAAACTGGCATTGTCATACATGGCTTCCATGTAGCCATATCCATGATACTGGAGCCTTGCAATTTGTGGGATTACAATGGTCAATTGATACTTACAATTTACAACTGATACATGAGTACAATAAATTATAAAAGTCATCACAAAACATAGTTCTTGTTGTTGTTGCTTTCCTACAACTTTATTGTGCAGCACATGAATAAATAAATAAATACATGCATGAATTAAGATACACAAGCAAATACAATATTCAACCAAAATCACAAGAATACATGTGAAATCATTAATCACTGTTTCTGTTTTGGAGATGAGCTTAGATCCATCAAGCATTTAATTTAAGACTGTTGATGTAGGGGAGTAGGGGAGCACATAGAAGTTCTTCACTGTAGGTGAAGGTGTCAGGATATTTCTTTGTATATTTTTTTTGTAATCAGTTTTCCGGCTTCAATTCAGGTCCATACAACAGAGTGAATAGATTTAAATCTTGTTAAATTGAGGCAAAAATCTAGATGAATCAAAGATATTACCGTGTGAATATCAAATATATTCAGAGAGCAATTATTTGTTGACAGAAACAGCAGCAGCTCATGAAAGCAAAGAAAAGTGTATTGATGTGATGTGATGAGGAGGTAGTAATCATATAATCCCCAGTGTCTGAAGCAGAGGGTACATTTTTCATATTTCCTCCATAATTAAAAACAGCATTTAGTATTTTCCTCTTCATGACAGCAGTCCACATGGATGAGGTCAAAGGTCAGAGATCTTGGGGGGTCTACCAGGATTGAGCCACAAGGAGCGACAGGAGGGTGAGTCCACAGGCACTCAGGATGTTAATACTGCTGCTGACTGCACCTGCTGACACAGCTGTGTGTGTGTGTGTGATGAGGGTTGTGGTTAGAGGTAGTAGCATAGACTCAACAAAGATATTACATAAAATGTGGTATAAATTGCACTGTCTGGGACACGTTGTGGACACTGAGATTTTTTATATGACAAACTTTTTATATGTGCACAAAGGCAATGTCAGAAATAAAAATAATGGACAAAGAGGGTGCATAAACCACTGGAAATAATGTTTCATATCTTAAGTTATATAAACTGTATCAATCATGACATACCATGTTCATAATTTTAACATATATGGTGACTTAAGGTGACTCTCCATAAGGTCATGAAACACCTGCATACCTGTGCCATTGATGAAGATGATAGTAAATGACAAATTTCCACTCAGTGCAGCTCTAGTCAAGGTGGCAGTAATTTGTTTGTCCGTGGGGAATGTGGCATTGGAGGTCATGGTAATGTTGGTTTCATGAATAATTGATCCATTGCTATTGAAGGTAAAATGCAAGAAACAAAGCAAGAAAAAACAAGAAGCAGAATCAGGATTCAGGATCATATATCACTCAGTCATGTGCACAAACACACACACATACACACAGACACAAAGACTGCTGTCTCATTTTTATTATGTGATGTTTGCCACCAACCTGAAGCTTATTGGTGTTAGGCTGATGAAATCTGGCTGGTAGTCTTCAATGAAAAATGGCGCAAGCTACATAGATAGAATAAAAGATCAAAATAAAGAAGTTAATGTTTTCAAAATACATCTGTGTACACCTTCTAAATATCGTCTGTTCTGTTCTACCTCAGTTTTGATTAGTGTGGCTCTTTTGCTGAAGGCATCTGATGTGGAATTCAATAGATCAGCAATAAATGTATCATTGGTACGGAACTGAAGAATGGCTGCCGATTTGGGTTCACCTGGAAAACACATTTGTAGTTATTATTATTATTATTATTATTATTATTTCCTGATTACACAGTTGTTTAAAAATGTATTGTTGTTATTCATTGTTTTATTAACGACTTTATTTATCACTGTAAGTAATATATTTTCTTACTTCTCACAAGTAAGGATCCAGGAACCACAGAAAGACTGAAGCCTGAACTTGAGTCATTTACAGCATTAGCCAGGGTTTCAATGACAACAGAACTAGTAGGGAGGGCTTCAACTGCATTCTCATTGAACACAACATCAATGTCCGCTTCAACTTCATCTGTTCGGAATCGGGTTGACAGCCTGTAATCATGTCAAAGCTTTTCTGTCAGTCTCCCATTGAACCTTACTTTTTAACTGTGATTATATTTTTGAGTGGGTTCAGGTAAGGCATCTCTTTACCTGAATGCTTTCACAATGATCCTGGCAAACCGTGATCCGAAACGTTTTCGATAGACCACATCGCACTGCACACAAAGACATCAAAAGAGAGAGATTGTTGTGGTTTGTTTTACTGTAGTTTTGTTGTTGGAAATGATCTAAGTTATCATAGTATCACAGTATGATATGTCTTGTATTGTTTTATAATAATAATATGGTTGCAAAATAATGATTGGAGCAGTGTATACATTCCTTAAAGGATAGGTTCATTTTTTTACACTTAAAGCCTTGTTTTCTGCTCATTTATGATGAAATAAAATGGTTAAGACGAATTTGAATGAATGCCTCTGTTCAAGAATTTTCAGTTGTTCTGGTAGCAACACCCCCCCCCAACACACACACACATACACACACACATATATAGAATGGCTGCATAGGTGCACTCACCAAGTGGTCATTGATGTTCACAAGGCTTTGTGTAAAAAATTAAACCTACCTTTTAATGCACAATGCAGATTGGACTTTTACTGTCATTGTAAGAAAACATTTGTATGTCACTTTTGTTGTTAATTACCAACCAGCTATATTTAAATGAATGACCAGCTCAATTAGTTGTAGTTGCAGTTGTTGATTATGAGGGGAGTACTTACTGCCCTTTCAACCTCAGTAGCCTGTTGCTGGAATTCTGGGCTTCCTGTGTTGGCAAGAGCTGGCTGAAACACTATACGCAAGATGAGCCTTATTTCATAAGTAGCAGCTGGAAGAGAGGGTGGTCTGGTTGTAGTTGTTGTTGTTGTTGTTGGTGGTCTTGTTGTTGTTGTTGTTGTTGTTGTCGTTGTTGGTGGTCGTGTTGTTGTCGTCGTTGTTGGTGGTCTTGTTGTTGTCGTCGTTGTTGTTGGTGGTCTTGTTGTTGTTGTCGTTGTTGGTGGTCTTGTTGTTGTCGTCGTTGTTGTGGTGGCTAGTGTAGTTGTAATAGCTGCGATTTGGGTTTGGGTTACAGAGACAACTGTGTTAGGTGCTGCAGTGGTTGAAGTATTTGTAATAGTTGTTGCTCCGTTCGTAATTGACTGTACTGGTTGATTTGTTGTTTGTGTTGTTTCGTCTATTGCTGTTGCTACTGCTGCAATGGTAGTTGATGGTGCAACTTTTGTAGTTGTTTGAGTTGGTTGATTTCTGATTGTTGTTACTGCTCCACTGGTAGCTGATGTTTCTGCATTTGTAGTAGTTGCTTCATTTGTAGTTGATTGTCTTAGTTGATTTGTGGTTGTTGCTTCACTTGTTGATGTTGCTCCAGTGGTAGTTGATGTTGCTGCATTTGTAGTAGTTCTTGCTTCATTTGTAGTTGATTGTGTTAGTTGATTTGTGGTTGTTGTTTCACTTGTTCTTCCACTACTAGTAGTTGTTGCTTCATTTGAGGTTGATTGTGTTGGTTGAATTATAGGTAATGTTGTGGCTTCACTTGTAGTTGTTGCTCCAGTGGTGGTTGATGTTACTGCAATGGTAGTTGTTTCTGCTTTATTTGTTGTTGATTGTGTTGGTGGATTTGTGGTTGTTGCTTCACTTGTTGATGTTGCTCCAATGGTAGTTGATGTTGCTGAATTTGTAGTAGTTGTTGCTTCATTTGTAGTTGATTGTGTCAGTTGATTTGTGGTTAATGTTGTGGCTTCACTTGTAGTTCTTGTCGCTCCAGTTGTGGTTGATGTTGCTGCAATGGTTGTTGTTTCTGGTTCATTTGTAGTTGATTGAGTTGGTTGAGTTGTGATTGCCGTAGCTTCACTTGTTGCTCCAGTGGTGGCTGATGTTTCTGTAGTTGATTGAGTTGGTTGATTTGTGGATGTTTTTTCTTCATTTGTTGTTGTGGCTGCAGTTGTTGTTGATATTGCTTCACCTGTTGTTGCTCCAATGGTACTTGATGTTGCTGCATTTGTTGTAGTTGTTGCTTCATTTGTAGTTGATTGTGTTAGTTGATTTGTGGTTGTTGTTTCACTTGTTGTTGTTCCACTACTAGTAGTTGTTGCTTCATTTGAGGTTGATTGTGTTGGTTGAATTGTAGTTAATGCTGTGGCTTCACTTGTAGTTGTTGTTGCTCCAGTGGTGGTTGATGTTGCTTCAATGGTAGTTGTTTCTGCTTCATTTGTAGTTGATTGTGTTGGAGGATTTGTGGTTGTTGCTTCACTTGTTGATGTTGCTCCAATGGTAGTTGATATTACTGCATTTGTAGTAGTTGTTGCTTCATTTGTAGTTGATTGTGTTAGTTGATTTGTGGTTTTTGCTTCACTTGTTGTTCCACTAGTAGTAGTTGTTGCTTCATTTGAGATTGATTGTGTTGGTTGAATTATAGGTAATGTTGTGGGTTCACTTGTAGTTGTTGTTGGTCCAGTGGTAGTTGATGTTGCTTCAATGGTACTTGTTTCTGCTTTATTTGTAGTTGATTGAGTTGGTTGAGTTGTGGTTGTCGTAACTTCACTTATTGCTCCAATGGTGGCTGATGCTGCTGTAGTTGATTGAGTTGGTTGATTTGTGGATGTTGTTTCTTCATTTGTTGTTGTGGCTGCAGTTGTTGTTAATATTGCTTCACCTGTTGTTGCTCCAATGGTAGTTGATGTTGCTGCATTTGCTGTAGTTGTTGCTTCATTTGTAGTTGATTGTGTTGGTGGATTTGTGGTTGTTGCTTCACTTGTTGTTGTTCCACTAATAGTAGTTGTTGCTTCATTTGTAGTTGATTTTGTCGGTTGAATTGTAGTTAACGTTGTGGCTTCACTTGTAGTTAATGTTGCTCCAGTGGTGGTTGATGTTTCTGCATTTGTTGTTGTGGCTGCAGTTGTTGTTAATATTGCTTCACCTGTTGTTACTCCAATGGTAGTTGATGTTGCTGCATTTGCTGTAGTTGTTGCTTCATTTGTAGTTGATTGTGTTGGTGGATTTGTGGTTGTTGTTTCACTTGTTGTTGTTCCAGTAGTAGTAGTTGTTGCTTCATTTATAGTAGATTGTGTTGGTTGACTTGTGGTTGTCGTAGCTTCACTTGTTGCTCCAGTTGTGGCTGATGTTGCTGTAGTTGATTGAGTTGGTTGATTTGTGGATGTTGTTTCTTCAGTTGTTGTTGTGGCTGAAGTTGTTGTTGATATTGCTTCACCTGTTGTTGCTCCAATGGTAGTTGATGTTGCTGCATTTGTAGTAGTTGTTGCTTCATTTGTAGTTGATTGTGTTGGTGGATTTGTGGTTGTTGTTTCACTTGTTGTTGTTCCAGTAGTAGTAGTTGTTGCTTCATTTATAGTTGATTGTGTTGGTTGACTTGTGGTTGTCGTAGCTTCACTTGTTGCTCCAGTTGTGGCTGATGTTGCTGTAGTTGATTGAGTTGGTTGATTTGTGGATGTTGTTTCTTCAGTTGTTGTTGTGGCTGAAGTTGTTGTTGATATTGCTTCACCTGTTGTTGCTCCAATGGTAGTTGATGTTGCTGCATTTGTAGTAGTTGTTGCTTCATTTGTAGTTGATTGTGTTGGTGGATTTGTGGTTTTCGCTTCACTTGTTGTTGTTCCACTAGTAGTAGTATTTTCTTCATTTGTAGTTGATTGTGTTAGTTGAATTTTAGTTAATGTTGGGGCTTCACTTGTAGTTGTTGTCGCTCCAGTTGTGGTTGATGTTGCTGCAATGGTTGTTGTTTCTGCTTCATTTGTAGTTGATTGAGTTGGTTGAGTTGTGGTTGTCATAGCTTCACTTGTTGCTCCAGTGGTGGCTGATGTTTCTGTAGTTGGTTTAGTTGGTTGATTTGTGGATGTTGTTTCTTCATTTGTTGTTGTGGCTGAAGTTGTTGTTGATATTGCTTCACCTGTTTTTGCTCCACCAGTACTTGATGTTGCTGCGTTTGTTGTAGTTGTTTCTTCATTTGCAGTTGATTGTGTTAGTGGATTTGTGGTTGTTGCTCCACTTGTTGTTGTTGCTCCAATGGTAGTTGATGTTGCTGCATTTGAGGTTGATTGTGTTGGTTCAATTATAGGTAATGTTGTGGCTTCACTTCTAATTGTTGTTTCTCCAGTGGTGGTTGATGTTGCTTCAATGGTAGTTGTTTCTGCTTTATTTGTAGTTGACTGAGTTGGTTGAATTGTGGTTGTCGTAGCTTCAGTTGTTGCTCCAGTAGTGGCTGATACTGCTGTAGTTGATTGAGTTGGTTGATTTGTAGATGTTTCCTCATTTGTTGTTGTGGGTGCAATTGTTGTAGTTGTTGCTTCATTTGTAGTTGATTGTGTTAGTTGATTTGTGGTTGTTGTTTCACTTGTTGTTGTTCCACTAGTAGTACTTGTTGCTTCATTTGTAGTTGATTGTGTCAGTTGAATTATAGGTAATGTTGTGGCTTCACTTGTAGTTGCTATAGCTCCAGTGGCGGTTGATGTTTCTGCATTTGTAGTAGTTGTTGCTTCATTTGTAGTTGATTTTGTTAGTTGATTTGTGGTTGTTGTTTCAGTTGTTGTTGTTCCACTAGTAGTTGTGTTTCCTTCATTTGTAGTTGATTGTGTTGGTTGAATTGTACTTAAAGTTGTGGCTTCACTTGTAGTTGTTGTTTCTCCAGTGTTGGTTGATGTTGCTGCAATGGTAGTTGTTTCTGCTTCATTTGTACTTGATTGAGTTGTGGTTGTCGTAGCTTCAATTGTTGCTTCAGTTGTGGCTGATGTTGTAGATGATTGAGTTGGTTGATTTGCGGATGTTGTTTCTTCATTTGTTGTTGTGGCTGCAGTTGTTTTTAATATTGCTTCACCTGTTGCTGCTCCACTAGTACTTGATGTTGCTGCATTTGTAGTAGTTGTTGCTTCATTTGTAGTTGATTGTGTTAGTGGATTTGTGGTTATTGTTTCACTTGTTGTTGTTCCACTACTAGTAGTTGTTGCTTCATTTGTAGTTGATTGTGTTGGTTGAATTGTAGTTAATGGTGTTGGTTGAATTGTAGTTAATGTTGTGGCTTCACTTGTAGTTGTTGTTGCTCCAGTGGTGGTTGATGTTTCTCCAATGGTAGTTGATGTTGCTGCATTTGAGGTTGATTGTGTTGGTTCAATTATAGGTAATGTTGTGGCTTCACTTCTAATTGTTGTTTCTCCAGTGGTGGTTGATGTTGCTTCAATGGTTGTTGTTTCTGCTTCATTTGTAGTTGACTGAGTTGGTTGAGTTGTGGTTGTCGTAGCTTCACTTGTTGCTCCAGTGGTGGCTGATGTTGCTGTAGTTGATTGAGTTGGTTGATTTGTAGATGTTGTTTCTTCATTTGTTGTTGTGGGTACAATTGTTGTAGTTGTTGCTTCATTTGTAGTTGATTGTGTTAGTTGATTTGTGGTTGTTGTTTCACTTGTTGTTGTTCCACTAGTAGTACTTGTTGCTTCATTTGTAGTTGATTGTGTCAGTTGAATTATAGGTAATGTTGTGGCTTCACTTGTAGTTGCTATAGCTCCAGTGGCGGTTGATGTTTCTGCATTTGTAGTAGTTGTTGCTTCATTTGTAGTTGATTTTGTTAGTTGATTTGTGGTTGTTGTTTCAGTTGTTGTTGTTCCACTAGTAGTTGTGTTTCCTTCATTTGTAGTTGATTGTGTTGGTTGAATTGTACTTAAAGTTGTGGCTTCACTTGTAGTTGTTGTTTCTCCAGTGTTGGTTGATGTTGCTGCAATGGTAGTTGTTTCTGCTTCATTTGTACTTGATTGAGTTGTGGTTGTCGTAGCTTCAATTGTTGCTTCAGTTGTGGCTGATGTTGTAGATGATTGAGTTGGTTGATTTGCGGATGTTGTTTCTTCATTTGTTGTTGTGGCTGCAGTTGTTTTTAATATTGCTTCACCTGTTGCTGCTCCACTAGTACTTGATGTTGCTGCATTTGTAGTAGTTGTTGCTTCATTTGTAGTTGATTGTGTTAGTGGATTTGTGGTTGTTGTTTCACTTGTTGTTGTTGCACTACTAGTAGTTGTTGATTCATTTGAGGTTGATTGTGTTGGTTGAATTGTAGTTAATGGTGTTGGTTGAATTGTAGTTAATGTTGTGGCTTCACTTGTAGTTGTTGTTGCTCCAGTGGTGGTTGATGTTGCTGCAATGGTAGTTGTTTCTGCTTCATTTGTAGTTGATTGTGTTGGTGGATTTGTGGTTGTTGCTTCACTTGATGTTGCTCCACTAGTAGTAGTTGTTGCTTCATTTGTAGTTGATTGTGTTGGTTGAATTGTAGTTAATGTTGTGTCTTCACTTGTAGTTGTTGTTGCTCCAGTGGTGGTTGATGTTGCTTCAATGGTAGTTGTTTCTGCTTCATTTGAAGTTGATTGTGTTGGTGGATTTGTGGTTGTTGCTTCACTTGTTGATGTTGCTCCAATGGTAGTTGATGTCGTAGCTTCACTTGTTTCTCCAGTGGTGGCTGATGTTGCTGTAGTTGATTGAGTTGGTTGATTTGTGGATGTTGTTTCTTCATTTGTTGTTGTGGCTGTAGTTGTTGTTGATATTGCTTCACCTGTTGTTGCTTCACTAGTACTTGATGTTGTTGCATTTGTTGTAGTTGTCACATCATTTGTAGTTGATTGTGTTGGTGGATTTGTGGTTGTTGCTTCACTTGATGTTGCTCCACTAGTAGTAGTTGTTGCTTCATTTGTAGTTGATTGTGTTGGTTGAATTGTAGTTAATGTTGTGTCTTCACTTGTAGTTGTTGTTGCTCCAGTGGTGGTTGATGTTGCTTCAATGGTAGTTGTTTCTGCTCCATTTGAAGTTGATTGTGTTGGTGGATTTGTGGTTGTTGCTTCACTTGTTGATGTTGCTCCAATGGTAGTTGATGTCGTAGCTTCACTTGTTTCTCCAGTGGTGGCTGATGTTGCTGTAGTTGATTGAGTTGGTTGATTTGTGGATGTTATTTCTTCATTTGTTGTTGTGGCTGTAGTTGTTGTTGATATTGCTTCAGTTGTTGTTGCTTCACTAGTACTTGATGTTGTTGCATTTGTTGTAGTTGTCACGTCATTTGTAGTTGATTGTATTAGTTGATTTGTGGTTGTTGTTTCACTTGTTGTTCCACTAGTAGTACTTGTTGCTTCATTTGAGGTTGATTGTGTTGGTTGAATTGTAGTTAATGTTGTGGCTTCACTTGTAGTTGTTGTTGCTCCAGTGGTGGTTGATGTTGCTTCAGTGGTAGTTGTTTCTGCTTCATTTGTAGTTGATTGTGTGGCTGTGATGGTAATAGATGCTTGAAAGCAGACAGAAATAATTATAATAATTAAGATTTTTTCAACTAACTGCAAAAGTAAACTAATTATACACAGTAAGAAAGGCAGCACACCGGAGGTAAAGCTGGCAGTCTGTTTTCGTTATATATATGGACAGTTACATGGAATTATGTTTGTTTTTTTTTCACATCTATAATGGCAATAAAATGCCATGGCTGTAGAAGTTACAATGATTTCACATAATCATTCACATCAAACATCAATTTTCTGTGGAATTGGCTATACATATAATTTTTATATAGGTAGGTAGATAAGATAGATATAGAGATTTAAAGATAGATAAATAGATAGATACATGCATATTAGAGAGAGAGAGATGGATAGGTACTACTCACAGAGAATCACAACAATCACTGCAGCATTTTTTAGCCACATGCTCTTTAGTAGGAGGATCTGTTGAAAAAATACTTAGTAAGGCTAAATGTAGCCATTATGGTTCAGAAGATATATGAGTCTCTGGTACTTATACAGCAGGAATGTATGTTGTGTGGCATAGATATTTCTGCCCATCTAATGCAAAGCATATCTACCCACACATATACAACAATCATGTCAATATTGAGTCTCAGTGTTTGATAGTTATGGGTGCCTTAACCTTGATACAAACATTTTTAATTTTTGTGACATAGATTCAGAAAAAGTAGCACTTCTTCCAGAATGAGCTTTGTGATTTTACCCTTGATATGTAAATTCTGTAAATTCCATCATTCCACAGGGAACCATTATGCCATTAAGTAAGCCCTTTAATGCATGGTCATACAAGAAATAATAACTAAGCAAGAATCCAACCATATTAGTGCAGACAAGTCTAAGTTGGTGGTTCTTGTTATAGAAGCATTATATTTATGTTCTTTACAAAATAAATAAATACATAAATAAAAACAGCTACTTTCCAAAATGCATGTATTACGTCCTTAAGTCCTTATTAAGTCCTGTGGATGTACCAAGAACTATTCATGACAAGGTTAGTGATGTAGCAGGGAGTTCTGACACAAATTACATAACTACATTGTACATAGCAGACAGATAATGGGAGTTGCATATGTGTTGATCCGTCTATAATGCCCATATTGCATCAAAATCTATTTGAATGGTACATTAAACATATTGTGTCATTTTCCTGTTGTCGAATTAGTCATTAGTCTACATCATATAGTAGTACTGACAATATTGACAAGGGGTTTAAGCTTCTTAAATGCTTCACTAACTATGGGCACATTTCCCACCACCTTCACCACCACCACCACCCACCCTCCCTCGCTCCCACTTAAGTGGAAAACTACTCTGTTTGGCTACTCTATTTGTTTGGTTTGAATACCAGGAATGCACTTAGAATGCACCGCCACTCTCTCTCTACACCACACTTTTATTACACTCCTGCACTTTTGTCTCAAAATACAGCAAATTTCATGTTAGTATTATGCACTCTTGGTTAGTGTTTAATTGTGCTGTGGCTTGAATGTTTATCTTCTTTTTGTAAGTCACTTTGGATAAAAGTGTCTGCTAAATGCATACATGTAAATATAGATGTGGGCCTACTTGCAAAATAGAACATGACTAAATAATTGTTTGTTTCTGATTACAGCAATAGTCGTAGCCATAACCAAATTACCTCTTGGTCAGATATAAGTTTTCATATAAGAATTTTTTTAAATGTATTTTGTGAATTACAAATGACCATAATGAAAGCAACAACTTGTACACCTTTCATTTACTATTTCAGATTTTAATTTGATGCTGACATTCTGATGTTGATAAAAGTCTCTGTTTCATCATTAGATTATTGTTACATTTTTAGATAAATAATAAATAAATAAATACATAAATAAATACATATGCACACATAATGACAATATAAAACTCAAGAAATCACCATTGTGACTCACCTGACCTGTAGTAGACAGCTGCTTGACTCCAAAGAGAAGTTGAACCGTCCAAGTAATTCTTCTGATGCTGTGCCTGCGAAACGACTTCTGTTTGGCGCTGACATATCGGTATATAAATTACCTGATGCAGGTGACGCAGGTTTTTTTTTGTTGTTTTTGTTGAACGAGAAGCCTGTTACTAGTTGTGATTCATAACCTGTCCTACACCCACAGTAAGCCTATGCCTTCTTCCAGATGCTCACAGATAAATCTTGAAACTCAACATTCCATAATGATAATAATAACTTTATAATAATAATAAAGTTATATGCAGGGCTTTTTGAAATGACAAATACTGAATTGATGAGAACTGAAACAAATGTAATGTCCAATTTTCAATTTCTGTGTCATGGTTGGACTGAATCATCTGTGCAAGGGGACCTCCTGGTTCAGGTGGCACCACTTGCCATTCATAGTGGTATAAATGCGATGGATGGATATCAAGTTATCAAGTGCAATTCAGCTTATACTGCACCGAGTGAGTTTGAGACATACAGTAGGCCTATACCTACCAGACCGACTGGGGGGCGATTGAGGACCGCTCAAATACTCAGTCCCACTTAATCTGGCATGTCAGGAGGGTCCCTCTAGATGTTTAGGCTACAGACCTAATTTGCCACATGCACTTTAATGTTTTAATGTTACAAAAGGATTTTTGAACCGTAGGCTCACAGCTGAAACGCCTCAGTCCCTTGCACAATCAGTCTCTATCTTAGGAGTGTGTATTGTTGGGTGTAGCCATATATTGCCGGTAATAGGGTACTATGTAAGTGTGAAACTGTTTGGTTGATAAATGGTTTTACTAAAGGTGCACAATCCCCACACATTCTCGCAAAGCTGATGATTTGTTTGCTATTGCCGCAGAGACGCAGATGCCTTTTTTATTTATTATTACTAAGACACGAGTAAGGTGATGAACCTCATCACCCCCATCAGCTGAACCGAAACTTCTGGGCCACAACGGACTTGTCCATGATAACCCTTGTCTATGAAATTCACGCTCAAAAACCCGCAACCCACGACTTCTGATTTTAAAAATCGACTTCACGAAAAACAAGACCAAAGTCGCTTATAATAAGTGGAACTGGCAACCCTGCATGAAATGCTTTACAATTGTTGTTATGGTTACCATTTATAAGCACATAGATATGGAACGGTGATTTCAACACCTTGCAATACCTGCATTCGTTTGTTTTCGTTGTCATGCAGGTTACCCATGAACAATCAAAAACTATTTGCTATCGCAAGGGTGTGACGAGGTTCCTAGGTTTCTACTGCCACCCCAGCATTACAGTGAATAAACTGCGGTTAACAGGAAAGCCAAAACAGGATAGCCATTGTCCTATTCTTGTTCCTCCTTGTTCCAGAAACAGTGAAGCGCCTTCATTTCCTTGACTGCGTTTTTCATGCAGGTTACCTGTGAACAACTTAAACACAATTAGACTACATCACAACAGTTCGTGGCACAGACTAGCAAATTTGAAGGGTTGCTCTTTATTTTGACGAAAGGGCAACGCGTAGGCTACAATATTCTGTAAGTAAGTGGAAGTAATCACAGGTGTGCTCCAGCCCAATAACCGGCAGGATAAATAGCCTAACTGAAATGATGTTTTAACCCACATTTGGCGGGTTAGCGGGTGTTAGTTTAGAGCCCCAATCATATTTACTTATCCTGGAACTTGAGTGTTTGTGTTCCACAATGATAGGTTTTGTGCTGGCCATCGGAAAACCTGTTCGAACCGTAAGTTGGAACTTTCAAAAAATCTCTCTCTATTTCTCTCCCTTTTAAAAATATATTTAAATTAAAATCTATTTTGTACTCGTCTCTAGCCTGAGGACGTCATTGGGGGTGTGGTGTGGTCCTCAGGGTAGCGGTTGTTTGGATTGGTGACGCACTAGTTCCCCCACCTGGTGGCGCTAGGACCATTCTGGGCAAACGGAGGGGTGAAAGTTGGACTTGGAACACATCTAACTGCGGTTTACACCTTGTGACTAACTCACGAAAGATAGTTATCTTGTTTGTTTGCATTAAATGCAGTTCCCCTTCCCTTTCTATCTATTAAAATGAACATGATGACTGCTGACTGCTTTACGTGTTGTTGGAAAAACATATGTTCTATAATAGGTAAATAATCAGATTCTGTCTGTAGCCTAAAAGAATGAGCAAAACAGCGGTGCATTGAGCTTTAGAATCTCTTGTAGCAATTTTATAACAATTGAGCCATGCTGACATCCTAACCAGCAGAAACTCATTTTTTCTTTTAGATATACATACAGTACTATTCTACTCCATCCTATTCTACTCTATTGTGTAGGCTTTTAGCAGTCCATAACTAGTCCGTACTTGGGCCTCTACAGGCATCATCATTACAGGAGCCCAGATGCAGAGTGCATTACAATGCATGAATTGCTAAACAAGCAGAGTGGAAATATAGTGTTGTACATATTTCTACCACATTTCTACCAAGCACACTGGAAATCTGGTGTTGCATTTCTACCACATTTCTACCAAGTACAATGGCAATATGGTGTTGTACATATAGATCAAAAATGCGTACTTGCAGGTGAAATGCGTTATTGTTTTTATTATTTTTTTTCCATTTGCGCTGCAAGAAGCTTTTATTTTAATGCCAAAATGATTTGATGATAAGAGAGACAGAGGTCGTCTGTTAAGGTATTTCTTCTGCAAAAATATTACAGAGGACCGATGATGCACACTCTCTCCCTTGCTCTCCCCATTTAACTGTCACTCACTCGTGCTGCCTCTGTCACTTGTTCTGACTGTTTCTTCCACACTAATGAAATTTGCATGATTGCGTGACTTAGAAATGTTATATCACTCTGGGGATCTGGAAACCTCTATCTAAAATCAGGTGACTCCCAGAGCTTACAGGAGACAGGATATCTCCCTATGGTTAGCCTAAATATCAAAAAATGACTATTTAGCCTCAACTAAGTTTGCCAGCTGCAAGTGAGAACAAATTAAAATTCAGAGTAGCCTAAATGAGAATGCTGAAACCCAGTGTCCCTTTTAAGATTTAAGCCCTCAAATAAAAAACTGCCATGAATCAATCATGGAACCAAGTCATGGCAGTTAAGTCTTTGGGTGTGGGATGATGGGGGAGGGGGATTAGGAATAAAGCCATTTAATTAATTGCTATAAAAATAAGATGGCTAACAACCTGTGAAAACATACCTGAATACAGGAAATTGCATCTAATTTTTGAAAAATCTCCTGGGGAATGACCTCCAAGTCCCTAAGTGCACACAATATACTGTATGTTCAGCAATACTACTTTGAGCGTTGCACCCCCAAGCATGCCCACCAATGGCCACCCAAAGATGGCATCCCAGCCACACCTCTGAACAGACCTCCTGACCTCCTCCTGAACAGGCCAAACCTACAGACACAATCTGGTATGATTGGGATTTAGCTATGTTCACAAACGTGACCCTTTCTGACTTTTCAATGTCATAATTGGTAGCCTACCATAGCAACCATCAGAGATGTAGACTCAAGTCACATGCCTTGAACTTGAGTCACAATTTTAATGACTTGTGACTTGACCAAATTTCACATGACTTGTGACTTGACTTGGACTGCTTGGAATGCTATTGACTCAAGACTTGACTTGGACATTGCCTCTTTAGCTCAATGACTTGTAATGACTTGACATGACTGATATCTCTATGGACACCCAGGGAAGAGTTAAAGGTTGAAACTTCATGCTTCATTTCTTCATGCAGTGTCTCCGCTCAATATTGCATTTGGCTACAGTACACTACCTCAGGGAAGGGAATAAAGTATACTTCAATCAACTGAATTAAGTGCTCTTATAAAGACGCAGTAGTAGTATAAATTACATTATAGGCTTGTGTGTTGTAGTAAAACTGTGGTGACTACCTTATATAAAGTAAGAAACTGATAAAAGCATTGATTAAAAAAAAGGACAGAAAAGCAGAACTGACAAAGGCATTAATGCTGAGAAAATCTTATCAATTCTCATTACTAATCAGTCCCAGTGGGGATCATGTTACACTTGTACAAAATTACAGACAATATTGGAACAACTTGCTGGCCTCTCTTATATTAAGTGGACACTTGGCAAGAGGCACAAATGCAGTTATGGTAATTATCATTTAAAAAGGTATCTTCATGGCATGACAAGAAATACCATACCATATTTTGTGATGGTTAAGGAAAAAATATTAATTCATGGGAAGTATTTTCTGATGGCCATACTCGTGAGAGAACATTTAAAAAATAAATGACTAAATTATTTTACCAGTATACAGCAGAACAAGTATAAAATAGTTGCAAAATGTTATGCAATTATTACTAATATTGTTAATAGGAAAGGGTTGACAATGCACAGCAGTTTGTCGACATTTCTTAAGACTCCACAAGGCATGTATATTAAGGTTTGGACCAAAAGCCTGGGCCTGCTTAGTAACTTATTGACAACATTTCCTTTCAAGTGTTCAGTGCCTTAGTAACAACCAGTGAACCTGGAACACACACAATGTGTTTATTCAATTGCCACAGTACTTTATTCCCAGGATACCTCCACCTTATTACCTCCATTAAGTGTAAACAGTTCTACATGAAAGAACACTACATATAACAAAGGCAACATAATGGGTTAATTCAGATTGCAAAAGTGTGGTTCTACTGCTTCCCTCACACACGATACACCATTTTTTTTCAATCAGTTTTCATAACAGTATACTAACAAACATATCAGAATGCATTTTTATTATTTTAATGACAATCACTGAACAACACACTGAAAAAAAATGTCAGCGGTCCTGGTTTGACGTATACTATACATGTGTTCATTGACAATTCACACTGATGCAGTTATAGGCCTTGTTGCTCTTTCGTCATTCTTCACAATAAATAAATATATGTGGACAGTGTAGGAAGATTCAGAGGGAAATATCACTATATCATAAATCAGTAGTCACACATAAAGGATTTTAGATAGGAAGGATCTTGTAGGCTACCAGGGCCGAGCAACTAGAAGAGATTCCACAGGCACTCATAAGGTTAATATTGCTGCTGACTTCAGCTGCTGACAGGGCTATGTGTGAGGACCAGGTTGAAAATAAGCTACATAAGCTTTTATGTAAATCAGCTTAATAATTTTTGTCTACATTAAAAATCCATAATATTTTATATATTTTATACTTGGTATCATTAGGGCCCTTGTCTATGCAGCATGCCATCTCTAGAAAAGATCATACCGATATTTTGATTTGTTTGTTTCTAGTATGACAGCATAAACACTGAGATATTTAGCTGGTTAAAATGCCTTGAGTATAGTGATGTTGCACAGTGATGTCTCATCCTTGCTAAGATCTAAAAAGGGGAAATGCTATCCATACTTCATATTAATATCTATATTTCAGCTGTCTATGGGGTTCATTCCACCATGAATGACACTGGTGCTGACAAAAACAATGGCAACAAACTATGGCTGTATGGACAGTTTTAATCTTCAACACTACACAAATGTATTGGTCCCTTTGGCTTGATAAAAGGACTTCTGTGTGAAAGTGAAATATTAATTCACTTGCAAACAAATACATGCTTACCTGTGGCGGTGATGTTAAATGACAGTGTACTACTCTTTGCAGCCCTCTTCAGTGTATTTATAATCTGTGTATCATTGGGGAATGTGCCGTTGGCAGTCACAGTAATGTCTGTTGTATGGATAATTGAGCCATTGCTATTAAAGGAAAAAAGTGTACACATTGCATAAGATGAAACATTACTATTAATCAGACACTATTTCTTCACAGGATTTTGGTATTAATGCTACTGAATATGTATGTTCTGGGTGTGAGGCAGATCACCTGTAAGCTCTGGTTGTGAGCCTGATGAATTCTGGATTGTGCTACTCCAGTTGTGTTGGATTGCTCTAGTCCAGTTGTGGCAGATTGCGCTATTCCAATTGTAGTGAATTGCTCTACTCCAGTTGTGGTGGATTATTGTAGTCCAGTTGTGGTGGATTCTGTTTGTCCAATTGTCGTAGATTGCACTGATCCAATTATAGTGGATTGCTGGAGTTCAGTTGTGGTGGATTCTGTTTGTCCCATTGTGGTGGATTGCTTTAATCCAACTGAGGTAGATTGCACTGGTCCAGTTGTGGTGGATTGTGTTTGTCCAATTGTAGTGGATTGCACTGATCCAATTGTGGTGGACTGCACTGATCCAGTTGTTGTGGATTGCACTGATCCAATCGTGGTGTATTGCTCTAATCCAATTGTGATGGATTGCACTGATCCAATTGTGGTGGACTGCACTGTTCCAGTTGTGGTGGATTGCACTGATCCAGTCGTGGTGGACTGCACTGTTCCAGTTGTGGTGGATTGCACTGATCCAGTCGTGGTGGATTGCTCTTATCCAGTTGCGGTGGATTGCACTGATCCAATTGTGGTGGATAGCACTAGTCCAGTTGCGGTGGATTGCTCTAATCCAATTGTGGTGGATTTTGCTGGTTAAGTTGTGGTGGATTGTGTTTGTCCAATTGTGGTGGATTGCACTGATCCAATTGTGGTGAACTGCGCTGATCCAGTTGTGGTGGATTGCACTGATCAAGTCGTGGTGGATTGCTCTTATCCAGTTGCGGTGGATTGCTCTAATCCAATTGTGGTGGATTTTGCTGATCAAGTTATGGTGGATTGTGTTTGTCCAATAGTGGTGGATTGCACTGATCCAATTGTGGTGGACTGCACTGATCCAGTTGTGGTGGATTGCACTGATCCAATCGTGGTGGATTGCTCTTATCCAGTTGCGGTGGATTGCTCTTATCCAGTTGCGGTGGATTGCACTGATCCAGTTGTGGTGGATTGCACTGGTCCAGTTGTGGTGGATTCTGTTTGTGCAATTGTGGTGGATTGCACTGATCCAGTTGTGGTGGACTGCACTGATCCAGTTGTGGTGGATTGCACTGATCCAGTTGTGGTGGATTGCTCTTGTCCAGTTGTGGTGGATTGCACTGATCCAATTGTGGTGGATTGCACTGATCCAATTGTGGTTGATTGCCCTGATCCAGTTGTGGTGGATTCTGTTTGTCCAATTGTGGTGGATTAAACTGATCCAATTGTGCTGGACTGCACTGATCCAGTTGTGGTGGATTGCACTGATCCAGTTTAGGGACTGGTCAAGCTACTGTTTAGACGTTTGAGTATATATAGAGCCATTTTCCTTTACTCAGATGAGAAGGATCCAAACAAGCTATGCTGTAACATCTTAGCCATCCTGTCTCAACCTTGCGGGAGAGACAGAAGAGTGACTCAGTTTGATAGTCTTTAGACTTAGCTTTGTTACTTCTGCTTTTTATTTTTATTCCATCAATACTTGTAATTCACTTAATTTATTCTGTAATAAATTATTGATCCTGATCCAACGCAACTGAGCCCTCCAGTCTTCTATTCTGCTGGGAAGAAACACACAACACAACTTTAAGGTTAACCATGACTTCTGGTGAAAAGTCGAACTGGGAAAAAAACCCAAAATCTAATAAACCCCTATTGAAATAACTTGGTATTGAACCAAATTGGATAAGGATCAAGGAGTTTATTTGTCACATACATTGAAATACTAATGCAAGACATGTTGTGAAATTGCATAAAATAGAAAGCAAATAAATGGGCATTAGTTATATGTTAGTTGTTGGTCATATGGGATCAGGATCCATTTACCCTACTCAGCCCAGTTAGTTTGTGTCCAGCATCCAGAGTTTAAGGCGGGACCGTGGAGTGACGTTGCGAATGGTATAAGCTATCATCTTCAGCCAAGATGGTTATAGGGATGGCATCATTTGGTCCACCTATGTGAGAGGGTATAGCCGTAGCGCATTGGAGACCTCTGCATAGTCAATAAAAGATTGGCAGGGCCGCCTTCCTTCGAACCTGGCCATCGGAACGTAGCCCTCGGCAGGCACATGGCCCCCACTCGAACCATGGGCGAACGATGCATGTGAACACACCGCTACCATTCCTCAATGTCTCACCACCTCCTTCACAGCCTCGGCTCCAGTTTTGCTACATTCCGTCTCTGCCACAGACAGCCAAAGAAGACTCCTCAACTCGCCCGATGGACCAAGAGCTTTGTGTCGTTGGCAAACAGATCGGTCAGATTTAATAGAAGCACTGGTAACAATTAAGTAGCTGACTATGCCACCTAGGGAGTCTTCTCACTAGGAACTAATTAACCACCTGACCAAAAGATCAAAGTGATACATAGGTTTGCAAACACAGACAGAGACGTGATTAAATATTTTATTAATAGACACCTTAAAACAATAAAGGGGCACACCCATAAAACACAATAGAAATAACACACCTTTATCCTCAGCCACAAGTGGGACATCGTGGCATCGAGCCAAAGAAGACTCCTCAGCTCGCCCGATGGACCGAGAGCTTTGTGACGTTGGCAAACAGATCGGTCAGATTGAATAGAAGCACTTCGAAAAAAATGGTAACTAATTTCACTTTTCAAATTGTTAGAGATTGACAAAAAAAGAAGTAACAGAAAATTAATTACTATTGATCTAGCACAATGCTAGTGTGGTAACAATTAAGTAGCTGACTATTTTATTAATAGACACCTTAAAACAATAAAGGGGCACACCCATAAAACACAATAGAAATAACACACCTTTATCCTCAGCCACAAGTGGGACACCGTGGCACTGCAGCAATCTAGGACCTGATCCAGTTGTGGTGGATTGTGTTTGTCCAATTGTGGTGGATTGCACTGATCCAGGTGTGGAGGATTGTGTTTGTCCAATTGTTGTGGATTGCGCTTGTCCAGTTGTGGTGGATTGCACTGATCCAGTTGTGGTGGATTGTGTTTGTCCAGTTGTGGTGGATTGCAGCGATCCAATTGTGGTGGACTGCACTGATCCAGTTGTAGTGGACTGCACTGATCCAGTCGTGGTGGATTGCTCTTGTCCAATTGTGGTGGATTGCCCTAATCCAGTTGTGGTGGATTCTGTTTGTCTAATTGTGGTGGATTGCACTGATCCAATTGTGGTGGATTGTGCTAGTCCAGTTGTGGTGGATTCCGCTAGTCCAGTTGTGGTGGATTGCTCTAGTCCAGTTGTGGCGGATTGTGCTAGTCCAGTTGTGGTGGATTGCTCTAGTCCAGTTGTGGTGGATTGCTCTAGTCCAGTTGTGGTGGATTCCGCTAGTCCAGTTGTGGTGGATTGTTCTAGTGCAGTTGTGGTGGATTTTGCTAGTCCAGTTGTGATGGATTGCTCTACTCTAGTTGTGGTGGATTTATCTAGTCCAGTTGTGGCAGATTGTGCTAGTCCAGTTGTAGTGGATTGCTCTAGTCCAGTTGTGGTGGATTGTTCTAGTCCAGTTGTGGTGGATTCTGTCTGTCCAATTGTGGTGGATTGCACTGATCCAATTGTGGTGGATTGCACTGATCCAATTGTGGTGGATTGTGCTAGTCCAATTGTGGTGGATTGTGTTTGTCCAGTTGTGGTGGATTGCACTGATCCAATTGTGGTGGATTGTGCTAGTCCAGTTGTAGTGGATTGCTCTAGTCCAGTTGTGGTGGATTGTTCTAGTCCAGTTGTGGTGGATTCTGTTTATCCAATTGTGGTGGATTGCACTGATCCAATTGTGGTGGATTGTGCTAGTCCAGTTGTGGTGGATTGTGTTTGTCCAATTTTGGTGGATTGCACTGATCCAGGTGTGGTGGATTGTGTTTGTCCAATTGTGGTGGACTGCACTGATCCAGGTGTGGTGGTTTGTGTTTGTCCAATTGTGGTGGATTGCGCTAGTCCAGTTGTGGTGGATCGCACTGATCCAGTTGTGGTGGATTGTGTTTGTCCAATTGTGGTGGATTGCACTGATCCAGGTGTGGTGGGTTGTGTTTATCCAATTTTAGTGGATTGCTCTGATCCAATTGTGGTGGATTGTGTTTGTCCAATTGTGGTGGATTGCAGTGATCCAATTGTGGTGGACTGTACTGATCCAGTTGTTGTAGATTGCACTGATCATGGTGGATTGCTCTTGTCCAGTTGTGGTGGATTGCACTGATCCAGTTGTGGTGTATTGCTCTGGTCCAGTTGTGGTGCATTCTGTTTGTCCAATTGTGGTGGATTGCACTGATCCAGTTGTGGTGGATTGCACTGATCCAATTGTGATGGATTGGGCTAGTCCAGTTGAGGTGGATTGCACTGATCCAGTTGTGGCGGAATCTGTTTTTCCAATTGTGGTGGATTGCACTGATCCAACTGTGGTGGACTGCACTGATCCAGTTGTGGTGGATTGCACTGATCCAGTTGTGGTGGATTGCTCTAGTCCAGTCATTGTACACTGGTAGCAAAAAGCTACCCTGAATTGCAATGTTATCATGTATTTTTTTAACTCGTGGGATGTAAACCTTGTGAAAAAAAACACTAACTTAGACTGAGTCTAAAATCTAGTTCAAAGATGAGCAAAAGCTTATCTAAGCTCACAAAACTTTGAGTTCAGTTTTGGAACACAAACAAAGTAGCCTAACTTGAGTAGCTGATTAAAACAGCTGACAAAGTTTTTTTTTTCTTCTTTTTTTTGTAGACCACATTTTGCCTTATACAGAGAATTATTGTTTGAAAATTCTGGTGAAAACTCATTGGAAAATATTTGGAAAGTGAATTGTTTTTAACATCAATACTATTAATTAATCTATGAGATCAAGTTAATTAAACTTCTAGTTACATTTGTGACATTTAAATTGAATGAATAGTACTGGACACTGATTATACATAGGAAAATAAAATTCATACATACAAATCATACATTTGTTTTGTGTCAATACAGAAATTAAATCAATTAATCAATCAGTTCCTTTGCCCATAGTGGCTCAGAGGCTGTAACTCTACAATGAACATCTTTTGCAATAGTGTTGCCTGCCAGCCACAAGCCTGGTGCCAAGTGCTCTCTTCAGCCGTTTGCTCACTGGTTCAATTCAATTCAGTTTTATTTATACAGCGCCTTTTACAATAGTATTGTCTCGTGGCGCTTCACAGAAGGAGCACCCAAGAGCAATGGGGGCAAGGAAAAACTCCCTTATGTTCAGTTAATCTAGTAGTAGTAACCATGACAGACTACAAGTTGTCTATGGTTTTAGCTAAGGTTCATAATAGTTCATTGGTGACAAAAAGTTTCCCTGGGAAAGTGCCAGAAGAACAGGTTTAGCATATGCTTTAACCCAAACCACAGACTTCCAATGTCACATTATCAGGTGAGGGTGTCACCACTGTCCCACCACAACATTGCTGAAGAAGGCTCCTACTATTCACATGTGAAAAACATGGATAAGGCCAAATTATTTATTTGTTTTTATTTGTAATTATTTTTTATTTCCTTATTTTTTATGTTGCATCCTGTTGGGTCAGGATCATTTGGTATTGGGCACTTTGAGGGAAACATTGTTTGTACTCAATTTCTCACTAAATACCATGCATGACCAAGACTTTTGCTGGCAAAACATCAGCTGTGACTAACAGAAAATAACACAAGGAGAAAACTGGCATTGTCACGCATGGCTTCCATGTAGCCATATCCATGATACTGGAGCCTTGTAATTTGTGGGATTACAATAGTCAACTGATACTTACAATTTACAACTGATACATGAGTACAATAAATTATAAAAGTCATCACAAAACATAGTTAATAAACATAGTAAATAAATACATGCATGAATTAAGATACACAAGCAAATACAATATTCAACCAAAATCACAAGAATACATGTGAAATCATTAATCACTGTTTCGGTTTTGGAGATGAGCTTAGATCCATCAAGCATTTAATTTAAGACTGTTGATGTAGGGGAGTTGCACATAGAAGTTCTTCACTGTAGGTGGAGGTGTCAGGATATTTCTTTGTATATTTTTTTTGTAATCAGTCTTCCGGCTTCAATTCTGGTCCATACAATAGAGTGAATAGATTTAAATCTTGTTAAATTGAGGCAAAAATCTAGATGAATCAAAGATATTACCGTGTGAATATCAAATATATTCAGAGAACAATTATTTGTTGACAGAAACAGCAGCAGCTCATGAAAGCAAAGAAAAGTGTATTGATGTGATGTGATGAGGAGGTAGTAATCATATAATTCCCAGTGTCTGAAGCAGAGGGTACATTTTTCATATTTCCTCCATAATTAAAAACAGCATTTAGTATTTTCCTCTTCATGACAGCAGTCCACATGGATGAGGTCAAAGGTCAGAGATCTTGGGGGGTCTACCAGGATTGAGCCACAAGGAGCGACAGGAGGGTGAGTCCACAGGCACTCAGGATGTTAATACTGCTGCTGACTGCACCTGCTGACACAGCTGTGTGTGTGTGTGTGTGTGTGTGTGTGATGAGGGTTGTTGTTAGAGGTAGTTAGCATAGACTCAACAAAGATATTACATAAAATGTGGTATAAATTGCACTGTCTGGGACACGTTGTGGACACTGAGATTTTTTATATGACAAACTTTTTATATGTGCACAAAGGCAATGTCAGAAATAAAAATAATGGACAAAGAGGGTGCATAAACCACTGGAAATAATGTTTCATATCTTAAGTTATATAAACTGTATCAATCATGACATACCATGTTCATAATTTTAACATATATGGTGACTTAAGGTGACTCTCCATAGGGTCATGAAACACCTGCATACCTGTGCCATTGATGAAGATGATAGTAAATGACAAATTTCCACTCAGTGCAGCTCTAGTCAAGGTGGCAGTAATTTGTTTGTCCGTGGGGAATGTGGCATTGGAGGTCATGGTAATGTTGGTTTCATGAATAATTGATCCATTGCTGGCAAAGGTAAAGTGCAGCAACAAAGCAAGAAAAAATAAGAAGCAGAATCAGGATTCAGGATCATATATCACTCAGTCATGTGCACAAACACACACACACACACACACACAGACACAAAGACTGCTGTCTCATTTTTATTATGTGATGTTTGCCACCAACCTGAAGCTTATTGGTGTTAGGCTGATGAAATCTGGCTGGTAGTCTTCAATGAAAAATGGCGCAAGCTACAGAGATAGAATAAAGGATCAAAATAAAGAAGTTAATGTTTTCAAAATACATCTGTGTACACCTTCTAAATATTGTCTATTCTGTTCTACCTCAGTTTTGATTAGTGTGGCTCTTTTGCTGAAGGCATCTGATGTGGAATTCAATAGATCAGCAATAAATGTATCATTGGTACGGAACTGAAGAATGGCTGCCGATTTGGGTTCACCTGGAAAACACATTTGTAGTTATTATTATTATTATTATTATTATTTCCTGATTACACAGTTGTTTAAAAATGTATTGTTGTTATTCATTGTTTTATTAACGACTTTATTTATCACTGTAAGTAATGTATTTTCTTACTTCTCACAAGTAAGGATCCAGGAACCACAGAAAGACTGAAGCCTGAACTTGAGTCATTTACAGCATTAGCCAGGGTTTCAATGACAACAGAACTAGTAGGGAGGGCTTCAACTGCATTCTCATTGAACACAACATCAATGTCCGCTTCAACTTCATCTGTTCGGAATCGGGTTGACAGCCTGTAATCATGTCAAAGCTTTTCTGTCAGTCTCCCATTGAACCTTACATTTTAACTGTGATTATATTTTTGAGTGGGTTCAGGTAGGGCATTTCTTTACCTGAATGCTTTCACAATGATCCTGGCAAACCGTGATCCGAAACGTTTTCGATAGACCACATTGCACTGCAGACAAAGACATCAAAAGAGACAGAGACTGTTGTGGTTTGTTTTACTGTAGTTTTGTTTTTGGAAATAATCCAACAGTATGTGATGAATTCAGTTACATTAAACATATATATATGTCTTGTATTGTTTTATAATAATAATATGGTTGCAAAATAATGATTGGAGCAATGTATAAATTCCTTAAAGGACAGGTTAATTTTTTTACACCTAAAGCCTTGTTTTCTGCTCATTTATGATGAAATACAATGGTTAAGACGAATTTGAATGAATGCCTCTGTTCAAAATTTTTCACACACGCACACACACATACACACATACACATATACACATATAGAATGGCTGCATAGGTGCACTGACCAAGTGGTCAGTAATGCTTACTTTTTACGCTGACTCAAAAATCACTGCAAAGTGTGAAGCTTGTATTGCTTCAAACTCTTAGGTGAAAGTTTACATTCGGGTGTGATGGGTTTGACAAAATAGATCCACAATTTAGAATAAATGGTCAAAAACCTGTTGGAAACCATACTTTGCAGTGATTTTTGGGTCAGCGTATCAGTGAACATTACTTACCACTTGGTGATTTTCATGTCTTTAGAAATGAAAGTTGAATATGTTTTAGGAAAGACTGCAGCAGTGCACCTATGCAGCCATTTTCTGGGTTGGTGGGTGCTACTGCAACAACCAAAAATTCTCAGAACAGAGGCATTCATCAAAATTTGAATCTTAACTATTGTATTTCATCATAAACCATCAGAAAACAAGGCTTTGTGTAAAAAAATAAACCTACCTTTTAATGCACAATGCAGATTGGACTTTTACTGTCATTGTAAGAAAACATTTGTATGTCACTTTTGTTGTTAATTACCAACCAGCTATATTTAAATGAATGACCAGCTCAATTAGTTGTAGTTGCAGTCGTTGATTATGAGGGGAGTACTTACGGCCCTTTCAACCTCAGTAGCCTGTTGCTGGAATTCTGGGCTTCCTGTGTTGGCAAGAGCTGGCTGAAACACTATACGTAAGATAAGCCTTATTTCATAAGTAGCAGCTGGAAGAGAGGGTGGTCTGGTTGTAGTTGTTGTTGTTGTTGTTGGTGGTCTTGTTGTTGTTGTTGTCGTTGTTGGTGGTCTTGTTGTTGTTGTCGTCTTTGTTGTGGTGGGTAGTGTAGTTGTAATAGCTGCGATTTGGGTTTGGGTTGCAGAGACAACTGTGTTAGGTGCTGCAGTGGTTGAAGTATTTGCAGTAGTTGTTGCTTTGTTCGTAATTGACTGTACTGGTTGATTTGTTGTTTGTGTTGTTTCATCTATTGTTGTTGCTACTGCTGCAATGGTAGTTGATGGTGCAACTTTTGCAGTTGTTTGAATTGGTTGATTTGTAGTAGTTGTTGCTTTATTTGTAGTTGGTTGTATTGGTTGATTTGTGGTCAGTGTTGCAGCTTCACTTGTCATTGTTGCTCCGCTGGTAGTTGATGTTGCCTCAATAGTAGTTGTTGCTTCATTTCTTGTTGACTGTGTTGGTTGATTTGTAGTCAGTGTTGTTGCTTCATTTGTTGTTGTTCCTTTAAAGGTTGTTGATGTTGCTTCAGTTGGTTGATCTGTAATTGTTGTTGCTTCATTTGTTGTTGCTGCTACAGTGGTTGTTGATGTTGCTTCACTTGTTGCTCCAGTGGCAATTAGGGTTGCTTCATTTGTTCTTGTTGCTGCAATTATAGTTGATGTTTCATTCGTAGTTGATTGTGTTTGTTGTTTTGTGGTTGTTGTTTCACTTGTTATTGTTGTTGCTCCAATGGTAGGTGATGTTGCTACATTTGTAGTAGGCCTAGTTGTTGCTTCATTTATAGTTGATTGAGTTGGTGGATTTGTGGTTGTTGTTGCTGCAGTGGTTGTTGCTACATCTGGAGTTGATTGTGTTGGTTGATTTGTGGTTGTTGTTTCATTTGTTGTTGCTCCAATGATGATTGATGTTGCAATTGTACTAATTGTTTCTACATTTGTAGTTGATTGCGTTGGTTCTACTGTGGTCAATGTTGTGGCTTCACTTGTTGTCATAGATGCTTCAATGATAGTTGATGTTGCTACAGTAGTAGTTGATGCTTCATTTGTAGTTGTTTGTGTTGTTTGAACTGTGGTCAATGTTGTGGCTTCACTTGTTGTCATAGTTACTCCATGGGTGGTTGATGTTGCTACAATAGTAGTTGTTGCTTCATTTGTAGTTGATTGAGTTGGTTGATTTGTGGTTGTCGTAGTTTCACTTGTTGCTCCAGTGGTGGCTGATGTTGCTGTAGTTGATTGAGTTGGTTGATTTGTGGATGTTGTTTCTTCATTTGTTGTTGTGGCTGCAATTGTTGTTGATATTGTTTCACCTGTTGTTGCTCCACTGGTAGTTGATGTTGCTTCATTTGTAGTAGTTGTTGCTTCATTTGCAGTTGATTGTGTTAGTTGATTTGTGGTTTTTGCTTCACTTGTAGTTGTTCCACTAGTAGTAGTTGTTGCTTCATTTGTAGTTGATTGTGTTGGTTGAATTGTAGTTAATGTTGTGGCTTCACTTGTTGTTGTTGCTCCAGTGGTGGTTGATGTTGCTTCAATGGTTGTTGTTTCTGCTTCATTTGTAGTTGACTGAGTTGGTTGAGTTGTGGTTGTCGTAGCTTCACTTGTTGCTCCAGTGGTGGCTGATGTTGCTGTAGTTAATTGAGTTGGTTGATTTATGGATGTTGTTTCTTCATTTGTTGTTGTGGCTGTGATTGTTGTTGATATTGCTTCTACTGTTGTTGCTCCACTAGTACTTGATGTTGCTGCATTTGTTGTAGTAGTTGCTTCATTTGTAGTTGATTGTGTTGGTGGATTTGTGGTTGTTGTTTCACTTGTTGTTGTTCCACTAGTAGTAGTTGTTGCTTCATTTGAGGTTGATTGTGTTAGTTGAAATATAGGTAATGTTGTGTCTTCACTTGTAGTTGTTGTTGCTCCAGTGGTGGTTGATGTTGCTTCAATGGTAGTTGTTTCTGCTTCATTTATAGTTGACTGTGTGGATGTGATGGTAATAAATGCTTGAAAGCAGACAGAAATAATTATAATAATTAATATTTTTTCAACTAACTGCAAAAGTAAACTAATTATACACAGCAAGCAATGCAGCACAACAGAGGCAAAGCTGGCAGTCCGTTGCCATTATACATATGGACAATTACATGGAAAATTATGTTTTTTTTTCACATCCATAATGGCAATAAAATGCCATAGTATGGTAGGATGTATTATTTTTGCTATTTTTGGCTGTGGAACTTACAATAATCATTCACATCAAACATTAATTTTCTGCTGAATTGGCTATATATATATATATATATATATATATATATATAAATGTATATATAGTTAGATAGATTAGATAGATATAGAGATTTAAAGATAGATACATGCATATTAGAGAGAGAGAGATGGATAGATACTACTCACAGAGAATCACAACAATCACTGCAGCAGTTTTTAGCCACATGCTCTTTAGTAGGAGGATCTGTTGAAAAAATACTTAGTAAGGCTAAATGTAACCATTATGGTTCAGAAGATATATGAGCCTCTGGTACTTATACAGCAGGAATTTATGTTGTGTGGCATAGATATTCTTGTCTATCTAATGCAAAGCATATCTACCCACACATATAAATACAACAATAATGTCAATATTGAGTCTCAGTGTTTGATAGTTATGGTTGCCTTAACCTTGATATAAACATTTTTTATTTTTGTGACATAGATTCAGAAAAAGTAGAACTTCTTCCAGAATGAGCTTTGTGATTTTACCCTTGATATGTAAATTCAGTAAATTCCATCATTCCACAGGGAACTATTATGCCATTAAGTAAGCCCTTTAATGCATGGTCATACAAGAAATAATAACTAAGCAAGAATCCACCCATATTAGTGCAGACAAGTCTAATGTTGGTGGTTCTTGTTATAGAAGCATTATATTTTTTGTTCTTTTCAAAATAAATAAATAAAATGTAATAAATAAATACATACATACATAAAAACAGATACTTTCCAAAATGCATATATTACAAGTCCCGTGGATGTACCAAGAACTATTCTTGACAAGGTTAGTGATGCCACAAGGAGTTCTGACACAAACTACATAACTACATTGTACATAGCAGACAGATAATGGGAGTTGCATATATGTTGACCTGTCTATAATGCCTATATTGCATCAAAATCTATTTGAATGGTACCAAGGTACTCACATTAAACATATTGTGTCATTTTACTGTAGTCGAATTAGTAGGCCTACATCATATAGTAGTATTGATTCATATCAGAATTACTGGAAGAGCATCACATGTATGGTCTACCATACTTACCTCTAGGGCTGCTCGATTATGAAAAAATCATGATCAATATAATAATCATAATCATCAATCAATATTGAAATCATGATTGTTCAAAAGGATAATTCATTATCTTGGAAACATGTTGTATTTGTTTAACTACTTATTTATTGGACTTTGACATTTCCCATAATGTATATGAGTCTTTTTCTTCATTCACTTCTCTCTCAGAGGACAAGGTGTTTCAGCTTCTTACAGGCAGCAGTTCTAGTTCTTATCCACTGGACCCTATTCCACGGGTCGGCAAATTTGGCCCGCTAACGATTTTCATTGGCCTTCCAGCTGATTCCATGTTTTTTTCCGAGCACGTCTTTTTTATTATTATTCCGCCTCCTATGATTCCTGCCAAGCCTGAATCAGTATTTTGTAATGAGTGAAATAGCGCCCCCTAATGTAGCCTAACAGGCTGTGCGGTGAAACACAGTAGACACACTCCTGTCATGTCCAAGTGGAAAAACTGTTTTACCGAACTCCGGTCTCATCAACAACTTAAAATTAAGCCATATGGCAGATCAGTGCGAGAGAGGGGGAAAGGTGGTTTTAGGAGTTTTAAGGAGGAGAATTACGTTTGTACCGAGTAGCGCTATAGGCCTATTCCAAAGGCTGAAGACATGCAAGAGTGAACAGACCTACGTCTGTGAGTTTATGCCCAACCCAAAAAATAATCAGATACAATGTTGTCTTGCTACATTATATTAAACGCTGCCCAACTACCCAACTACTATAACAATTGTTGTTATCAAGTAAGATTCTGCAGAAGTTATTTCTGAGTATCAAATACTGCACATACGCATAAAGATATGTTATGTACTGGAACACGGTGTTCAAAACAGAATTTAAGCCCACCGTAAACATTATTAATTTTCCTACGAAATAACGAGCCATAACCTTGTTATGTTGTGTAATTTTGTATGCTTAATGCCATAGTGGTCTGTGGGAGAAAACAAAACTTAGGAAAACGCGAGTTAGTTAAGCCTATCTTATCTTGCTTCTTGCAGAATTTCTCCACTCCACGCCACTGCAAAATGAAGAGAATACCAGAGAGAGGATTTGCAATTTTGAATCTGCGCTGTCTTTAATTTACGAAAACTTAAAAGGAAAAGTTGCGTCCGTCATTAAACTATTTGCTTCAGAATAAAGAAACCAATAGATCTAATTATTTAACAAAATATATTTCGTTTTGGCATAACTCAATGTAGCACGTTTACGCAAACTAAAATACAGGTAATAGACATGGTGGCCCGCCACCTTACTTCGAGAAAGAAAGACGGGCCCGTGGCCTAAATTACTTGCCGACCCCTGCCCTATTCCAACCACACTTCTGCAGGCCATAGACACCATTACCATTGTGACAGCACCACACATGTTGTCAATGCTTCACTAACTATGGGCACATTTCCCACCACCTTCAAACAAGCTCAGGTAACACCGCTGCTCAAAAAACCCTCCCTCGCTCCCACTTAAGTGGAAAACTACTCTGTCTGTTTGTCTCTCTTCCTTTCCATTCTAAAACTATTGAATGATCAAACTATTTAAACATGTCACAGAATTTCTCTCTCAGCACAAACTCCTTGGTTCCTACCCATCTGGCTTCAAAACTGTCCCCTCCACTGAAACGGCACTTCTGTCTGACAGAAGGCTTAAAAGAATCCAGAGCAGCAGGTCAATCCTCAGTACACATCCTGCTTGACCTATCAGCAGCATTTGATATGGTCAACCACCATATCCTTAATACCCTCTTAAAGCCCCATTTACCCTCCAGCCACTTCGATCCTCCAAGGAAAGTTGTCTAGCATGGCCAACACCTCGCACAGGTCTCATCTATTTTTGACTATTCTCATCTGTCTATCTGTCATTTTTATCTCAAAATACAGCACATTTCATGTTAGTAATATGTATTCTTGGTCAGTCTTTAATTGTGCTGTGGCTTGAATGTTTATCTTCTTTTTGTAAGTCACTTTGGATAAAAGTGTCTACCAAATACATAAATGTAAATATAGATGTGGGCCTACTTGCAAAATAGAACATGACTAAATAAATGTTTGTTTATGATTACAGCAATAATTGTAGCCATGACCAAATTACCTCTTGGTCAGATATAAGATTTCATATAAGAATTTTTTTAAATTTATTTTGTGAATTACAAATGACCATAATGAAAGCAACAACTTGTACACCTTTCATTTACTATTTCAGATTTTAATTTGATGCTGATATTCTGATGTTGATAAAAGTCTCTGTTTCATCATTAGATTGTTACATTTTTAGATAAATAATAAATTGCATATGCACACATAATGACAATATAAAACTCAAGAAATCACCATTGTGACTCACCTGATCCTGTAGTAGACAGCTGCTTGACTCCAAAGAGAAGTTGAACCGTCCAAGTGATTCTTCTGATGCTGTGCCTGTCAAATGACTTATGTTTGGCAGTGACATATCGGTATATAAATTACCTGATGCAGGTGACGCAGGGTATATTTGTTTTTGTTGAACGAGAAGCCTGTTATTATTTGTGATTCATAACCTGTCCCACACCCACAGTAAGCCTATGCCTTCTTCCAGACGTTCACAGATTAATCTCGAAACTCAACATTCCATAATGATGATAATAACTTTATAATAATAATGGTATAATGGTGGTATAAATGAGATGGATGGATATCAAGTTATCAAGTCCAATTCAACTTATAGTGCACCAAGTGAGTTTGAGACATACAGTAGGTCTATACCTACCAGACCAACTGGGGGCGATTGAGGACCACTCAAATCCTCAGTCCCACTTAATCTGGCAGGTCAGGAGGGTCCCTCTAGATGTTTAGGCTACAGACCTAATTTGCCACTTGCACTTGTGGCATATTGATTTATAAACAGCTTGGCCTAGGCTATTCTTAGGCTATCCATGTTGTCACACGGGTTAATATTTTAATGTTTTGGGGATATGAACATTACAAAAGGATTTTTGAACCGTAGGCTCACAGCTGAAACGCCTCAGTCCCTTGCACAATCAGTCTCTATCTTATGAGTGTGTATTGTTGGGTGTAGCCATATGTCGTAATAGGGTACTATGTAAGTGTGAAACTTTGTTCGGTTGATAAATGGTTTTACTAAAGGTGCATAACCCCCACCCACTATGAATGAACAAAAATCTCTGCAAACATAGGCTACAAGCTATCCGTGTTTAATAACAAATTTTCGCAAAGCTGATGATTTGCCTGCTATTGCCGCAGAGACGCAGGTGCCTTTTAATTATTACTATGACACGAGTAAGGTGATGAATAACCTGAAGCTCATCACCCCCATCAGCTGAACCAAAACTTCTGGGCCACAACGGACCTGTCCATGATAACCCTTGTCCATGAAATTCAAGCTCAAAAACGCGCAACCCACGACTTCTGATTTTAACATTTTAATTTGAATTAAATAAAAAAAAAAGACATCACAAAACAAGACCAAAGTAGCTCATAATAACTGGAACTGGCAACCCTGCATGAAATACTTTACAATGGTTGTTATGGTTACCATTCATAAGCACATTGATATGGAACTGTGATTTCAACACCTTCATTTGCTTGGTTGCGTTGTCATCCAGGATACCCAATGAATAATCAAGAACTATTTGCTATCGCAAGGGTGTGACGAAGTTTCTAGGCTATGACTGTACTGCCACCCCAGCATTACAGTGAATAAATCGCGGTTAACAGGAAAGCCAAAAAATGATAGCCATTGTTCTTATCTTGCCCCCCCCCCCCCCTTGTTGCAGAAACAGTGAAGCGCCTCCATTTCTTTGACTGCGTTTTTCATGCAGGTTACCCGTGAACAACTCAAACACAATTAGACTACATCACAACAGTTTGTGGCACAGACTAGCAAATTTGAAGGGTTGCTCTTTATTTTGACGAAAAGGCAACGCGTAGGCTACAATATTCTGTAAGTAAGTGGAAGTAATCACAGCTGCGTAAATGCGTACAGCCGCTCCGATGTATTCAAGTTGTAGAACTGACCAGGGCTGAATGAGCTCCGGCAGAGATGTGAGGAGGTGGGGCTGAGCACCGGTGCACTCCGGCCCAATAACCTCTGCGGCAGGATAAATAGCCTAACTGAAATTATATGTTTTAACCCACATTTTGCGGGTTAGCGGGTGTTAGTTTAGAGTCCTGGTCATATTTATTTATCCTGGAACTTGAGTGTTTGTGTTCCACAATAACAGAGGTTTTGTGCTGGCCATCAGAAAACCTGTTCGAACCGGAAGTCGGAACTTTCCAAAAATATATCTCTCTATTTCTCTCCCTTTTAAAAATATATTTAAATTAAAAATCTATTTTGTACTCGTCTCTGGCCTGAGGACCTCATTGGGGGTGTGGTGTGCTCCTCAGGGTAGCCGTTGTTTGGATTGGTGACGCACTAGTTCCCCCACCTGGTGCCTAGGACCATTCTGGTCAAACGGGAGGGGTGAAAGTTGGACTTGCTGGGGGCACTGACCCCCACGCCTCTGGAAAAATATCTCTACTACTCATCCAATGAAAACTCAGGTTGAAAAAACAGCTATCGCTATTTCTAAGCACAGCTTTAAAGCAGGTGTTGAACTTGTATTGTTATCAGTAAAAATACATATTTGTCTTTTACAAAATACTCTGCAGCTGATATTCTCCAGCTCTTCAGTGCTATTAGCTGGTTTACAAATATCATACAGTTATACAGGAACGAAATGTATTACTTGTGCCCTGTATTTTTCTTTCTTGCTAAGATGAATTTTTATATGTTGCTCATAAAGGCAACTGCATTCTTTTGCGAACTCATACTGAAGTCAAAAATGTTGTTGCATCAGTAAGCTAATTAACACCACAATGCAAATGAATCTACCACATGCCTGAGAAGTGTGTTCTTTAAGTGTTGTTGGAAAAACATATGTTCTATATGGTAAGGTAAATAATCAGAATCTGACTGTAGCCTAAAATAATGTGACATAATGTAGCAAAATAGCAGTGCATTGAGCTTTAATTGAGCCATGCTGACTACTCGCCTGTTGGTTAGCTAGCTGATGCATTTACAAAGTTCAATCTAGGATGACAGCAGTGGAGAAAAAAAAAAACCCAAAAAACCAAATGTCTTTTAGTGGGGTACATACATGTAAGTGAATCACAGTATCATTGTAAGCAGACACGAAACCTGTGCAGACATCCCAACCAGTAAAAACTTATTTTTCTTATAGATACATAATACATAATACATACAGTGCTATTCTACTCTATCCTATTCTACTCTATCCTATTCTACTTTATCGTGTAGGCTTTTAGCAGTCCATAACTAGTCCATACTTGGGCCTCTACTGGCCTAATCATTACAGGAGCCCAGATGCAGAGTGCATTACAATGCAAATGTGATTACGCTATTTTGTAATAGCCTTTCAATGAAATGGGATGAACTGCTAAACAAGCACAGTGGAAATATAGTGTTGTACATATTTAGTCTGTTAAGGTATTTCTTCTGCAAAAATATTACAGAGGACTGATGCTCACACACTCTCTCCCGTGCTCTCCCCATTTAACCGTCACTCACTCGTGCTGCCTCTGTCACTTGTTCTGACTGTTTCTTCCACATTAATGAGATTTGCATGATTGCGTGACTTAGAAATGTTATATCACTCTGGGCATCTGGAAATCTCTATCTAAAACCAGGTGACTCCCAGAGCTTCCAGGAGACAGGATATCTCCCTATGGTTAGCCTAAATGTCAAAAAGCCTACGCTAAGTTTGCAGGCAGCAAGTGAGAACAAATGAAAACTTCTCAAATTCAGAGTAGCCTAAATGAGAATGCTGAATCCCAGTGTCCCTTTTAAGATACCTTAATTGCACCTGTAGTGCAATTGGACTGGAATTTCTTAGTAACTCAGGATGCAAACCAGCGCATCACAGCACACTGCACCTTTATGCCCCCCGCACTTTCTTGCTGCTATCACTTATATTTATGTAGAATAGTCCCTTGTTTACAAATCATAACCTAGCCTTGCTGCTATTATTTATATTTATATAGAACAGTCTTCTGTTTACAAATCACACCACTAGCCACAGTGCTCTGCTAAAAGCCATGCCCTGTCTAGCGTGTTTGTTTTAGGTCACCTGTATTTTGACCTGCCAATTGTTTGCAACTGTGTTGTAATGTATGTACATATGTGTACAAGAGTGTGCACGCGTGCGTGTGTAGTTGTGTGTGTGGAGTGCGTGTGTGAGTGGGTGAGTGAATCTGTGTAGTCCCGCAATAGTGTATGTAGGCACTATTACGTATCTGTCTTGTCCATACTGTGTTTTAACAGTTACGTGTATCACCAATTGTTCCCGGTGAAATGTTATCTCGTCTCACTATGTACTGTGTATATGGCTGAAATGACAATAAAAAACCTACTTGACTTGACTACTTGAAGATTTAAGCCATCCAATAAAAAACTGCCATGAATCAATCATGGAACCAAGTCATGGCAGTTAAGTCTTTGGGTTTGGGATGATGGGGGAGGGGATTAGGATTAAGCCATTTAATTAATTGCTATAAAAATAAGATGGCTACCAACCTGTAAAAACACTCCTGAATGCAGGAAATTGCATCTAATTTTTGAAAAATGGGGAATGACCTCCAAGTCCCCAAGTCCACACAATATACTGTATGCTCAGCAATACTACTTTGCGCCTTGCTCCCCCCAAGCATGCCTACCAATGGCCACCCAAAGATGGCATCCTAGCCACACCTCTGAACACACCTCCTGACCTCCTCCTGAACAGGCCAAACCTACAGACACAATCTGGTATGATTGGGATTTAGCTATGTTCACAAACGTGACCCTTTCTGACTTTGTAATGTCATAATTGGTTAGTTAAAGAGTTAGTTTCCACTCTGGCAAAAGTTGCAATAGTAGCCTAAATAAGGCTTATTAACTAGTACAAAAAGGAAAATAAAATCTTTTTCTCAGTGGAACATAGCTACTGTTTATGCATGCAACATGTTTTTCGATTTCTTCATGCAGTGTCTCCGCTCAATATTGCATTTGGCTACAGTACACTACCTCAGGAAAGGGAATCGAGTATACTTCAATCAACTGGATTAAGTGCTCTTATAAAGACACAGTAGTAGTATAAATTACATTATAGGCTTGTGTGTTGTAGTAAAACTGTAGTGACTACCTTATCTAAAGTAAGAAACTGATAAAAGAATTGATTTAAAAAAGGACAGAAAAGCAGAATTGACAAAGGCATGAATGCTGAGAAAATCCTATCAATTCTCATTACTAATCAGTCCCAGTGGGGATCATGTTACACTTGTACAACATTACAGACAATATTACAACAACTTGCTGGCCTCTCTTATGTTAAGTGGACACTTGGCAAGAGGCACAAAATGCAGTTATGGTAATTATCATTTAAAAAGGTATCTTCATTATTGTTAAATAAATACCTATTGTTAATAGTTGTTAATAGTTGTTTATTCAATTAATAGGAAAGGGTTGACAATGCACAGCAGTTTGTCAAGACTCCACAAGGCATGTATATTAAGGTTTGGACCAAAAGCCTGGGCCTGCTTAGTAATTTATTGACAACATTTCCTTTCAAGTGTTCAGTGCCTTAGTAACCACCAGTGAACCTGGAACACACACAATGTGTTTATTCAATTGCCACAGTACTTTATTCCCAGGACAAGTTTGATTCTATATCAAAAATAAAAAAGAATATCTTGATCACACCCTTATTACCTCCATAAAGTGTAAACAGTTCTACATGAAAGAACACTACATATAACAAAGGCAACATAATGGGTTAATTCAGATTGCAAAAGTGTGGTTCTACTGCTTCCCTCACACATGATACACCATTTCTTTCAATCAGTGAGTTTTCATAACAATATACTAACAAACATATCAGAATGCACTTTTATTATTTTAATGACAATCACTGAACAACACACTGAAAAAAATGTCAGTGGTTCTGGTTTGACATGTCATGGTTCTGGTCTGGTTTACATGTGTTCATTGACAATTCACACTGATGCAGTTATAGGCCTTGTTGCTCTTTCGTCATTCTTCACAATAAATAAATATATGTGGACAGTGTAGGAAGATTCAGAGGGAAATATCACTATATCATGAATCAGTAGTCACACATAAAGGAATTTAGATAGGAAAGCTGGAAATTGAAGGATCTTGTAGGCTACCAGGGCCGAGCACCTAGTAGCGACAGGAAGGTGAATCCACAGGCACTCATAAGGTTAATCTTGCTGCTGACTTCAGCTGCTGACAGGGCTATGTGTGAGGAGAAAAGAGAGAGGGAGAAGAAGACCAGGTTGAAAATAAGCTATTTAAGCTTTTATATAAATCAACTTAATAATTTTTGTCTACATTAAAAATTCATAATATTTTATATATTTTATACTTGGTATCATTAGGGCCCTTGTCTATGCACCATGCCCTCTCTAGAAAAGATCATACTGATATTTTGATTTGTTTGTTTCTAGTATGACAGCATAAACACTGAGATATTTAGCTGGTTAAAATGCCTTGAGTATAGTGATGTTGCACAGTGATGTCACATCCTTGCTAATGTCTAAAAAGGGGAATTGCTGTCAATATTCCATATTAATATCTATAATTCAGCTGTCTATGGGGTTCATTCCACCATGAATGACACTGGTGCTGACACAAACAATGGCAACAAACTATGGCTGTATGGACAGTTTAGATCTACACAAACGTATTGGTCCCTTTGGCTTGATAAAAGGACTTCTGTGTGAAAGTGAAATATTAATTCACTTGCAAACAAATACATGCTTACCTGTGCCATTGATGGCGGTGATGTTAAATGACAATGTACTACTGTTTGCAGCTCTCTTCAGTGTATTTATAATCTCTGTGTCATTGGGGAATGTGCCGTTGGCAGTCACAGTAATGTCTGTTGTATGGATAATTGAGCCATTGCTGTTAAAGGAAAAAAGTGTACACATTGCACAAGATGAAACATTACTATTAATCAGACACTATTTCTTCACAAGATTTTGGCATTAATGCTACTGAATATGTATGTTCTGGGTGTGAGACAGATAACCTGTAGGTTCTGGGTGTGAGCCTGATGAAGTCTGGCTGAAAGTCTTTAATGAAAAACGGCTCAAGCTAAGTAGCAGGAAAAAGAACAAAAAGCAAGTATTAGCTCGCACAGTCAAATTTGTTTTCAGCCAAATAGTTCAAACCAAAATCAGTATGGAAAACTATACCTCTCTTTTGATGAGTGAGGATCTGCTCTGGAAAGCAGCAGAAGTAGAATTCAAAAGATCAGCAGTAAATATTTCATTGGTACGGAACGTGGGAATGCTTCTTGAGCGGGGTGCATCTGGAAATTTAACATAGGCAATTATTTTTTAAGTAAAATAATCATAAACACCACTGTTAATAATCTTACAAGCATCAGTATTTTCAGGAAGGGGCTTAGTTGAGTTCTCATTAAATACAAGTTCAATATCTGTCTCAACGTTTTCCACTCGGTTTCGAGATGACAACCTGTAACAAAATCACACCATTCATCTGAGTCACATAAACTATATTGCTTTTTCACTGTGATAAGTCTAGGGGAAAGGGCTTACCGGAATCTTATCACGATAGTCCGCACAAACAATGTACCATAACGTGCCCTGTAAATCACATCAAACTGGGAATAAAGACAGAAACAAAGACTGTTAAAGGAACTTATTTAAGCCACATCATTATCATACGACTTACATTAGATTTAATGTTGTTCTACTTCTCATTTCCATACAAACTAGCTGGCGTCTGTTACATTCACCCCTCTAAACCTCACTCGCATTCAGATCACGGCACAACTGTAACCTTACCATACCACATGGTCCAGCCCAGGGCTCAAACCCGCGCCCCGACAACAACCTTGGATCAGGAGACAAGCACACTAGCCAGTTGGTGAAAGAAGCCCAGGCTCCTAGTCAACCGAGGCTCTTAAGATGTCAGGAGGGAGATTTAGTGACATTTTACATGCACAGCTAGACTACCTGGCCTATGGAGGAGCTGTTTGGAAATTAATAGCCTGTACTGAAAAAAATATTTGCCAGCATTTGTTTGTGGGCTTGACATCAATTATTGATTTGTATACTTTTTTTCACAGTGTGACAATATTTCCCTAAAAATGTTCAAATGTATAGGCCTACTGAGTATCAAAACCTCAGTTTTAGAGATTGCAATTGACCTGCAAAAATGCAATAGCCTATTTTGGACACAAAATGGCTTGGGCTGGTTGTAATACTTTTCAAGATCTCAATGGCCAAACATTGCAGCTGGGAAGTGTCTTTAAGACTATAAAAGCAATCTCACACCCTTGTTCCATGGTTCTCTCTTTTTTGACCACAAGTGCCATGCACAACCTCTTCTAATTCAACAAAACCATCGTAAAAATTGTTTTCCATTCTATGACTCCTTTGTGTTGTTTATTTTGAAGAGAAGTATGAAACTGAAATGAGTACTTACTGCATTTTCCACCTGAGTTGCCTGCTGACGGAACTCAGAGCTCTGAGGGTTGTTTAAAGCAGGTACAAATGCAATGACAATAACAAACTGAATCACAATTGTAGGAGCCGGACGGATTACTGTAGCTGTTGTAGTAGTAGCAGTAGTAGTGGTCGTTGTAGTGGTTGTAGTTGTTGTGGTCGTTGTAGTGGCTGTAGTTGTTGTAGTTGTTGTAGGGGCTGGGGTTGTTGTAGTTGTTGTAGGGGCTGGGGTAGTGGTTGCTGTGGTAGGATAAGGGATAGTGGTAGTTGTGGTAGGAACAAGGGTAGTGATAGTTGTTGGTGTACCAGTTGGTGTAGTTGTAGTTGAGTGTGGTACTGCAGTGATGGTAGGCTGTGTTGGTCCAGTCGTGGTAGTCTGTGTTGGTCCAGTTGTAGTTGATTGTGTTGTTCCAGTTGCTGTGGACTGTATTGGTACAGTCGAAGTTGAATGTGTTGCTCCACTTATGGTAGACTGTGTTTGTCCAGTTGTAGTCAACTGTGTTGATCCAGTCGTATTTAATGTGTTGTTCCAGTTGTGGTTGAGTGTGCTTCTCCAATTGTGCTTGACTGAATTTGTCCAGGTGTGGTGGATTGTGTTTGTACAGCTGTGGTTGATTGTGCCACTTCAGATGTTGTTGATTGTGCTTGTCCAATCATGCTTGATTGAATCTGTCCAGTGGTGGATTGCACTGATCCAATTGTGGTGGATTGCTCTAGTCTAGTTGTGGTGGATTGCACAGATCCAGTTGTGGTGGATTGTGTTTGTCCAATTGTGGTGGATTGCACTGATCCAGGTGTGGTGGATTGTGTTTGTCCAATTGTGGTGGATTGCACTGATCCAATTGTGGTGGATTGCGCTGATCCAATCGTGGTGGATTGCGCTAGTCCAGTTGTGGTGGATTGTGTTTGTCCAATTGTGGTGGATTGCACTGATCCAGTTGTCCAGTTGTACTTGATTGCACTGGTCCAATTGTGGTAAACTGCACTAATCCAATTGTTGTGGACTGCACTGATCTAGTCGTGGTGGATTGCACTGGTCCAGTTGTGGTGGACTGCGTTTGTCCAATTGTGGTTGATTGCACTGATCCAATTGTGGTGGATTGCGCTGGTCCAGTTGTGGTGGACTGTGTTTGTCCAATTGTGGTGGATTGCAGTGATCCAATTGTGGTGAACTGCACTGATCGAGTTGTGGAGGCTTGCACTGATCCAATCGTGGTGGATTGCTCTTGTCCAGATGTGGTGGATTGCACTGGTACAGTTGTGGTGGATTCTGTTTTTCCAATTGTGGTGGTTTGCACTGATCCAATTGTTGTGGACTGCACTGATCCAATCGTGGTGGATTGCACTGGTCCAGTTGTGGTGGATTGTGTGTCTCCAATTGTGGTGGTTTGCACTGATCCAATTGTTGGGGATTGCACTGATCCAATCGTGGTGGAATGCACTAGTCCAGTTGTGGTGGATTGCAATGATCCAGTTGTGGTGGATTGTGTTTGTCCAGTTGTGGTGGATTGCACTGATCCAGGTGTGGTGGATTGCGCTAGTCCAGTTGTGGTGGATTGCTCTGATCCAATTGTGGTGGATTGCACTGATCCAATTGTGGTGGATTGTGCTGATCCAGTTGTGGTTGATTGTGCTTGTTCAGTTGTGCTTGATTGCACTGGTCCCGTTGTGGTTGATTGTGCTTGTCCAGTTGTACTTGATTGCACTGGTCCAATTGTGGTTGATTGTGCTTGTCCAGTCGTACTTGACAGAATTTCTACAGTTGTGTTGGATTGCTCTGATCCAATTGTGGTGGATGTCACTGATCCAATTGTGGTAGATTGTGCTAGTCCAGTTGTGGTGGATTGTGTTTGTCCAGTTGTGGTGGATTGCACTGATCCAATTGTGGTGAATTGCACTGGTCCAGTTGTGGTGGATTCTGTTTGTCCAATTGTTTTGGATTGCACTAATCCAATTGTGCTGGACTGCACTGATCCAGTTGTGGTGGATTGCACTGATCCAATTGTTGGGGATTGCACTGATCCAATCGTGGCGGATTGCGCTAGTCCAGTTGTGTTGGATTGCACTGATCCAGGTGTGTTGGATTGTGCTAGTCCAGTTGTGGTGGATTGCTCTGATCCAATTGTGGTGGATTGCACTGATCCAATTGTGGTGGATTGTGCTACTCCAGTTGTGGTGGATTGTGTTTGTCCAATTGTGGTGGATTGCACTGATCCAATTGTGGTGGATTGCACTGGTCCAGTTGTGGTGGATTCTGTTTGTCCAGTTGTTGTGGATTGCACTGATCCAATTGTGGTGGACTGCATTGATCCAGTTGTGGTGGATTGCACTGATCCAGTTCTGGTGGATTGCGCTAGTCTAGTTGTAGTGGATTGCTCGTGTCCAGTTGTATTGGATTGTTGTAGTCCAGTTGTGGTGGATTGCTCTAGTCCAGTTGTGGTGGATTGTGTTTCTCCAATTGTGGTGGTTTGCACTGATCCAGTTGTTGGGGATTGCACTGATCCTATTGTGGCGGATTGCAATGATCCAGGTGTGGTGGATTGTGTTTGTCCAATTGTGGTGGATTGCACTAGTCCAGTTGTGGTGGATTGCTCTAATACAATTGTGGTGGATTGCACTGATCCAATAGTGGTGGACTACACTGATCCAGTTGTGGTGGATTGCACTGATCCAGTTGTGGTGGATTGCGCTAGTCCAGTCGTAGTGGATTGCTCTAGTCCAGTTGTAGTGGATTGCTGTAGTCCAGTTGTGGTGGATTGCCCTAGTTCTGTTGTATTGGATTGCTCTAATCTAGATGTGGTGGATTGCACTGATCCAATTGTGGTGGATTGCTCTAGTCCAGTTGTGGTGGATTGCACTGATCCAATTGTGGTGGATTGCTCTAGTCCAGTTGTAGTGGATTGCTCTATTCCAGTTGTGGTGGATTTCGCTAGTCCAGTTGTGGTGGATTGCGCTAGTCTAGTTCTGGTGGATTGCTCTATTCCAGTTGTAGTGGATTGCTCTAGTCCAGTTGTGTTAGATTGCGCAAGTCCAGTTGTGGTTGATTGTCCTAGTCCAGTTGTGGTGGATTGCTCTTGTCCAGTTCTGGAGGATTGCTCTAGTCTAGTTGTAGTGGATTGCTCTAATCTAGTTGTGGTGGATTGCACTGATCCAATTGTGGTGGATTGCACTGGTCCATTTGTGGTGGATTCCTCTAATCCAGTTGTGGTGGATTGTTCTAGTCCAGTTGTGGTGGATTGCGCTAGTCCAGTTGTGGTGGATTGCTCTAGTCCAGTTGTGGTGGATTGCACTGATCCAATTGTGGTGGATTGCTCTAGTCCAGTTGTCGTGGATTGGTCTAGTCCAGCTGTGGTGGATTGCTCTAATCCAGTTGTGGTGAATTGTGCTAGTCCAGTTGTGGTGGATTGCTCTAGTCCAGTTGTAGTGGATTGCTCTAGTCCAGTTGTGGTGGATTGTGCTAGTCCAATTGTGGTGGATTGTTCTAGTCCAGTTATGGTGGATTGCTCTAGTCCAGTTGTAGTGGATTCCTCTAATCCAGCTGTGGTGGAGTGCGCTATTCCAGTTGTGGTGGACTGTATTGGTTCAGTTGTGCTTGACTCTCCTGCATTAGATGTAGTTGTCTCTGATTGAGCACTTACACAATGTGATGCTTAAATAAAAGAGATATAAAATAATGAGAGAGATGCTTTTGTGAATCCAATGATGCCTAATTACTTGACAAGTTCACACCCTGATCTCAATCAATTAATCAAATACTCTAAGACCAAAACAAGTCCCCTGTGGAACAGCCAGAGTTGTTATAAGAAGCCGTGTCCATATCATGTTTTTCCATGCTTTTCCAGCGTTTTCTCAAAAAGATGTTCTGTTTGTTTCTATGACAACTAGTTTGACAGCATAATGATTGGGGTAGTTAGCCTGCTATAGGGACTATTCTTTGGGCTACTCTTTGTTATGAAAAAGAGTCCACACAGCTGAATAGAGTCACAGGATAAGACACATCAGGTAAAGAGTATCTTTCCATTTAACTGCTGCTGAGCGATCTAGCAGATAGCAATCTAAAGCCATTAGTTAGCATGGCAGCTAACCTCATCGTTGAAGGTGACATTTATTAACCCAAACGAGAGTGTAGTTTCCTGGGTGTCCTCGCAAGAAACCAAAACATATCTCTCGAAGTCTGTCAAAAAATAGATTTGGCTCAATGTGGAAAATTATCTTTACATATGTGACGTATGTGACAACATATGTGAAATTCATGGTACATCTCTTTTTATGTTTCCATTGACTCCCATTCATATTTTTTGTTAAGGTATGTCCGGAAGGACCGGAAGTAGATGGGCCTGACTTAGGCTCCCTATTATTGCACAGCTCTTTATAATGCTGATGAATACTCCATTCACGTCAGTGGGACTTCCCAAAGTTCTATAGTCTGATATTTCTTGATAAAAACGTCATATTGACATCAGCCCTAACCCAATCCAATGAACTTGAATTCTCCACAACTAACAAAGGGACACGGTTAATTTGATAAAACTCTGAACAATGTTTGCTTGCTTGCTTTTCCTATTCTAGCCCAACTCACCAATGATCATGAAGATCAAAGCAGCTTCCTTGTTCCACATGTTTATCAGTTGTAGAATCTCTAACAAAAATGATGATTTGCATACACACAGACACACACACACACACACACAGAGAGAGAGAGAGAGAGAGTCATTGCCCAGCTATGGATCAACACCAGCTGATGACATGACTCCCTAAATCTTCACTGACTGGAAACTTCATACTAGACTACAAGCAACTTGGACCTCCATTCTTCTCCAGACTCTGGGACTTTATTCTCTAAATGAAATGCTTGAGTTTCAAATATTTCAGACTTCTGAAAAGAGGATTTTGGTACTAATTGATGAATGAAATCAGCATCTCCATAAAGTTTGTTTCAAAAATTTTGTTTCAAAGATGTAAAATTACATCTTGACCATCAGACCATCTTGAGTCTCAGTACGGTTCACTAAAAAGTCCACAGTACGGTTCACTTAACCAGTGCATTGTGAACATAAAATGCTACAGGTTCACTATGCCTTTTTTGCATTTATTTGTTCATCCTTCTAGGCTTGCCATTGTGGCATCGCTTGGTCCTTTACAGTCTAGCCAATAATATATCACAACTAGCTGATAATAAATATACTTCAGACTTGAAAAATACAGAGAAATATGTTTCTCGTAATGTGTTTAATTCAACTAGTATCTACCACGTGACAGAATTGCTCACCATTTTTCAGTATGCATCTGTCAGTGTTTACATGCATGTGACAAGCACAGCACATTATATTGACAGAGAAAACTGCAGCACAGTCGCCACTGTCATTTAGAACTTGAGCAGTTACAAACTACTTTAGCTTAACCATTATTAGATTATCTGGCTCTGTCAGAATATGAAAAAGGATTTCTGAAAAAACTACTTACACAGACACACACACTATTTAGGTCCATCTGCAAATTGTAGTTCATAAAGTTGTGTACCGCTGTATATATTGCCCATCCATGTGAATTCAAACATTTTAAGAATAAGCATTGTAATAAAACTGGTCATTGCATGAAAAGGGGTGTTTTTGGGAGAGAGAGAGAAAGAGAGAGGTCATGATATCTTCCCTGATTGCATGACTCTGAAATTCATTGAGTGAAACAGAGTGGTACCCTGGAATCAGATTCCATCACAGCTCTTATGGAGAGTGAGAGATGAGCCACCTAGGGCCAGGCATAGTCCTACCTAAAACCCACACTATTATTGGAACAGCTTCACCCTCCACACATATGTTGGATTGGTATCATCAATTTCAAGTTTAATCACAATACCAAACATCCCAACCTCCATTTCAAGGAGCTGTCCACTGCCCCTTTATAAAAAAAACTACAAAACTACAGAGCTTCAAAAACATACCAAGCTTAATCTACTCTACTCCATTGCATTCTACTCCACCCTATTAAGTAGGCTTTCACAGTCCATGACCCTCTTGAAATTATGCTGTTTAAGTCTATACATAAAAATGTACCTGTTAAACTCTGGAAATATGGTGCTTGTTTTTGTTTTGTTAGTTTTTTTTCACTCACATTGTGAGAAGAGTTCATTTTAATGACAAAATGATTTGATGAGAGAGATGAGGTGGTCTGTTAAGGTAAATGCCTGCAAAAATACGACATGGGATTGATGCTCACACACACACTCTCTCTCGCTCCCCCCAGTCAGTGCAGTTGCATAGAATCACACAATGGCTAATGATAAAGTGGTAAAATGCTTTTTAAAGTGGTGATCAAGAAACAGATATAGGCTACCCTACCTGCTGGATGACTTCATTGCACCCTTGCAAGCAAATTGTTTTCTCATTTACCATCACATTAATATCCTCATTATCAAATGAGAATAGTCAAGTCCCAGAAACCCTGAAGCTCCTTTAAAATGAAATTGTTTGTCAGTGACACATAATACCAGGGATTAGATTAGGGTGAGGCGTTAAGGTGCTTTTTGGGGCTGGACTTGGAGTTGAAATCAGATAAATGTTAGATAAATGTTGTCTTTCTTGTCAGTAGCATGTTGCTCTTGGTATAGACTTTACAAGAAACTCGCAGCTCTTCCAAGAATATCTACTGGCATAAATTTTGAGAATGCACTTAACAACTTATATTTAATTTCTCTTTTATACTGCATTTATAACACTATTACAATTTCAACTTAAAATAGTGCAGTTTTTATGTTAGCAATATGCACTCTGTTATTTTCTTTCATTGTGTTGTAGCTTGAATGTTATCCTCTTTTCAAAGTCGTTTGGATAAAAGCGTCTGCTAAATGTTTAAATGTAAATGTAATATAAATGTACAAGCCACTATTGTGTTTTAAACAAAATATTAAGAAGAAGATCTATAAACGAGGCCAACAAGATTTTACCCAATGAAATTCCATGCAAATGTGGAAAGAATTATAATGCTTTGACTTTCTGGAATAATTTTTAATGCACTGTAAAAATCAACTCTAATTCAGAGCAACTCTCAATTCACAATAATCACAATTCACCTCATTCCCATTCACATATTTCTCTACAATCTGGATTACACATGATTTTTTAAGGGAACAAACTTTTGACCACCAAACAGATGTGCATTGTCAGACTTGGATTATGTACATTTAATGTTTTGTACATGTAAAAGTTGCTCTTTACAAACTATCTTCATTGTTTTTGCATAAAACTTGTACATTTCTTTCAGCCTTCCAATGGGTGAATATGCACAAGTAGGACATTTTCTGGTATACATACGTTGTTCATAAAGTCTTTACAATAATCACTTGAGAAATGCAATGAGAAATGAATTTCTATAAAATTCACAGAATATAGTAGCCTAAAATACAATCCCCCGCAAGTGAACTCTTTCGCTAGTGGGACAGATGCAGCAAGAGTAGCGATAGTGAGACAGGGGGAGTGAGAGAGTGGCAGGGTGAGCATCAGTCCTGTATAGTATTTTTGCAGATATACTTGCAATGTGATTACTTTGAGTGGCTTTTGATGTATATAATATACTATGTCTATACTACTTCTATATATTACTATATCTAATATATAATAATACTTAGAATATATTATATAATATAATGTATTTAGATCTGTCAAACAATTTATTGTGATTAATATCATAAAATTATGTAGTTAATAGTGATATCACAAACAGTTGTTTAAACATCTGTTTTATTGTTCTAAAAACACATTTCTCTTGAAAATGTCAGCTCTGAACAGCAGACTTTATCCACAGCTTAGCAGATTCATTTTTTTAATAGGCCTATTAAGGATCATCTCTGTGATAAACAGTTTTTAATTCAAGATTCAATTCAAACAAAGCCATAGCTCTGTGAATTACACATGAAGTTAGTGAAATAAAACAAATTTAGTTGCACAGCACAGTTATTCCACTGGCTTTCACTCACCCAGTAGCCCTGTATAGTTGCTCTGTGTTGAAAATACACTGAGAAGTTATTTCCTTTTATTAATTGATTCCTTTGAGTGGTTGATTTCTTGTGAAGGATGTCTTGTAGGGAATTAATCTAATGTCCATCAGAAATGAGATCCATACGTCCTGCTGAGACTCCTTGCGACTGAAACACCGTTTGGTGATAATGTGTATATATACTCCCAGTGGATTAGTTGAGATCCGTGTATGTGCACATGTTTTTTGGGTTGGCCCTAAGACAAAATCAGATACCATTGAAATAATTTTTAACTACATTCCTTGTGCCCTATTGTAATATGTAGAAGACAGCAGACAAACATCTAAAACACAAAGAGTGTCTGGTTGGTAGGCATATCTGCATACCAACAGGGAGTATTTCAAGACCTACCACTACATTACATTTCAACTTAAAATAGCCTGTTTTCCTTTCAAGGAGACAAATAAATCTTTCAAAACCTTTTTGATACTGTCTTCTTTTAGAGTTTAGAGTTCTTATCTTTGGATTTTGTCTATTCAGTTTCTTCCCCATGCTCAACAAAAGACTTTCTTTTGCAATGTTACGATGTAGCTACACCTTGATTTGGGCCAGTTGTGTCATTGAGGAGTAGGAACAAAGGTGATTTGGACACATTTGTTTTATCCAAAACAAAGCAGAATAAAATGAAGCACTAAAGGAGAGAAGGAAATGCTGGTATATATCCACAGGATCCTATCAGTGATTGCTGATGTCTTTAATGCCTAGTCAGTGGTTCATGCCCTTGTGGGACAGCATTGTAAAGAGGCTAGTTAACATTTATAATTTTCCTCATATTACCTCAATATCAGAAAATACATCCCAGCAGGGCAAACAGGACATCAATACCCCAAAGTGGAGACACTAGGAAGAAGTTGACTAGCCCCACTCAAAGTCAACTGATATGTACTGCAACATTCCATGAGACGACCAGAGACCAGAACTAGTGACCAATAAAGAAGTTTAAGGGGAAAAAGTGGTGTGACGTGCCGTCATAGGAACACCGAGCAGGTTTTCCTAAAAAAGTCTCTGTTTCAAGCTGAAATCAATACAAAGGACATTCTGTGTGAAATGGGCCAATTTTGAAGGATTTTCCCACTCGACCCCTTCAGAATTGGAGGGGTCGAGTGGTTCTCGGATATTATGTACCCACACATCTCAAAGGAAGGTGTGCAAAATTATACTTCAGTATCTCAAATATTTCTATGAAAATTATGCCTTAGAATGCACCCACCCCATCTTCCAAAAAGGTGAAATTCAATATTTATGAGCCCCCTGGGAATGGTGTTGGCTGTACAACACATTTTTTTAATTTTGTGCAGTAGTCCACCAGTCTGTAGTGGTAAAGTTAACTTAACTCTTTTACAGTCTCTCTCCAAAGTTAGAAAAAAATAAAATGGGCCCCTAAATTTGGGCCCTGAAATGGTAATGTAGGGTAGGTGCTACAAAGCTACAAATTTAATGTTTAAAGTTATTGCCCTTACACATATACAAAATTCAGAAGCGCAAAATTCTCCATTTCTGAAAAAAGCTAACTGACTAACTAACATAACACAGGAAGCAAATGCACTGCATCATGACATTTGAAGCATGAGCATTCCAAATGCCCAAGGACAGTTGCAGTTACAGAGCTCAGAGCACAGGATTGCAGGGGTGACTTTCTAGAAAGCATCCTGGCTAACTTCCATTCTAGTCTTAGTAGATGAACCATCAGATATGCTTGATGCAACAGATGTTAGTCACAATGCACTCACCCCAGTTCAAGAACTTATGTTCAGTGTCTAGGGGAAGATCTTCTCACTGGTGGCATGCTTGCCCATTTATCTCATGGCCTTATCAACACCTGCCAAAAAGCTATCCCCACAGGGCTGTCTCTAAAAGCAAAGGATTCTCCACAAATTAATCACAGACCCAGACAAAAAAATGCAGTGCAATTATTAATTTGATTAATACATTTTACAGTTCAGGGTAAATATAATATATTGCATAATACATTGTAGTCTATATATAACATTTTGACATAATGACATAAGTCATTACAGAATAAACAAGTGTAATTTATCCAAAAATAAATAACAAGACATAAAAATGACAATGACAATCAACAAAAAACATCTAACCTAATTTCCACGAAATACAAAGATACAGCAGGCAACACACCTTCAACACACCTTTAGTGCTCAGTTAAATAAATTAATCTGATTAAACTCAAAAGAAAATTTAAGTTAATCACACATTTAAAGTTCCAGATTTTTTTGGGATTCAGTATCTTGCTTAAGAACACTTCGATGGGGTCAGGCAGATTGGAGCTCAAACCTGTAACCCTCCGGTTGCCAAACACCACCTCTACCACCTGTGCCACCAGCGCACCAGTGCATAGTGTGACTTACTCATCTGCATGATTAATCTGCGTTAAAAAAGAATAAATATTATTTAATCATTCACATTAATCACATGTATTAACACATTAACTTTGACAGCATTATTATTCTTACATTGTTTTGTTCTAATATTAGGATAAAGGATGCCAGAATAATCTCTGAATATTTTTGAAAATGGTGACTCCAGTTTAAGGTGCACATATTATGATCATAGATTTGTCGTTTTTTAGGGTAAACAAAATCCAGAACATTCACACCAACTGATTCAAATGCTCAAAAAAAATGTAGTCCAAGGGTATGAAAGTTCAGTTGTTACTATCCCTGCTGTTTCCCACATTTCAAATTCAAAGGGCTGGGTGTGCCAGTTACTTCTTCATAATAACAGCAGATGAAGTGAGAACAAAGGTTACACAGTCCAAGCCTACCAGGTCCGAGCAGTAAGTATGGACAGGAGGGTGAGTCCAGGCACTCATGAGGTTAATCTTGCTGCTGAATTCAGCTGCTGACACAACTGTGTATGTGTGTGTGTGTGTGTGTGTAATGAGGAGAGATAAGATAAGTGTGGTGTTAATAAAGTTTCATCTTTAAAGCCAGGTAGACATACAATATAGGCCTAATTGCCCACAATGGACCATTGTATTTTATTATTATAATATTAATTATATAATTAATATAATCATTATTTTTTGATTGTTTGTTTATTGTTTGTTTGTTTGTTTAGTGTTCCTAATAATGAATAAGACTGCTATCCCAAATATCATTTTCAATTTTCTCAATAATTTCCTCTGAATAATGATTAATATAATCACATTCATATTTTGTATTATGCTTAATGCTTATTTTCAGTTTATTTTTTTCAATTTTTTGCAGTTCACTGCTGAACAAAAAACATTTGCAAAATACATTTTGAGCAAACTACTAAACTACATTACTATCTTTAACAATTCCAAACACAACTAATATTGACTTCTTCCTAGATATGGAATAGTTTAGCTCCATATAGTAAGTCATCCTTTAATGGAACTCATGTAAAAATATATGCCTACCTATGCCACTGATGGATGTTATAGTAAATGACAAATTTCCACTTTGTGCAGCTCTGGTCAGTGTAGCTATTATCTGTGTGTCACTGGGGAACGTGCCATTGGCAGTCATGGTAATGTCCGTCTTATGGATGATTGATCCATTGCTGGTAAAGAGAGAAAGCATCGTATTATTTATTTATTGATTGACTGATTAATTGATTGATTGCATGTAACATGTACCCACACACACACACACATAATGTTTTAATCACCTGAAGCCTGTTGGTCAGCTTGATGAAATCTGGCTTGAAGTCTTCAATGAAAAATGGCTCAAGCTAGATAAGTGATGCATAAAGAGAGAAGAGGGGAGAGAAAAGCAAATTCTTAAATGATTAAGTGAATCCCAGATAGCCAGACTGCAAATTCATAATGACCTGTATTCATCAAGCATAGCAATACCTCTGTTTTGATGAGTAAGCTTCTAGGAGAGAAGGCAACGGAACTAGTATTGGAAAGATCATCCGTAAATAATTCATCATTGCGGAAGAGGGGCATAGTTGTTGTACAGGGAGCACCTGGAGAAGTAGATGCACAGCTTTAAATAAGGAAGGGCAACTTTTTGTCTATACACAAATAAGTCCCATTTAAATGTTAACTCTTTTACAAGTCATTTTCTCTTAAGTTTAGGACAAACAGATAAGAATTCAAAATCAAGATCTTGTTTTTTTCTGTGAGATTATAGAAGTAAAGGTTTTCTCTGGATTCAGCCAACAAACTGAAATTGGTGCTGATAATAGCAGTACTAAAATATTATCTCACTTGTAACTACTATGGAGTTAGCAACCACAGTGAGGTTAAAGCCTGAAGGTGGGTTGGTCAACGCAGTATATAGGGTCGCCGTAACATCCATGCTCTCAGGGAGGGCTTCTGTTGAAGCCTGGTTGAACACTAGTTCAACATCTGTCTCAACATTGCCCATTCGATTTCGAACAGACAACCTGTAACAAGAGCAAAGCATTAGTCCATTTAGTGCATTGTTTTCACAGTGGAAGTCATGGATATGGGCCCTAGGTGCTTACCTGAAGGCTAACGCGATGGTCTTCAGAAACAGGACTCCATAGCAGTTCTTAATGACCGCATCTAACTGTTCACATAGACAAGAGAATATATTTCATTGCTTTAAAATGATCCCAAATCGCTTATAGTTGAATGGCTAAGGATAACCATTCATATTCCCAGACATAATTCAACCTGTTGTTGTTTGTGCTGCCCCATGAAGATATTATATTGTTTGTATTGTATTTATTTGTCACCACCCTGTCCTGTCTATCTTTGTCTCCTCCCGTTTCTGCCGTTCACAAGCTTAATTGGTTTCAGTCACGTTCTAACATTTCCTTGTTTCTCCGCTGATCACTGGTTAAGACTCCACCTGTTTCCCACTGATTGTTCTCCCCACCTGTGTCTTGCTTTCCCCTAATGTCCGTGGGCATTTATTCCCTCTGTTTCATCCACTCCTTGTCAGTGAATTAGCGAACCTGCACGTGTTTATTGCTGAAGGCAAGCATCAGAATCCTGACTCCTGTCTGCTCCTCTGTTTTCCTGTGTCTGTACCTGCATCTGTTTCCTGCCCGTTTTCTGTTTTCCCGTCTGGTTCCCGGTCTGTTTCTGTTTGTCTCTGTCTCCTGTAGGATCGCCTGCCTGTTGCCTGTGACCTACGCCTCTGCTCCTCTGCCCCTGGTTTCCGACCCATTGCCTGCCCACGACCTACGCTCTGCTCGCCTGTCCTGGATTCCGACCCGTGCTCTGTCTTCGACTAATGCTCTGCACTCCAGCCCCGGCTACTGACCCGCCTGCCTGCGACTCTCGCCTGCTCTCCTGCCCCAGTTTCTGACTCGCTGCCCGTCTCCAACCAACGCTCTACTCCTCTGCCCTGGTAACCCGACTCGATGCTTGTTCAACCACTAGTGCTCCTGCCTGCCCTTCCCTGCTCTACGTGCCTCCTACACCTCCGCGCCGAGGGTGCTCTCACAGAGCACATTCACACTCCCTTTTCCCCCTAATCCTTAAATAAAGATTATTGCAAATTGCTGCAACCGTGGTCCACTCTGTCTGTTTCGTGACATTATTCTAGCTTACCTATTGATCTTTTATTACCTGCACATTTATCTCTGTAAGTGGTACTCTCCCCATATATTCTAAAGCCACCTCATACTGTTCACCAAAGTTCATAAATGTGTCAACAACAGTCAATGCTTTCAGAGTACTTACTGCGCTAGCAACCTTTGAAGCTTGCTGCTTGAACTCAGGGCTCTGTGTGTTGTGGAGGTTGTTGTAGGGGCTGGGATAGTTGTGATGGTTGGTGTAGGGGCTGGGGTAGTTGTGGTGGTTGTAGTAGGGGCTGGGGCAGTTGTGGTGGTTGTCGTTGGGGCTGGGGTAGTTGTGGTGGTTGTTGTAGGGGCTGGGGTAGTTGTGGTGGTTGTTGTAGGGGCTGGGGTAGTTGTGGTGGTTGTTGTAGGGGCTGTGGTAGTTGTGGTGGTTGTTGTAGGGTCTGAGGTAGTTGTGGTGGTTATTGTAGGGGCTGGGGTAGTTGTGGTGGTTGTAGTAGGGGTTGGGGTAGTTGTGATGGTTGTTGTGGGGGCTGGGGTAGTTGTGGAGGTTGTAGTAGGGGCTAGGGTAGTTGTGGTGGTTGTCGTTAGGGCTGGGGCAGTTGTGGTGGTTGTCGTTGGGGCTGGGGTAGTTGTGGTGGTTGTTGTAGGGGCTGGGGTAGTTCTGGTGGTTGTAGTAGGGGCTGGGGTAGTTGTGATGGTTGTTGTAGGGGCTGAGGTAGGTGTGGTGGTTGTTATAGGGGCTGGGGTAGTTGTGGTGTTTGTTGTAGGGGCTGTGGTAGTTGTGGTGGTTGTTGTAGGGGCTGGGGTAGTTGTGGTGGTTGTAGTAGGGGCTAAGGTAGTTGTGGTGGTTGTTGTTGGGGCTGGGGTAGTTGTGATGGTTGTTGTAGGGGCTGGGGTAGTTGTGGTGCTTGTAGTAGGGGCTAGGGTAGTTGTGGTGGTTGCTGTAGGGGCTAAGGTAGTTGTGGTGGTTGTTGTAGGGGCTGGGGTAGTTGTGGTGGTTGTTGCAGGGGCTGGGGTAGTTGAGGTGGTTGCTGTAGGGGCTAAGGTAGTTGTGGTGGTTGTTGTTGGGGCTGGGTTAGTTGTGGTGGTTGTTGTTGGGGCTGAGGTAGTTGTGGTGGTTGTTGCAGGGGCTGAGGTAGTTGTGGTGGTTGTTGTTGGGGCTGGGGTAGTTGTGGTGGTTGTTGCAGGGGCTAAGGTAGTTGTGGTGGTTGTTGTAGGGGCTGGGGTAGTTGTGGTGGTTGTTGCAGGGGCTGGGGTAGTTGAGGTGGTTGCTGTAGGGGCTAAGGTAGTTGTGGTGGTTGTTGTTGGGGCTGGGGTAGTTGTGGTGGTTGTTGCAGGGGCTGGGTTAGTTGTGATGGTTGTTGCAGGGGCTGAGGTAGTTGTGGTGGTTGTTGTTGGGGCTGGGGTAGTTGTGGTGGTTGTTGCAGGGGCTAAGGTAGTTGTGGTGGTTGTTGTTGGGGCTGGGGTAGTTGTGGTGGTTGTTGCAGGGGCTGAGGTAGTTGCGGTGGTTGTAGTAGGGGCTGGGGTTGTTGTGGTTGTGCCTGTAGTGCTGGTTGGAGTTGTAGTAGAAGCTGAGGGAGCAAATGGTTTTAAAAGGTCACTATCAAATATACATATACACATCATTTATAATTTCCATACACTTATGCAACTGCACATATACAGTACATTTTTTTCTTTTTTGAATGTAACAAATCCTACAGATAGTTTAAAAGACATACAATGTATATGGAGAGAGAATGAATGAGAGACAGAGATAGATAGAAAGATTATAGAGAGGCTGCTTACTTTCAAATATTCCTGAACCCTCTTCCACCACCGTTTCCCGCCTGATCCTGGGCAGTCTGAGTGTTATCCCTCTTTACATATACCCCATTTTTAGGGCCAGAATTGACCTTTTGAATAACCATCATGTATTCAGAATCTTTATCAAAAATGCAATCTTTGACAAAGTTATTGGCCTTGGTGGCACTGCTGGTACTGCTGACAGTTTCTTTCAGGAAATCAGTCCTCTCATCAAATATACCATCAACATAATCATTGCCTATGGTGCCAAGCCTGGTACCAGAGTCATTGTCTTGATGAAGAGGTAGGACGTTGTTGATTTCAATGGCAACAGACTGAATTGTAAGACCTTTGGAGAGAATGAACAACAGCCAAGTAAGAATCAGTGGATAAGTATTGGACTAACATTATGCCATATGGCTTGACATGCAAACAAATAAATATAACAAATATAAATTTGTCTCACTGAATTTGCCACATGTTGTCCCTGAGGGAAAACATAATCGTAGAAATAAGTGATATCCTTAGTTATATCCAGACAAACATGGAGCTAATTTGTCAGATGTTGTCATTACATACATACCTCTTTATGGTTCAACATGTGTATTTTGCATTAAAACTGATTAAACAGCCATTAAAACGGCACCAAAAATGACACCATTACATTATAGTGGTAAAGACTTTGGGTAAGAAACTAATACTTCAGTTTAACTTAAAATCAGGGGCTATGAAGCTAGATATTGGCAGTCAATTACTTGTTGCCAGGCTACACATTTGTGTGAAACCTAAAAACTGCAGATGTATCACATATTCCATTGTCCACACTCTCTTGAACCTACAATATGACACAGCAAGATTTGGTCAAAACCCTGAATTAAAGGACACCTTAGATTATCTCCTATAAGCTATGTACAGATTATTGAACAATTATATGACAATAGGAAAGGAAGCATAGCTATGAATTAAATACCAAACACACAAGCGACATTGCGTACAGTTTTCTAACTTCTAAGTTCATATACTTTTTGTCATATGTTGGAAAATGTCCAACGTTGGGTACAAGGATCCCATTTTTGTGAAGGCCAAGTCATCCTACATAATGCCTTTGCCACTTAAATAAAAACATTTCCCAACAAATTATGCCACCACATAATAATCATAAGACCTGAGGTCCTCACTCACCCTATGTTCCTCTTGTAGATTTAGTAAATGCTGAAGATGCCCTCAAAGGAAGCAATTTCATGTGATCGGATTACATTTTCTTGTAAAAGATGTGTTGAGATTTTCACAATGAATCAGCTCCAAGCTAAGATCCTTCAGAAATGAGAATTGTGAAAAAGTCCAAGACATCCTTCTAATGTCCCTCTAAACTGACACTGAGCAGACTAGGTTCTATAAATATCATCCTTGAGGGTTTCACATGAATATTCTGTGTGGTCACTGATAACAGATAACATTTACAGACATACAAAAGACTGCATACTTTTGTCATTGGTACATTAAGGGACCATCATACATAGCTTTCTAGAGTATTACACAATACAAAGAAAGGAGGAGACAAAGCAGGTCTTAATCTGGCACAGTGTGAAGTTTTTTGTGGCGCCATGTCATATTAACATACCATGTCAGACAAATGGCAATGGCAGACAAAAGTGTTTGTCATACCTGCATACAAATCATGGTAACAATAATATAGGTAGGCCTATAAATAGACGCTGCTTTGTAGAGCTGAATACTGACCAGCCGAGATGTACAGAGAGAAACAGACAGACGCCATGACGAAGTATAGTAAGATAGATAAGACAGATAATCCTTTACTCATCTCATAGTGGAAATATAAAAAAGCGAAACAATCTTGATGTCAGACTCAGACAGGCAGAGACAACAGTTTCAAAACAAACGAGGATTTAATGATTTAACAGAAATCAGAGATAACAGAATCAGGTTAGAATTACCAACGAAAGATAAGACAACAACGCTCAGAAGTTTCACTAACGAGAGGTAACAAAAGTCACGTCTGCTACTGTAGCAGAGAATACACAAATAAATTCAATGGAGAAGAGATACAAACTCGGGACTGGCAGGAAGAAATACACGGGAGTTCACGGGAACGTAGGAAGCACAACACACAGGCTAAGAGTCCAGGATTACAATGACGGAACATTGACGAGACCAGACAAAGAGTGATGCCGAGGGGAGGCTTAAGTAAGGTGGAGACCAGGTGATACCAATTAGAACTCAGGTGAAGGGGATCGTGTGCGAGGAGGTGAGTGCAAACGAGGAGACGAGCTTTGAGTCTGTGGTGCTGAGTGAGGGGGCGTGGCCGTGACCAGGTCCGATGCAGACCTGACACTTGAAGTTTAAATGCTATTAGTTATGATATGACAGTAGTCTATGTAGTAGTCATGTTATGTTATAATTAAATATGTATCCTATGGCCTATCAGATCCAAACCGCATTGTCAATTCTTATGTATGAAACTATAGGCTTTTTATTTAAGTTTCTAATCCGACTCACAAGCTTTTATTTTTCATGCTTAACTTGAATTAGTTAGGCTACTGCAAAGTTGTCTTTATGCATCTAGTTTCAGCTAGTTCCTGAGCACTTGTCGTTCTCACTTCACACAATTGGGCAGTATAAAGTATTAGTATAAATTATCAGGAGGCTAGACATACATCAACACTTCGGGGGATATAGTTACAGTCACAGGATAGCCTACAGTTGCAAAGGTTACAAAGGTTTCAGGAATGATGTTATGATGAAGAAGTTACGTTTTTTTTAGCATACCCGTTTGTTATATGAGATATTATTGTTGTTGTTGGTAATTTAGCTGGATGTATTCCATTAATTTACCCTTTAGCTGCATCATTTGTATGTGCCCCCCTTATTAATAACTCCATAACTATACAGGAGTATAAATCCGTCCATCAAGCTGCAGCCATCTTCAAAAATATGACCAGTACTCTCCAAAAACAACAAATAAATTTTATATCCTGTTGTTGTTGCTGTTGTGCTCTCCTGTTTAAATTTGTGATCCACTTCACATTGACAGCGCAGGAAAATTTATTTGTTTGAGTGTTTGACTGAGTGATTTCAGCTGTCATAATGGATTTGTTTTCCCAAAAGTGATGGTAATTCATTAATAAATGCTGAAATGTTTAACATGTAACAGGAAGGTTTCATGTTTTAATAAATATTTATATAAAATATATGAATTATGCTGGCATGACAGTACTTGCAGTACATGATTAAAAAAGCTAAAAAGGCAATGAGATAAGAGGCTAAACAGTGTGAATAGACTGTATGAACAATTTTCAAAAATTATATAAACATATACATTTCATTCTTACATGAGCTATCAAACTTATCCTTTGGCTAAAGGCTTCAATAGATAAAACTGGGATTTGTCAAAGAGGTTAGAGGTTAATTATTCATGAAATATGTGTGACAAAGAAATTAGTCCTAGACAAAAATAACAATAAATAAAGCCTTACAAATAAATATTTTTTCTATGCCATTTGTCATACAAGTTTAACAGGGTAACACAAATTATTTGTAGCAAACATATAAAAACAAAAACACCTGAATAATATGATACTTGGACAGTTGTAAGCAAATAATTAAATAATAATTTAAAAGTTAATGGACTAAGTCAAATAGAAACAGCCATAAAAATGATGTTATTTTCTTCAAATGAACCACAGTTCAATCCACAAAAAATGTTCAATTTTTATTCAATGGGGAAAAATTAGGCAGTCAATGTGACCCTTAGACTATGAGATGGAATATGAAGTTTAATTATTCTAGTCGTATGTAGACTACCAATCTTAAATGGGCAGTATAAAAATGTTTAGGAGTGATAGGAGAGAAAGAGGCCAGAGATCTTCTAGACTAAAAAGACCAAGCAGAAAATATTGACAGGAGGGTGAACCCACATGCACTCAGGAGGTTAATCTTGCTGCTTTCTTCACTAGCTGTGTGTGTGTGTGTGTGTGTCAGAGAGAGAGAGAGAGAGACGATGAGGAGAAATGAAGAGAAAAAGAGTTACTATTGAGTTACTATTGAAATTTCATCTAAAATTAGCAAGGAAAGGTAACAAAAATATGTTTGGCAACAAATTTAATACTTTGTTTTTTCCTGGAGATACCTCTGAAAAAAGGGAGGTCTTTAGCCTAGAAATCTTGACGTACCCTAACAGTAGCAAGTATTTTTTCCCAGTAGGTTTTTCTAGCCATGCATCATAGGGCCTCAGTAGATTTTCTACAAAGGCTCAGTAAGACTAGACTAAAATGGGGTAAAAAATATAGAGGGCACCAAAAACTACTTTTGTGTTAGACAAATCGGCAGTGTCCCTAAGGCCTACAACTGTCCCTAAGGCCTACAACTGGCAGATTGTCTTAAACAAATTCAAAATTAGCCTTGAGTGGTGCAAAAGAATGATTGGGTTTACATGCACTTCAATATCCCTTGACCCATGTTACATTCAAGATACGGTTTTAAGCCAGGACACTTAATATCTGATCATATTCAGGCTACGGAAGTGTATACTGCACTGCGCAACTGAATGAGTTTTGCCCAGTGCCTGCACAGAGTTTGAGGTGAGGGTGTGTTTTCAGTGGTAGACTATGATCAAACTAAGTAAAGTGTTTTTCTACATGCCAACACTGGTTACTATTGCAAAGAAAGGTTGAAAACCAGTTACTGTACAGAGGAAAAGGGAGAATCACCGTAATGTTTGAGTGTCTCCCAGTCAGGGTCAAGACACCCCTTTCACAAACCCCTTTGTCTGTTAACCTATTTTTTCTATTAACCCCTTTTTTGTGTACTCCCTAGAATTGATTCAAGTACCCCCACTCATACCCCCGTTTGACAACCACTGCTTTAGGGGCTGTGTCTCTTTATGCGGACCTCATGTTAACCAACCATATTAACCAATGCTTACTGATGCCATTGATGGAGTTCATAGTAAATGACAAATTTCCACTCAAGGCAGCTCTGGTCAAGGTGGCAATTATCTGTGTATCATTGGGGAGTGTGCCATTGGCAGTCACGGTAATGTCTGTCATATGGATGATTGATCCATTTGTTGCAAAGGAAAAAAAGCAATATTTTTTTCAAAATGTATGGTAAATATTTTTTTTCAATGTAAAGTAATTAGCTGACATAGCTGTATATATTGTGCTTTCAATCAAATTAATCAAAGTAGAAAATGTAAGTTAATCACGATTAATCACAATTAATCACACACACCCACACCCAGAAAAAGCACTTAACCAAGACTAGAAAAGGCAAGGAATCAGCTGTAATGTATACATAATTTGAAGGTAATACTGCCTCCTATCTGTGCATAATGATATCAGTACATTTTGGTGGGCCACAAAAACGTTTATCAATATTCAAATGTATATATATATATATATATATATATATATATATATATAGCCTTGTACATGTGAAGAAATTGACAATAAAGTTATACCATACCATTATACCATACCATATGAGTACCATACCATATTGACTGGTATGAGACGCAGAAGTAGAGCCCTATTAATATTAGTATTTTTATGTAATTCAAAACAAATTTTCTTGCAAACTGATCACAGCAACTAGTGAATAACATCGTTGGAAAGCTCAGATTGTACACATGACGAAAACAAGTAATCTAACAGAGAAGAATGGTGAATTTGGGGGACAGGGTGCCCCACCTGTCATGTGTCCATACCCAACAGTTTGAGAAAAGATAGTTACTGGGTGTGTAACTCCAGTTATACGAGTATTGTTTTTCAATTCACAGAACCTGGAAAAGGACCAGTGGGGTATTAAGTAGGTGAATAACCACCACTTGGTGGTTATTCCTTCCCAGGTGTTCCTTCCCATGTGTTTTTACAGATCCCTTGGAGAATGGAGTTAGTGTTTCGCGTTTACAAACTGCTTAGTATTGTTAACTGCACCTCAGAATGTGAGAGTACCTAGAATTTAGAATCAATATTGCTTGTTGCTTAAACTCTTTTCTCTGAAGGTTGGCAGGGGCTGGCTGAAATGTTATAACAATGACAATCTGAAGCACAATAACAGGAGCTTGAGACTGTAGTGGTTGTAGTAGGGTTTGGGGTTGTTGCTGTAGATGTTGTGATGGGGTTTTGGACAGTTTCAGAAGTGGTTATAGTTGGCTTTGGGGTAGTTGTAGTTGGGATTACCATAGTTGCAACATTGGTTGTAGTGGGGTTTGTGATAGTTGTAGTCTGACTTTGGATCTTTGCAGTAGTATCTGTAGTGGGGTTTAACACAGTTGCAGAAATGGTTGTAGTCTGTCTTGGGGTTGTTGCAGAAGTAGTTGTCATGGGGTTTGGGATAGTTGTAGGCTGGCTTGGGGTTGCTGCGGTAGTAGCTGTAGTGGGGTTTGAGGTAGTTGCAGAAGTAGTTCCAGTTGTGCTTTCATTTGTTGATTCATGTGTGGTGGTCTGTGTTGGTACACAGTTACTACTTTGTGTCATTCCTGTGGTGGAATGTGTTGGCTCAAATGTAACAGGCTGTGTGGTACCAGTTATGGCAGTCTGTGTAGCTTCAGGTGTAGTTATTTGGGTTGCGCCATGTGTGGAAGATTTGTGCTTGTTTGAGTTGCCCCATTTGTTGTATGTTGTGTTAATGTAATTACAAATGGGGGACTTTGTGCAGGACTTTGTGTCATCCCATTAGTGGTGGGTTGTGTTGCTGAAATTGTAGAACTTTGTGTCACTCTGGTTGTCTCTCCAGCTGTGGAAGTTTGTGTTTCTCCACTTGTGGCAGTTTGTACTACAACAGTCTTCAACATTTGTGTCATTCCACTGGTGGCAGAAGGAATTGTTTCAGTTGTGATTGTTTCTCCATTTGTGGTATGTTGTGGTGCTGTACTTGAAGTAATTTGTGTCACTCCCGTTGTAGGAGTTTGTGGAGGACTGTGTTGCTCCATCGTTCGCAGTGTTGCTTGGATTGTGGTAGTTTGTCTCACTCCTGTTGTATTAGATGGTGTCATTACAGAGATGGACCCAGGAACCACAGTCAGGTTAAAGCCTGAATTTGAGTTGTTTACAGCAGTTTTCAAGGTGTCAACAACATCAGAGCTTTATCAACAATAAAATCTTCACAGAAAACACACTAACATATCTCTGCACACTGTATCATGACTATTTACCATCAAATGTCCATGAACCCTCCTCTGCTGTTGTACCAAGGAGTGATGTAGTTGTAACTGTTGTGATATGGTGGTTTCAGTATGTCTTTATGAATAATAAAATCTTCACAGAAAACACACAAACACATTTCTGCACACTCTATCATTACTATATACACAGTCAAATGTCCCTGAACCCTCCTCTGCTGTTATGCCAGTGTGTGATGTAGTTGTAACTGTTAAGAGGCCAAGGAAGCAAATGGCGGTTTCAGTATGTCTTTATCAATAATACAATCTTCACAGAAAACACACAAACACATTGTAACACAAACACAAACACAAACACACTGTGGCATGACTATATACCGTCAAATGTTCCTGAACCCTCCTCTGCTGTTGTGCCAGTGTGTGATGTAGTTGTAGGCCAAAGAAGCAAATGGTGGTTTCACAACAACATCTTCACAGAAAACACACAAATACAGCATTACATGCTATGTGCAGTATAATCATTACTGACCGTCAAATGTTCCTGAACTTTCTCCTCTGATGCTGTGCCAGGAATGGAGTGGTTGTAACTGTTGTGGAGGCCAAGAAAGTAAATGGTGGTTTAGTAAATCTTTGACAACAAAGTAACATATTTACACAAAACAAACGCAAAGCCTTATTCGCTCTCTATATAATTACTGTTCCCCTAAACTCCTAAACTCTTCTCCACTCCTGTTTCTGTGATTGTGACAGTGGAACTTATTGCATGACAACTGCTTACCTTCTGGCATTCCTGAACCCTCCTCCATTTCAGTTTCCCTCCGGGCTCGTTTTGCTGCGTTGTTATCAAAACCACTGTCCTCAGTGACAAAATTAGTACCATAGGCACTGTCTTTCAGATTCAATGGCCTCTCCTCCAATATACCATCTTCAGAATAATCATTGTCCTTTATGCCAAAACCAGTGTCAAAGTCTTCGCCTTTCTGAGGGATGAGAAAGCTCAGTTGGTCATTGTTGAATGCAATGCCATAACACTGACTAGTAACTCCTGTCGAGAGAATGAATAGCAAAGTTGAAGTGAAAGTTTGTTTACTGTATTTATTTATGTCCTTGTTTATTCATTCATTCATTTAGAGTAGAGATGGAGTGTCTATTGGTGTAGGTTAGCTGTGGAAGAGACATAGACCCAGAATGAGTATTTTGGATTGAGTGTGGTAGGAACACAGTGGACAACGCTTTTAGGGTGTGGGCATTGTGCAGTATGTATTTGCCACTCATTGACAAGTCAGACAGGCATTTTCGTCTGCATTTCCTCCACTGTTGATTGATTTAATCTATGAAAGGATGGGTATGAGTTGCTTTTCTGAATTACTAAGGAAAAGTCCAGCAATGAATTAACTGATGTTCCTGATGGTCGAGTAGAAAGAATATTCATTTTTAGTTTTTGGATTTCAAGGAATTCATATCCCACCTGATGGGATATGAATCCCATGGTGTCCTTTCAATATTAGCTGACTAGCTCGCTCTTTTTTGAGTAGTTTGGATGAGCTGGAGGTCTCCTTTAATCCTCTATGGGCTTATTTATAAATGATGCTGATCAACACTTTAAAACACAACTCTAATTCCAAACTAATGATTTTGGCCAAATAGGTATCCCACGACATCAACTTTAACCAATGAAATCAAAAGATTATGTGATTTATCAACAACATGTGTTGCTGTAAGGAGGAGACTGACTTTAAGTGCACATAATTCTTGTGGATGATGCACTCAATGTTAAAGCTATTTCAAACAATAAAACACAGAAGAACTCACAAAAAATGTACTAAGTAATTGTCATCTCTTTTCAATATTTCTGTAAGTCTTTTGTCTTTTAATAATGCTCTAGTCTAAAATGCTTTTGAATAACTGACAACCCCCATTCTTCAGCTCTTCAACGCTATCCACTTGAAGCTGTTTAGTGCCACAAATGAAACTATTCGGTACTTGGATTAGCTGGTTTACAAATACTATACAGGTATACTGGAATCTTCTTTCAAATTACCATTAATATTTTCTTTTCTTTTTCTGCCCTGTATTTTCCTTTCTTGCTAAGATGAGTTTCTATTTGCTGCTCAGAAAGGCAGCAGCAGTCTTTTGCAATCTCAGACTGAAGTCAATAACGTTGTTGCATCATTAAGCTAATTTATATCACAACGCAAAGAAATCAACCTGATACCTGGCAAGTGTTGCTCACAAACCAGTTGTTCTATAATAGGTAAATAATCAGATTCTGTCTGTAGCCTAAAAGAATGTGACACAATGTAGCAAAATAGTACTGCACTGAGCTGTAGAATCTCTTGTAGCAATATTGTTACAATTGAGTGATGCTGACAACTTGCATACTGTTACTGTAAAGAGTTTTTGTCCAGATCAAATCTATAATCCTCATCTCATTGTCAGTGTGAGCAGTGTCCCTTTGATTAAGGGATAGTCATTACTTATTACATTATTGACTGAAGTATATTACATTTTTTCTTTTCTTTTCATTCATCCAGACATCAATGTTATAGCTATCCAATAATGTAATAACTTAGTTCTTATATTATTCAATTCAGTTTTATTTATACAGCGCCTTTTACAATAGTATTGTCTCGTGGCGCTTCACAGAAGGAGCACCCAAGAGCAACAGGGGCAAGGAAAAACTCCCTTATGTTCAGTTAATCTAGGAAGAAACCTTGGGCAGATCCACGACTCAAGGGCATAACCCAATTGCCAGGGGTCATGGAGAAAAATTACAATCAGTAGTAACCATGACAGACTATAAGTTGCCTATGGTTTTTAGCTAAGGTTCATAATAGTTCATAATAGAGTATTATCCCACTTTTACAATACATGGTAGTCAGTCTATAGGTGGTTATCAGGAATTATGGCTGGACAATGTAGCAGCGGCCAGGCATAGTGACAAACTCAAAGGAATGAGATGGGTCATGGGGGTAACAGTAAGGGTCCATTTGACAGCGCCATTGTGAGGGGGGGTCAATCACAAAGCCTCAGGAAGGGGAGTCGGGCCCAGCATCGGCGTCCAGGAAGGTCCTCTGTGATGGGGAGTCGGTCGTGACATGTGCCTCCCGTAATTGTTGTAGTCCACTCAGGAGGGGAGGGTGAGAGGAGTCCGCCGGAATGAGGCAGGGATGACACTCAGCAAAGATAATTGTGGACAGAGGAAAATAGTGAATTAGGCCAGGCTCGCACATCAGAGGCAAAAAGCAGATAGCAGTAATTTGGGCATACCTATATGCGCATAAATATATATATATACACATACACACACACACATATATAAATAGAGAGAGAGCTGAAAGAGAGAGAGAGAGTTGTACGGCATGACACATGAAGGTTGTGTGGTGGCACTAGGCTATAGCAGCATAACTAAGGTATGATGCATGGTAACCCAGCACCACTGCAGGGATGGTCAGTGGCTGCCATGCCTCGCAAGTGGGGGCAACAGCAGAGGCAGTCCCTTCCAAAAGACCCATGAGAAGTGATGATTTGCCATGCACCATCCCTAACTATGGGAAACAGTAAAGAGGAAGGCTTTAAGTCTAGACTTAAAGGTATTGAGAGTGTCCGCTTGTCGAATGTGGGGGGGGAGACTATTCCACAGGAGGGGTGCACGGTAACAGAAGGCTCTTCCTCCTATCGTAGATTTTGATATTCTTGGGATTACAAGGAGACCAGCATTTTGAGATCTTAGGGTTCTAGGAGGGTGGTAAGGGACAAGTAAGTCTTTAATATATGTTGGTGCATCGCCCTTGAGGGCTTTGTAGGTTAGGAGGAGTATTTTAAAATCAATTCGACTTTTAATATGGAGCCAATGTAGGGAAGCAAGAATAGGAGAGATATGTTCATATTTTTTAGTCCTGGTCGGTGTTCGGGCCGCAGCATTTTGTATTAGTTGTAGGTTTTTGATGCAAGTATTGCTACACCCAGAGAACAGAGCATTGCAATAATCAAGCCTGGAAGTAATAAATGTGTGTATTAATTTTTCAGCATCCTCAAAGGATAGGAACTTCCTAACCTTAGCAATATTTCGTAGGTGGAAAAAAGATGTGTTTTACATGACTATTTAGAGAGAGGTCCTAGTCAATAATTACCCCAAGGTCTTTAACTTTTGCTTTACATGACAGTGACTTGATATTATAATAACAAGTTCTTAAAAGGTTTAATTCACATCTTTAGTCCATGTTCATATCCATATATCCATGTATTGCATGCCAAACACATACAGTATGTAAAAATATAGACAAGGAGTAGCTAAAAAACAGGTGAAATGTTTAAAATGTCCCATTTTCAGTTCAAACAACAATTTATTATTTACTACATGTAGAGTTGCCAAAAATGGTGGTGCATGTGATTGTTGAAACTAAAGAATTTTACATGATGCAATTTCCTTTTCCCAGAATAGATTCACGTGTCTGCTTTTCTGAGAATATACTTACATTTATATATATATATATAATTGTACAAGAACATATAAAAGGTCAGGCTTTCACTTACTCAGTTGACCTGTGCAGTTGGTGGACGTGCTGTAGATCGTCTCAGAAGGTACTGTTTCTTGTAAGTAAAAGATTCCTTTAAATAAAGAATTTCTTGTGAAGGATGTCTTCTTGCAGATACAGAAATGAGACTAGTGGAGATGTCCAATACATCCTCCTGATATCTCTCTGAAATAATCCTGTGTTTGTAAATGACATTTCCAAAGCATATACAATAGGGTGAGACGAGGGAGGCGTTCCAAGTTGTGATTTTTGTGTATCGTGATTTTAGTCACATAGATGAATGCTCAAACATTTTTTGTCACTGAGAGAGTGTAGTAATTCATTGTTTTCTAATAAAGGTTTATACCCACAGGGTGTCACCTGCAGACATTCTTGAGAGTGAGAGACCTATAAATAATAAAATTAGATAGTAGATAGTAATCAGTAATATAGTAATCATTGCAGTGAGGGTATTGTCTTTTTATGAGGTGTGCTGTGGATCTCCTGCGAGATCAGCTGGTAAATCTGGTTAAGATGGTTAATTGAACTGGGATGACTACACTATCCATTATAATCAGCAACAACACCACCGTGTCACATTTATACAATGCCTTTCATGACACCCAAAGCACTGTAAAGTGGAAGAGGGACCTCAGGTCCAGGCCACTCATCTAACACATTAAAAATACTTTTAAAACTTCCATCAACTTTTTCAGACTACTACTGCTTGATAATTGATGCTTTTTTTAGATGCTGAAACTTAGATGCTTTTTTTCTCATCTTATTCATTAGTCCACAAAATGAAAGCATAGAGAATGTTGGATTTGGACACAAGCCCGTAGACAGGGTATTTTCTGAAGGAAGCAAATTTACATATGTCATTGTCTCATTTCTTTGGGGAATATTGTCATCCCTACAACTTGTCACTCTCTTTTAAGTAATCAGGGCCAGGTGAAGGAGGATGGTTAAGAAAGGTTAAAGACAGTGATGTTTGTTTGGTGTAGACCAGGGTAAGTAATTTAGGCCACGGGCCAGTTTTTTTTCTTGCCACTAGGTGACGGGCCAGAGGCCGGCCTACGGCTTAGTTAAACACCCTGCGGTAAGAACCCCCAAAGCGTTTCTTTTCAGGAGCATCTGTGACCACCACCTCTGCTGCAGCAGCTGCCTCGCCATCATCTTAATTAATTGTATTTTAGTTTGCATAAATGTGCTACCTTGAGTTATGCCAAAACGAAATATACTGTTTTGTTAAATAATTATAATTATTGGTTTCTTTGTTCTGAAGCAAATAGTTTAATGACGGACTGGAGGTTGAGTTAAAGTCACAGCTAGTAAGAGGGTCATGCAATGCAATCATGCATTTTCCTTTTAAGTTTTCGTAAAATAAAGACAGCGCAGATTCAAAATTGCAAATCCTGTCTCTGGTATTTGCTTAACATCAGGTGTCTTGCAGTAGTGTGGCGTGGAGAAATTCTGCAAGAAGTAAGATAAGATAGGCCTAACTGTTTTGTATTCTCCCACAGACCACTATGACATTAATCATACAAAATAACAAGGTTATGGCACCTTATTTTGTAGGAAAATTAATGATGTTTATGGTGGGCATAAGTTCTGTTTTGAGTCGTCACACCGTGTTCCAGTACATAACATATCTTTATGTGTATGTGCAGTATTTGATACTCAGAAATAACTTCTGCAGAATCTTACTTGATAACATACTTATAACAATTCTCAGGGCATATACAGGTAGTTGGGCAGCGTTTAATATAATGTAGCAAGACAACATTGTATCTGATTTATTGTCGCCGTTGGGCATAAACTCACAGACGTAGGTCTGTTCACTCTTGCACGTCTTCAGCCTTTGGAGTAGGCTTATAGCGCTACTCGTAATTCTCCTTTTTAAAACTCCTAAAACCCCCTTTCCCCCTCTCTCGCATTGATCTGCCATCTGACTTAATTTTAAGTTGTTGATGAGACGGGAGTTCGGTCAAACTGTTTTTCCACTTGGACATGGCAGGAGTGTGTCTACTGTGTTTCACCTTGTGTGTTGTAGTAAAACTGTGGTGACTACCTTCTCTAAAGTAAGAAAGGGATAAAAGAATTGATTTAAAAAAAGGACAGACAAGCAGAATTGAGAAAGACATTGCTCAGAAAATCTTCAATTCTCATTACTAATCAGTCCCAGTAGGGATCATGTTACACATTACAGACAATATTGCAACAATTCGCTGGCCTCTCTTATGTTAAGTGGACACTTGACAAGAGGCACATAATGCAGTTATGGTAATTATTATCATTTAAATATCTTCATGGCATGAATCATGGCATGCACATCTGTACATCTGTATATACTTCATACATCTGTACATAACTATCTCTAGCACATCTGTATATTGCATATCTGTATATTGCACATCTGTATATTGCCCTTTATATTGAATCTATATAGCACATCTGTATATTACCCTCACCTGCTCTTCTACCTAATTATTATTCTGCCTATTTATTATTACTACTCTTATCTGAATATAATTTGCTCTTTAACTGTACATATTGCATATACTGTATATACTGGACTTGCTGCTCTTTGCACTTCTGATTAGATGCCAAACTGCATTTTGTTACCTGTATTTATACGTGAGTAATGACAATAAAGTTGAATCTAATCTAATCTAATGACAAGAAATACTTAGAAATACTTACTTACTTGTGATGGGTAAGGAAAATATATTAATTTATGGGAAGTATTTTCTGATGGCCATACTCGTGAGAGAAAAAATTAAATATAAATAATTTTACCAGTATACAGTAAAACAAGTGTAAAATAGTTATGCAATACTATTATTACTAATATTGTTGACAGGAAAGGGTTGACAATGCACAGCTGTTTGTCAACATTTCTTAAGAATTCACAAGTCATGTATATTAAGGTTTAGACCAAAAGCCAGGGCCTGCTTAGTAACTTATTGACAACATTTCCTTTCAAGTGTTCAGTCCCTTAGTAACAACCAGTGATTTATCAGAACCTGGACACACACAATGTGTTTTCAATTGCCACAGTACTTTATTCCCAGGATACCCCCCCCCCCACCACCACCAACAACAACAACAAAAGAAGTTTGATAAAATAAAAAAGACTATCATCATCACACGCTTATTACCTCTATACAGTGTAAACAGTTCTACGTAGAAGAACACTACATATAACAAAGGCAAAATAATGGGTTAGATTCAGATTGCAAAAGTGTGGTTCTACTGCTTCCCTCACACATGATAAACCATTTTTTTCAATCAGTGAGTTTTAGTTGATATTAGAGTTCATAACAATATACTTACAAACATATCAGAAAGCACTTCTATTATTTTAATGACAATCACTGAACAACACACTGAAAAATGTCAGCGGTTCTGGTTTGACGTATACTATACATGTGTTCATTGACAATTCACACTGATGCAGTTATAGGCCTTGTTGCTCTTTTGTCATTCTTCACAATAAATAAATATATGTGGACAGTGTAGGAAGATTCAGAGGGAAATATCACTATATCATAAATCAGTAGTCACACATAAAGGAATTTAGATAGGAAAGCTGGAAATTGAAGGATCTTGTAGGCTACCAGGGCTGAGCAACTAGAAGCGACAGGAAAGTGAATCCACAGGCACTCATAAGGTTAATCTTGCTGCTGACTTCAGCTGCTGACAGGGCTATGTGTGAGGAGAAAAGAGAAAGGTTGAAAATAAGCTACATAAGCTTTTATGTAAATCAACTTAATATTTTTTGTCTACATTAAAAATGCATTATATTTTATATATTTTATACTTGGTATCATTGGGGCCCTTCTTTATACAGCATGCCATCTCCAAAAAAGATCATACCGATATTTCGATTTGTTTGTTTCTAGTATGACAGCATAAACACTGAGATATTTAGCTGGTTAAAATGCCTTGAGTATAGCGATGTTGCACAGTGATGTCACATCCTTGCTAATATCTAAAACGGGGAAATGCTGTCCATATTCCATATTAATATCTATATTTCAGCTGTCTATGGGGTTCATTCCACCATAAATGACACTGGTGCTGACAAAAACAATGGCAACAAACTATGGCTGTATGGACAGTTTTGATCTTCAAGACTACACAAACGTATTGGTTCCTTTGGCTTGATAAAAAGACTTCTGTGTGAAAGTGAAATATTAATGCACTTGCAAACAAATACATGCTTACCTGTGCCATCGATGGCGGTGATGATAAATGACAATGTACTGCTGTTTGCAGCCCTCTTCAGTGTATTTATAATCTGTGTATCATTGGGGAATGTGCCGTTGGCAGTCACAGTAATGTCTGTTGTATGGATAATTGAGCCATTGCTGTTAAAGGAAAAAGTGTACACATTGCACAAGATGAAACATTACTATTAATCAGACACTATTTCTTCACAAGATTTTGGTATTAATTCTACTGAATATGTATGTTCTGGGTGTGAGGCAGATCACCTGTAGGCTCTGGGTGTGAGCCTGATGAAGTCTGGCTGAAAGTCTTCAATGAAAAATGGCTCAAGCTAAGTAGCAGGAAAAAGAACAAAAAGCAAGTATTAGCTCGCACAGTCAAATTTGTCTTCAGCCAAATAGTTCAAACCAAAATCAGTATGGAAAACTATACCTCTCTTTTGATGAGTGAGGATCTGCTCTGGAAAGCAGCAGAAGTAGAATTCAAAAGATCAGCAGTAAATATTTCATTGGTACGGAACGTGGGAATGCTTCTTGAGCGGGGTGCATCTGGGAATTTAACATAGGCAATTATTTTTTAAGTAAAATACTCAATCATAAACACCACTGTTAATAATCTTACAAGCATGAACATTTTCTCACTTGTAACAACTATGGATTCAGGAACCACAGTCAGATTAAATCCTGAATTTGGGTTGGACGCAGCAGTAACCAAGGTCTGGACCACATCAGTATTTTCAGGAAGGGGCTTAGTTGAGTTCTCATTAAATACAAGTTCAATATCTGTCTCAACGTTTTCCACTCGGTTTCGAGATGACAACCTGTAACAAAATCAAACCATTCAGCTGAGTCTTCTAAAGTATATTGCTTTTTCACTGTGATAAGTCTAGGGGAAAAGGCTTACCGGAATCTTATCACGATAGTCCGCACAAACAATGTACCATAACGTGCCCTGTAAATCACATCAAACTGGAAATAAAGACAGAAACAAAGACTGTTAAAGGAACTTATTTAAGCCACATCATTATCATACAACTTACAGTAGATTTATTTGATGATACTGTAATGTTGTTCTACTTCTTATTTCCATACAAACTAGCTGGCGTCTGTTACATTCACCCCTCTAAACCTCACTCGCATTCAGATCACGGCACCACTGTAACCTTACCATACCACATGGTCCAGCCCAGGGCTCAAACCCGCACCCCGACAACAACCTTGGATCAGGAGACAAGCACACTAGCCACTTGGTGAAAGAAGCCCAGGCTCCTAATCAACCGAGGCTCTTAAGATGTCAGGAGGGAGGTTTACTGACATTTTACATGCACAGCTAGACTACCTGGCCTATGGAGGAGCTGTTTGGAAATTAATAGCCTGTATTGAAAAAAATATTTGCCAGCATTTGTTTGTGGGCTTGACATCAATTATTGATCTGCATACTTTTTTCACAGTGTGCCAATATTTCCCTAAAAATGTTCAAATGTATAGGCCTACTGAGTATCAAAACCTCAGTTTTAGACATTGCAACTGACCTGCAAAATGCAATAGCCTATTTTGGACACAAAATAGCTTGGGCTGGTTGTAATACTTTTCAAGATCTCAGTGTCCAAACATTGCAGTTGGGAAGTGTCTTTAAGATTATAAAGAAAAGCAATCTCACACCCTTGTTCCAGGGTTGTCTCTTTTTTGACTACAAGTGCCATGCACAACCTCTTCTAATTCAATAAAACCATCGTAAAAATTGTTTTCCATTCTATGACTCCTTTGTGTTGTTTATTTTGAAGAGAAGTATGGAACTGAAATGAGTACTTACTGCATTTTCCACCTCAGCTGCCTGCTGACGGAACTCAGAGCTCTGAGGGTTGTTTAAAGCAGGTACAAATGCAATGACAATAACAAACTGAATCACAATTGTAGGAGGTGGACGGATTACTGCAGCTGTTGTAGTAGTAGCAGTAGTAGTGGTCGTTGTAGTTGTTGTAGTTGTTGTGGTCGTTGTAGTGGCTGTAGTTGTTGTAGTTGTTTTAGTTGTTGTAGGGGCTGGGGTTGTTGTAGTTGTTGTAGGGGCTGGGGTTGTTGTAGTTGTGGTAGGGGCTGTGGTTGCTGTAGAAGCAGGGGTAGTGGTTGCTGTGGTAGGATCAGGGATAGTGGTAGTTGTGGTAGGAACAAGGGTAGTGATAGTTGTTGGTGTACCAGTTGGTGTAGGTGTAGTTGAGTGTGTTACTGCCGTTATGGTAGGCTGTGTTGGTCCAGTCGTGGTAGTCTGTGTTGGTCCAGTTGTAGTTGATTGTGTTGTTCCAGTTGCTGTGGACTGTATTTGTCCATGTGTTGCTCCAGTTATGGTAGACTGTGTTTGTCCAGTTGTAGTCAACTGTGTTGGTCCAATCGTATTTGATTGTGTTGTTCCAGTTGTGGTTGAGTGTGCTTGTCCAATTGTGCTTGACTGAATTTGTCCAGGTGTGGTGGATTGTGTTTGTCCAATTGTGGTTGATTGTGCTACTTCAGATGTTATTGATTGTGCTTGTCCAGTCGTACTTGACTGAATTTGTACAGTTGTATTGGATTTCTCTATTCCAGTTGTGGTGGATTGCGCTAGTCCAGTTGTAGTGGTTTGCTCTAGTACATTTGTGGCGGATTGCACTGATCCAATTATGGTGGTTTGCTCTAGTCCAGTTGTGGTGGATTTCTCTAGTCCAAATGTGGTGGATTGCACTGATCCAATTGTGGTGGGTTGCTCTAGTCCAGTTGTGGTGGATTTCTCTAATCCAGTTATAGTGGTTTGCTCTAGTACAGTTGTGGTGGATTGCTCTAGTACAGTTGTGGTGGATTGCTCTAGTACAGTTGTGGTGGATTGCTCTGATCCAATTATGGTGGTTTTTTCTAGTCCAGTTGTGGTGATTTGCGCTAGTACAGTTGTGGTGGATTTCTCTAGTCCAGATGTGGTGGATTGCACTGATCCAATTGTGGTGGGTTGCTCTATTCCAGTTGTGGTGGATTGCTCTAGTCCAGTTGTAGTGGATTGCTCTAATCCAGTTGTGGTGGATTGCGCTAATCCATTTGTGATGGATTGCACTGATCCAATTGTGGTGGATTGCTCTAGTCCAGTTGAAGTGGATTCCTCTAATCCAGTTGTGGTGGATTGCACTGATCCAATTGTGGTGGGTTGTTCTAGTCCAGTTGTGGTGGATTTCTCTAATCCAGTTGTGGTGGATTGTTCTAGTTCAGTTGTGGTGGATTGCACTGATCCAATTGTGGTGGATTGCTCTAATCCAGTCGTAGTGGATTGCACTAGTCCAGTTGTAGTGGTTTCCTCTAGTACAGTTGTCGTGGTTTGCGCTAGTCCAGATGTGGTGGATTGCACTGATCCAATTGTGGTGGATTGATATAGTCCAGTTGTAGTGGAATCCTCTAATCCAGTTGAGGTGGACTGTTCTAGTCCAGTTGTAATGGTTTGCTCTAGTACAGTTGTGGTGGATTGCTCTAATACAGTTGTAGTGGTTTGCTCTAGTAAAGTTGTGGTGGTTTGCCCTAGTCCAGTTGTAGTGGATTGCTCTAGTCCAGTTGAAGTGGATTGTTCTAATCCAGATGTGGTGGATTGTTCTAGTCCTGTTGTAGTGGATTGCTCTAATCCAGATGTGGTGGATTGCACTGATCCAATTGTGGTGGATTGGTCTAGTCCTGTTGTAGTGGATTCCTCTAAACCAGTTGAGGTGGATTGCGCTATTCCAGTTGTGGTGGATTGCTCTAGTCCTGTTGTAGTTGATTGCTCTAGTCCTGTTGTGGTGGATTGCTCTAATCCAGTTGTGGTGGATTGCTCTAATCCTGTTGTGGTGGATTGCTCTAACCCAGTTGTAGTGGATTGCTCTAGTACAGTTGAAGTGGATTGCTCTAATGCAGTTGTGGTGGATTGCTCTAGTACAGTTGAAGTGGATTGCTCTAATCCAGTTGTGGTGGATTGCTCTAGTACAGTTGTGGTGGATTGCTCTATTCCAGTTGTGGTGGATTGCTCTAGTATAGATGAAGTGGATTGCTCTAGTATAGATGAAGTGGATTGTTCTAGTCCAGCTGTGGTGGATTGCTCTAATTCAAATGGAGTGGTTTGCTCTAGTCCAGTTGTGGTGGATTGCTCTAATCCAGTTGTGGTGGATTGCTCAAGTCCAGTTGTGGTGGATTGCTCTAATCCAGTTGTGGTGGATTGCTCTATTCCAGTTCTGGTGGATTGCTCTAGTCCTGTTGTGGTGGATTGCTCTAATACAGTTGTAGTGGATTGCTCTATTCCAGTTGTGGTGGATTGCTCTATTCCAGTTGTGGTGGATTGCTCTATTCCAGTTGTGGTGGATTGCTCTAGTCCTGTTGTGGTGGATTGCTCTAGTCCAGTTGCGGTGGATTGCTCTAGTCCAGTTCCTGTGGATTCCTCTAGTGCAGTTGTGGTGGATTGCTCTAATCCAGTTGTAGTGGATTGCTCTAGTCCAGTTGTGGTGGATTGCTCTAGTCCTGTTGTAGTTGATTGGTCTAATCCAGTTGTAGTGGATAGCTCTAGTGCAGCTGTGGTGGATTGCTCTAGTCCTGTTGTAGTTGATTGGTCTAATCCAGTTGTAGTGGATTGTTCTAGTTCAGTTGTGGTGGATTGCTCTATTCCAGTTGTGGTGGATTGCTCTATTCCAGTTGGGGTGGATTGCTCTAGTCCTGTTGTGGTGGATTGCTCTAGTCCTGGTGTGGTGGATTGCTCTAATCCAGTTGTAGTGATTGCTCTAGTACAGTTGAAGTGGATTGCTCTAATCCAGTTGTGGTGGATTGCTCTAGTACAGTTGTGGTGGATTGCTCTATTCCAGTTGTGGTGGATTGCTGTATTCCAGTCGTGGTGGATTGCTCTAATCCAGTTGTAGTGGATTGCTCTAGTACAGTTGTGGTGGATTGCTCTTCTCCAGTTGTGGTGGATTGCTCTAGTATAGATGAAGTGGATTGCTCTAGTCCAGTTGTGGTGGATTGCTCTAATCCAGTTGTGGTGGATTGCTGTATTCCAGTTGTAGTGGATTGCTCTAGTCCTGTTGTGGTGGATTGCTCTAGTCCAGTTGTGCTGGATTCCTCTAATCCAGTTGAGGTGGATTGCTCTAGTATATTTGTGGTGGATTGCTCTAATCCAGTTGTGGTGGATTGCTCTATTCCAGTTGTGGTGGATTGCTCTAGTCCTGTTGTGGTGGATTGCTGTAATCCAGTTGTAGTGGATTGCTCTATTCCAGTTGTGGTTGATTGCTCTAGTTCTGTTGTGGTGGATTGATCTAATCCAGTTGTAGTGGATTGCTCTAGTACACTTGAAGTGGATTGCTCTAATCCAGTTGTGGTGGATTGCTCTAGTCCTGTTGTAGTTGATTGGTCTAATCCAGTTGTAGTGGATTGTTCTAGTTCAGTTGTGGTGGATTGCTCTAATCCAGTTGTGGTGGATTGCTCTAGTCCAGTTGTGGTGGATTGCTCTAGTATAGTTGTTGTGGATTGCTCTAATGCAGTTGTAGTGGATTGCTCTAGTATAGTTGTTGTGGATTGCTCTAATGCAGTTGTAGTGGATTGCTCTAGTATAGTTGTGGTGGATTGCTCTATTCCAGTTGTGGTGGATTGCTCTAGTCCTGTTGTGGTGAATTGGTCTAATCCAGTTGTAGTGGATTGCTCTAGTTCAGTTGTGGTGGATTGCACTGATTCAATTGTGGTGGATTGCTCTTCTCCAGTTGTGGTGGATTGCTCTAGTATAGTTGTTGTGGATTGCTCTAATGCAGTTGTAGTGGATTGCTCTAGTATAGTTGTTGTGGATTGCTCTATTCCAGTTGTGGTGGATTGCTCTAGTCCTGTTGTGGTGAATTGGTCTAATCCAGTTGTAGTGGATTGCACTGATCCAATTGTGGCGGATTGCTCTAGTCCAGTTGTGGTGGATTGCTTTTCTCCAGTTGTGGTGGATTGCTCTAGTCCTGTTGTAGTGGATTGCTCTAATCCAGTTGTAGTGGATTGCTCTAGTCCTGTTGTATTTGATTGTTCTAGTCCAGTTCTGGTGGATTGCTCTAATCCAGTTGTGGTGGATTGCTGTATTCCAGTTGTGGTGGATTGCTCTAGTCCTGTTGTGGAGGATTGCTCTCGTCCAGTTGTGGTGGATTGCTCTATTCCAGTTGTGGTGGATTGTTCTAGTGCTGTTGTAGTTGATTGGTCTAATCCAGTTGTAGTGGATTGCTCTAGGTCAGTTGTGGTGGATTGCTCTAATTCAGATGTAGTGGTTTGCTCTAGTCCAGTTGTGGTGGATTGCTCTAATTCAGATGTAGTGGTTTGCTCTAGTCCAGTTGTAGTGGATTCCTCTAATCCAGTTGAGGTGGATTGCTCTAGTATAGTTGTGGTGGATTGCTCTAATCCAGTTGTAGTGGATTGCTCTACTACAGTTGAAGTTGATTGCTCTAGTCCAGTTGTCGTGGATTGCTCTAATCCAGTTGTGGTGGATTGCTCAAGACCAGTTGTGGTGGATTTCTCTAATCCAGTTGTGGTGGATTGCCCTAGTCCTGTTGTGGTGGATTGCTCTAATCCAGTTGTAGTGGATTGCTCTAGTACAGCTGTGGTGGATTGCTCTAGTCCTGTTGTAGTTGATTGGTCTAATCCAGTTGTAGTGGATTGTTCTAGTTCAGTTGTGGTGGATTGCTCTATTCCAGTTGTGGTGGATTGCTCTATTCCAGTTGTGGTGGATTCCTCTAATCCAGTTGTGGTGGATTGCTCTAGTCCTGTTGTGGTGGATTGCTCTAGTTCAGTTGTGGTAGATCGCTCTAATTCAGATGTAGTGGATTCCTCTAATCCAGTTGTGGTGGATTGCTCTAGTATATTTGTGGTGGATTGCTCTAATCCAATTGTGGTGGATTGCTCTATTCCAGCTGTGGTGGATTGCTCTAGTCCTGTTGTGGTGGATTGCTCTATTCCAGTTGTGGTGGATTGCTCTAGTCCTGTTGTGGTGGATTGCTCTAATCCAGTTGTAGTGGATTGCTCTATTCCAGTTGTGGTGGATTGCTCTAGTCCAGTTGTGGTGGATTGCTCTACTCCAGTTGTGGTGGATTGCTCTAATCCAGTTGTGGTGGATTGCTCTATTCCAGTTGTGGTGGATTGTTCTAGTGCTGTTGTAGTTGATTGGTCTAATCCAGTTGTAGTGGATTGCTCTAGTTCAGTGGTAGTGGTTTGCTCTAGTCCAGTTGTGGTGGATTGCTCTAATTCAGATATAGTGGCTTGCTCTAGTCCAGTTGTAGTGGATTCCTCTAATCCAGTTGAGGTGGATTGCTCTAGTATAGTTGTGGTGGATTGCTCTAATTCAGTTGTGGTGGATTGCTCTATTCCAGTTGTAGTGGATTGCTCTACTACAGTTGAAGTGGATTGCTCTAGTCCAGTTGTGGTGGATTGCTCTAATCCAGTTGTGGTGGATTGCTCTAATTCAGTTGTGGTGGATTGCTCTAGTCCAGTTGTGTTGGATTGATCTAATCCGGGTGTGGGTGAGTGCTCTAGTCCAGTTGTAGTGGATTGCTCTAGTTCAGTTGTAGTGGTTTGCTCTACTCCAGTTGTGGTGGATTGCTCTACTCCAGTTGTGGTGGATTGCTCTACTCCAGTTGTAGTGGATTGCTCTAATCCAGTTGTAGTGGATTGCTCTAGTATAGTTGTGGTGGATTGCTCTAGTCCAGTTGTGGTGGATTGTTCTTCTCCAGTTGTGGTGGATTCCTCTAATCCAGTTGTAGTGGATTGCTCTAATCCAGTTGTGGTGGATTGCTCTAGTTCAGTTGTGGTGGATTGCTCTAGTTCAGTTGTGGTGGATTGCTCTAATCCAGTTGTGGTGGATTGCTCTAGTTTTTTTGTGGTGGATTGCTCTAATCCATTTGTCGTGGATTGCTCTATTCCAGCTGTGGTGGATTGCTCTACTCCAGTTGTGGTGGATTGCTCTAGTCCAGTTGTGGTGGATTGCTCTAATCCAGTTGTGGTGGATTGCTCTAGTCCAGTTGTGGTGGATTGCTCTAATCCAGTTGTGGTGGATTGGTCTAGTCCAGTTGTGGTGGATTGCTCTAATCCTGTTGTGGTGGATTGCTCTAGTCCTGTTGTGGTGGATTGCTCTAGTCCTGTTGTGGTGGATTGCTCTAGTCCAGTTGTGGTGGATTGCCCTATTCCAGTTGAGGTGGATTGCTCTAATCCGGTTGTGGTGGATTGCTCTAGTCCAGTTGTGGTGGATTGCTCTAATCCAGTTGTGGTGGATTGCTCTAGTATATTTGTGGTGGATTGCTCTAATCCAATTGTGGTGGATTGCTCTATTCCAGCTGTGGTGGATTGCTCTAGTCCTGTTGTGGTGGATTGCTCTACTACAGTTGTGGTGGATTGCTCTAGTTCTGTTGTGGTGGATTGCTCTACTCCAGTTGTTGTGGATTGCTCTAATCCAGTTGTGGTGGATTGCTCTACTCCAGTTGTGGTGGATTGCTCTAGTCCTGTTGTAGTTGATTGGTCTAGTCGAGTTGTGGTGGTTAGGTCTAGTCCAGTGGTGGTGGATTGCTCTAATCCAGTTGTGGTGGATTGCTCTAGTCCAGTTCTGGTGGATTGCTCTAATCCAGTTGAGGTGGATTGCTCTAGTCGAGTTGTGGTGGAGGGCTCTAATCCAGTTGTGGTGGATTGCTCTAGTATCCAGTTGTGGTGGATTGCTCTAGTCCTGTTGTAGGGGATTGCTCTATTCCAGTTGTGGTGGATTGCTCTAGTATAGTTGTGGTGGATTGCTCTAATCCAGTTGTGGTGGATTGCTCTATTACAGTTGTGGTGGATTGCTCTAATCCAGTTGTAGTGGATTGCTCTAATCCAGTTGTGGTGGATTGCTCTAATCCAGTTGTAGTGGTTTGCTCTAGTACTTTTGTTGTTGATTGCTCTAATACAGTTGTTGTGGATTGCTCTAGTCCAGTTGTGGTGGATTGCTCTAATCCAGTTGTGGTGGATTGCTCTAATCCTGTTGTGGTGGATTGCTCTAGTCCTGTTGTGGTGGATTGCTCTAGTCCTGTTGTGGTGGATTGCTCTAGTCCAGTTGTGGTGGATTGCTCTAGTCCAGTTGTAGTGGATTGCTCTAGTGTTGTTGTGGTGGATTGCTCTAATTCAGATGAAGTGGTTTGCTCTAGTCCAGTTGTAGTGGATTCCTCTAATCCAGTTGTGGTAGATTGCTCTAGTATATTTGTGGTGGATTGCTCTAATCCAGTTGTGGTGGATTGCTCTAATCCAGTTCTGGTGGATTGCTCTAGTCCAGTTGTGGTGGATTGCTCTATTCCAGTTGTCGTGGATTGCTCTAGTCCTGTTGTGGTGGATTGCTCTATTCCAGTTGTGGTGGATTGCTCTAGTCCAGTTGTGGTGGATTGCTCTAATCCGGTTGTGGTGGATTGCTCTATTCCAGTTGTGGTGGATTGCTCTAGTCCTGTTGTAGTGGATTGCTCTAGTCCAGTTGTAGTGGATTGCTCTAATTCAGTTGTAGTGGTTTGCTCTAGTTCCAGTTGTGGTGGATTGCTCTAATACAGATGTAGTGGATTGCTCTACTCCAGTTGTAGTGGATTGCTCTAATCCAGTTGTGGTGGCTTGCTCTAGTAGAGTTGTGGTGGATTGCTCTAATCCAGTTGTGGTGGATTGCTCTATTCCAGTTGTGGTGGATTGCTCTAGTGCTGTTGTAGTTGATTGGTCTAATCCAGTTGTAGTGGATTGCTCTAGTCCAGTTGTGGTGGATTGCTCTATTCCAGTTGTGGTGGTTTGCTCTATTTCAGTTCTGGTTGATTGCTGTATTCCAGTTGATGTGGATTGCTCTACTACAGTTGTGGTGGATTGTTCTTCTCCAGTTGTGGTGGATTGCTCTAGTCCAGTTGTAGTGGATTCCTCTAATCCAGTTGAGGTGGATTGCTCTAGTATAGTTGTGGTGGATTGCTCTAATCCAGTTGTAGTGGATTGCTCTACTACAGTTGAAGTGGATTGCTCTAGTCCAGTTGTGGTGGATTGCTCTAATCCAGTTGTGGTGGATTGGTCTAGTCCAGTTGTAGTTGATTGGTCTAATCCAGTTGTAGTGGATTGCTCTAGTTCAGTTGTGGTGGATTGCTCTAATTCAAATGTAGTGGTTTGCTCTAGTCCAGTTGTAGTGGATTGGTCTAGTCCAGTTGTGGTGGATTGCTCTACTTCAGTTGTGGTGGATTGCTCTAATCCAGTTGTAGTGGATTGCTCTACTACAGTTGAAGTGGATTGCTCTAGTCCAGTTGTGGTGGCTTGCTCTAATCCAGTTGTGGTGGATTGGTCTAGTCCAGTTGTGGTGGATTGCTCTAATCCAGTTGTGGTGGATTGCTCTATTCCAGTTGTGGTGGATTGTTCTAGTGCTGTTGTAGTTGATTGGTCTAATCCAGTTCTAGTGGATTGCTCTAATCCAGTTGTAGTGGATTGCTCTAATCCAGTTGTGGTAGATTGCTCTATTCCAGTTGTGGTGGATTGTTCTAGTGCTGTTGTAGTTGATTGGTCTAATCCAGTTGTAATGGTTTGCTCTAGTCCAGTTGTGGTGGATTGCTCTAATTCAGATGTAGTGGTTTGCTCTAGTCCAGTTGTAGTGGATTCCTCTAATCCAGTTGAGGTGGATTGCTCTAGTATAGTTGTGGTGGATTGCTCTATTCCAGTTGTGGTGGATTGTTCTAGTGCTGTTGTAGTTGATTGGTCTAATCCAGTTGTAGTGGATTGCTCTAGTTCAGTTGTGGTAGATTGCTCTAATTCAGATGTAGTGGTTTGCTCTAGTCCAGTTGTAGTGGCTTCCTCTAATCCAGTTGAGGTGGATTGCTCTAGTATAGTTGTGGTGGATTGCTCTAATCCAGTTGTGGTGGATTGCTCTATTCCAGTTTTGGTGGATTGTTCTAGTGCTGTTGTAGTTGATTGGTCTAATCCAGTTGTAGTGGTTTGCTCTAGTCCAGTTGGGGTGGATTGATCTAATCCAGTGTGGTGGTTGCTCTAGTCCAGTTGTAGTGGATTCCTCTAATCCAGTTGAGGTGGATTGCTCTAGTATTGTTGTGGTGGATTGCTCTAATTCAATTGTGGTGGATTGCTCTATTCCAGTTGTGGTGGATTGTTCTAGTGCTGTTGTAGTTGATTGGTCTAATCCAGTTGTAGTGGATTGCTCTAATCCAGTTGTGGTAGATTGCTCTATTCCAGTTGTGGTGGATTGTTCTAGTGCTGTTGTAGTTGATTGGTCTAATCCAGTTGTAGTGGATTGCTCTAGTAAAGTTGTGGTGGATTGCTCTAATGAAGTTGTAGTGGATTGCTCTAGTCCAGTTGTGGTGGTTGCTCTAATCAGTTGTAGGTGGATTGCTCTAGTATCAGTTGTGGTGGATTGCTCTAATTCAATTGTGGTGGATTGCTCTATTCATTTGTGGTGGATTGTTCTAGTCTGTTGTCGTGGATTGCTCTAGTCCAGTTGTCGTGGATTGCTCTAGTGCTGTGGTGGGGGATTGCTCTAATTCAGATGAAGTGGATTGCTCGAGTCCAGTTGTAGTGGATTCCTCTAATCCAGTTGTTGTGGATTGCTCTATTATAGTTGTGGTGGATTGCTCTAATTCAGTTGTGGTGGATTGCTCTATTCCAGTTGTGGTGGATTGTTCTAGTGCTGTTGTAGTTGATTGGTCTAATCCAGTTGTAGTGGATTGCTGTAATCCAGTTGTGGTGGATTGCTCTATTCCAGTTGTGGTGGATTGCTCTATTCCTGTTGTGGTTGATTGGTCTAATCCAGTTGTGGTTGATTGGTCTATTCCAGTTGTGGTGGATTGCTCTAATTCAGATTGTAGTGGATTGCTCTAGTCCAGTTGTAGTGGATTCCTCTAATCAGTTGTAGTTGATTGCTCTAGTATAGTTGTGGTGGATTGCTCTAATTCAATTGTGGTGGATTGCTCTATTCCAGTTGTGGTGGATTGATCTAGTGCAGTTGTAGTGGATTGGTCTAATCCAGTTGTGGTGGATTGCTCTAGTGCAGTTGTGGTAGATTGCTCTAATTCCAGTTGTAGTGATTGCTCTAGTCAGTTGTAGTGGATTCCTCTAATCCAGTTGTAGTGGATTGCTCTACTACAGTTGAAGTAGATTGCTCTAGTCCAGTTGTGGTGGATTGCTCTAATCCAGTTGTAATGGTTTGCTCTAGTTCAGTCGTGGTGGATTGCACTGATCCAATTGTGGTGGATTGCTCTAATTCAGATGTAGTGGTTTGCTCTAGTCCAGTTGTAGTGGATTCCTCTAATCCAGTTGTGGTGGATTGCTGTAGTATATTTGTGGTGGATTGCTCGATTCCAGCTGTGGTGGATTGCTCTAGTCCTGTTGTGGTGGATTGGTCTAATCCAGTTGTAGTGGATTGCTCTAGTTCAGTTGTGGTAGATTGCTCTAATTCAGATGTAGTGGTTTGCTCTAGTCCAGTTGTAGTGGCTTCCTCTAATCCAGTTGAGGTGGATTGCTCTAGTATAGTTGTGGTGGATTGCTCTAATCCAGTTGTGGTGGATTGCTCTATTCCAGTTGTGGTGGATTGTTCTAGTGCTGTTGTAGTTGATTGGTCTAATCCAGTTGTAGTGGATTGCTCTAATCCAGTTGTGGTAGATTGCTCTATTCCAGTTGTGGTGGATTGTTCTAGTGCTGTTGTAGTTGATTGGTCTAATCCAGTTGTAGTGGTTTGCTCTAGTCCAGTTGTGGTGGATTGCTCTAATTCAGATGTAGTGGTTTGCTCTAGTCCTGTTGTAGTGGATTCCTCTAATCCAGTTGAGGTGGATTGCTCTAGTATAGTTGTGGTGGATTGCTCTAATTCAATTGTGGTGGATTGCTCTATTCCATTTGTGGTGGATTGTTCTAGTGCTGTTGTAGTTGATTGGTCTAATCCAGTTGTAGTAGATTGCTCTAGTTCAGTTGTGGTAGATTGCTCTAATTCAGATGTAGTGGTTTGCTCTAGTCCAGTTGTAGTGGCTTCCTCTAATCCAGTTGAGGTGGATTGCTCTAGTATAGTTGTGGTGGATTGCTCTAATTCAATTGTGGTGGATTGCTCTATTCCAGTTTTGGTGGATTGTTCTAGTGCTGTTGTAGTTGATTGGTCTAATCCAGTTGTAGTGGATTGGTCTAATCCAGTTGTGGTAGATTGCTCTATTCCAGTTGTGGTGGATTGTTCTAGTGCTGTTGTAGTTGATTGGTCTAATCCAGTTGTAGTGGTTTGCTCTAGTCCAGTTGTGGTGGATTGCTCTAATTCAGATGTAGTGGTTTGCTCTAGTCCAGTTGTAGTGGATTCCTCTAATCCAGTTGAGGTGGATTGCTCTAGTATAGTTGTGGTGGATTGCTCTAATTCAATTGTGGTGGATTGCTCTATTCCAGTTGTGGTGGATTGTTCTAGTGCTGTTGTAGTTGATTGGTCTAATCCAGTTGTAGTGGATTGCTCTAGTTCAGTTGTGGTAGATTGCTCTAATTCAGATGTAGTGATTTGCTCTAGTCCAGTTGTAGTGGATTCCTCTAATCCAGTTGAGGTGGATTGCTCTAGTATAGTTGTGGTGGATTGCTCTAATCCAGTTGTAGTGGATTGCTCTACTACAGTTGAAGTGGATTGCTCTAGTCCAGTTGTGGTGGATTGCTCTAATCCAGTTGTGGTGGATTGGTCTAGTCCAGTTGTGGTGGATTGCTCTAATCCAGTTGTGGTGGATTGCTCTATTCCAGTTGTGGTGGATTGTTCTAGTGCTTTTGTAGTTGATTGGTCTAATCCAGTTGTAGTGGATTGCTCTAGTTCAGTTGTGGTGGATTGCTCTAATTCAAATGTAGTGGTTTGCTCTAGTCCAGTTGTAGTGGATTCCTCTAATCCAGTTGAGGTGGATTGCTCTAGTATAGTTGTGGTGGATTGCTCTAATCCAGTTGAAGTGGACTGCTCTACTACAGTTGAAATAGATTGCTCTAGTCCAGTTGTGGTGGATTGCTGTAATCCAGTTGTGGTGGATTGCTCTATTCCAGTTGTGGTGGATTTTCTCTTGTAGTAGTTCCTTTTCAAGTGGATTGCTCTAATTCAGTTGTGTAGATTGCTCTAATCCAGTTGAGTGGATTGCTCTAGTCCAGTTGTGGTGGATTGCTCTAATTCAGATTCCAGTGGTTGGTCATTGTAGTGGATTCTCTAATCCAGTAGGTGGATTCTCTAGTTGTAGT